>JAANQP010000581.1:0-440442 GCA_011320165.1 Fusarium protoensiforme | reverse complement strand
ATAAGTGATCTTGTTCGTCCAAAAAGTAAAAAAGCACCAGAAAATGGATAGACTCTCTTATTGGCAAAAAGAGAAACCGTTCGGGGGAGCAAAAAAACATACAACAGCGGGGATTCGCTGATCGTCACCGACTCAACTACTAATCCGCCCCTTACCGGTTTATCTAGGGGAGAGCGGACGGGATCCCGAGTTCTCCGGTAGGTATGGTCGTATGTGGAAGCTTGCGCTGTATTTAACACCCATATTCCCTGGCCGGTTTCATGTAACGATGGTGAACTTGGGGACGGCGTGAAGCGCTCTCACTGGTGGCCCAACTATTGCAGGTTGTGTAGAACTCAAGCCCCTGGTCTCAACGCAGTTCGGATTTGGAGGAGGCGCTTGAAAAATTGGGCCTCTATTTCTGTTTTTAGAGACCATGTTTCATTCACACATAACATCTGGTAGTATCTCTCACTCACTCAGCAATCACTATCGGGTAGATACAGTTGTCAAGCAAAGCCCCGACCACGGGACCAACACCATTCATATACTTGCTGGGTCGTGACCTAAAGTTTCTACACTTAATCCCTTCGAATAAAAACTAGATTCAAATCCGGCACCGCCGATGTGAAGAGATCCATCTTGTTTTCCAGATACGCCTCTGGGTCATTGCCCGGCGCCAACTGGATGTTGTATCGGGACAAGATCTCGGTGGTAACATAGCGTATCTCCATTAAGCCAAGTTGCTTTCCAACGCAAGAGTTACGACCTTGAACTGTCAGAAATGGCCAAGAGTGGGAGAGTGATACTTACCCATAGAGAAGGGAGCAAATGCAGATGCATCCTTCACCAAGTCCGGTTGCGAGGTCCATCTTTCAGGTAGAAATTCACTGGGCCGTAAAAATACCCTCTCATCTAGCGATGAACAATTAGCCATGATCCCCTTAGCCTATTGGACGACAGGCTCACAAACCTCGCTGTAGCGTGTAACTTGGGACTTGCACGATTGTATCTCCTGGGACAAAAGTATCGCCAATTTGCAAACCCTCTGGTGGTGTCATGCGTTGAAGGCCTGATGGAACCACGGGGTGCAGGCGGAGGGTCTCGTCGATGCATGCCTGAAGAAGTTTAAGGTGAGAAAGAGAGGCATAGTCGGATTGCTTGTGCTCCTTCTTGTACTCATCAATCTCTTCTTGAAGTTGGGAGCAAATGTCTAAGCGCTGAGACAGTTCGTAAAACAAGGAGATAATCGTCACGGCCGTAGTGTCACTGATATAATTAGTATGCTCATAGGGACTACACAAAAAGCTCACCTTCCAGCCACGACGATTAAGTGGGCGTCTCCGTGCAGGTTCAAAAAGTCTTGTTTGGTTGGGTGTTCATTCGACTCATAGTCCTCCAAGATCCAAGAAAACACGTCTGACGCAGGTGGCTCGTTCTACAGGTTGTCAGTATCAGTAAACTACAAGTCGAAATTCACTTGCCTTCCTCCTACGATCGACTTGCTCCCTCAGCCACCGTTGAAACTTGACGTGGGTATGATTCACACCAGGGATGGCCTTGAAGAGAGGGAAGAGCCAGATGAGACGAGTGAAAGCCCCAATCAACAGCGAATTCTCGTCGCCAAGTTTCATGTAGTAATGCTTGATGCCATCTCTAAGCATGCCGAAGCTCTGTCCGAAGGCAAGGTCTCCCATGACATCAAAGGTGTAATAATGAAACCAAAGCTTGGCGTTGAACGGTTGGCCCTCTATCTTCTCGAGCTGGTGTAAGAGGAGTCCTGCATATTGCACTACTCTAGTTTCGTAGTCTCGAAGCGCTAGGAATATGGTCAGAATAACTCTTTCAACCGGGCCATCGGATACTTGCCCTTGGCATTAAACGCCTTGTCCCAAGTCTTGCGTCTTTGAGTGTGCCTTTTCTTATCCCTCTCGGTTAAGAGGGAAACCATCGGGTGAATAATGTTGTACCAGGGGCCTTTGGCACAAGGGGTGTTGATGGAGTGAAGAGCATGAAGCGCTTCTGAGCTGTTGATAGAAATTTCCGAAGGCCCTGTTAGAGTTAGAGTCGTGACTCTGAAATGGGAGCTGCTGACTGACCAATCCTAACCACATGTCCGTATTTTCTGTGCAGCTTCTGGATTTCTTTGTAGAGATGTCTCTTCTTCAGTCCCAGGACCGTGATGTAGAGATTTGATAGTCGGGCCGTGAATGGACCAGGAAAGACATTGAGTCGGTGAAACGCAGCTCGGTAGATGAGGATACTGCATATGGTGCCAGACGCGAGTGTATAGCAATGTTTTGAGGCAATTGTAAACGCTTCCCAGTAAGAGCCACTTCCATACTCAGTGCACTCTGCAATTAGGAGAGTCGAAGCTGCCAGCGTGCTCAGCCAGGCGACAACAATCTTGTTCGTGTAGACGTCCCATTCTCCACGGCAAAAGACGACCACGTGGAGAAGGACGCCAAACAAAAAGACGATAAAGTAGGACTGGAAGTGACCCAGAAGATCAATCATTAATGCCATATTGACTGGCCTGTGAGGAGAAGGTCGGTCTACAAAAATGAATGGGTTTGCCTTTGTACTTATACCCATGCATGAGAATATCCCCCTCATATCTCGGATTTTTCCTGCTCGCAACAAGTGCCCCAGGGAGGGGAAAACATGTTGGCCCGTCTGATCCCGACAAAGTCGAATCAGGGAATGGTATTGCGAGCAGCCGAGACCCATGTCCTCTCTTATTCGGTAGGTGGAGTGTGATAACCTCCAAGGGAGAACGGCGATGAAACCAATGATGCATTGACGTGACAATGCCCAGGCTCTGGTTGGCCCAGCATGTTGCATCTCCCGTCTAAGGCCTGCTCCCCGTCTGCACGAGCGGAATTCCCGCCTCTAACTGTCTTAGCCACCATGCACGAAGGTGGGCATGAGACCATCGATGAAGGCGTCAATCTTGAGACACGTACTCTTGTTTCTCACCTTGGGAGAATGGGCACTACTAACAAATTACGTAACAAGGATAAACGACTTGATTGACAACTGAACCAAAGAAACATTGAGGCTGCAACATGATCCCTTCTCATGTTAGACTTCTTATCCAAGCACCAGCCAGTACTGACCCCCATGCGTAGACACGGGCGGCGAGAAGTTGAACCTACTAATCTAATGAAAGTCCCAAAAATTAATCAATGTGATACTCTACCCTGACGGTTAGACCTCCGCCAGTGGCCTGTCTGTTTGCACTCGGCTGGGCCTACGGCGGAGCCTGTGGTACAGTTTCTGCAACGGTTCTGCGCATCTCAGAAGCAGGATAGTGATAGCCAAGGCAATAGCAGCGGTGACCACCATACTGATTAATGTTCGACGGGCTGGCGCTTCGCTCATACTGAAAACCCCTGTGGCGAATCCCAGTGGTAGGAAGACGACCGTCACGTAGGTGAATCGCTTGATGTCGTCGGCCCGTCTTTGGTCAAGGTCGCTGCGGATAAGCTCGTTCAAGTTGGAGATACTGGCGTGGCAACGGGTGAGCTCCTGGATGCGATGCTGGTTGATGATGAGCAGCTTTGAGATGATGCCCCGGTATCTGCTCTCGTCGTTGAAGGTCCAGCGGGGCCTCTCGGCCACGCGTTCCTTTTCTCGGTTTAGCCATAGCTCGATCTTGGCTAGACTTTCATGGAGGTCCTGTTCGACAGTTTGCAGCATCTGCTGATAGTCTTGACCACGCCCACTGACGGCATTGAACATGCTTCCAGTAGGCTTCTTCCAAGCATTGATTCTTGCCTCTTTTAGGATAGTAGCCGTGCAGTCTTGCATCCTAGTTATGATCCTGTCGAATAAGAGGAGCTCCAAGACTCTGCGCTGTCGCCAAGGTTCCTTCCTGTCGTTGCTCCAGCCAAGGCTTTGGGGCAGAAGAAGATGATGTACCTTGTCCTTCACGTCAAACGTGCTCGTCATGTAGGGATCGTACTCAAGAAAGTGACAGGTCCAGTACCGATCAAAAAAGTCGCCATCAAATCGAAAGCTCATGGCGATCTTGGTGAGTTTTCCAGGACTCCCTGCATAAAACGATAGATGCAGCTCTGTCGTCCACTTGTTTAGTTCTGCAGCCGTCACCTCGGAGAAGAACTTGTCGCACGAACCATGTCTCTCGGAAAACGCCTCCATTGCCGGTCGTTCCGAAGGAGTCTGGTGGTATGCTTTGTTGGTCTGTGGTAACGAACTAAACAAAGCACAGAACCGCTTTTTCGAGTTGCTCGGAAATCTTTTCCGTTGCATGAAAGTTCTAAGCTCAGGTGGTGTGTCAAGAACCTTGATCATATCATGTAGAATTGGTGAGTTCTTTTTTGTATCCTTTGTCCTGGGTACGTCGACGACTGCAATTTTTGGCCAGTCGGATTTGGTTCTCAGAAAGAGATTTGCACTCCATTCTTCATCACTGAGGAGATGGGTCAAGCTCACCCTACTCGTAGAGGCACGGGTGAAGAAATCCGGTTCATTGTAGAGCCATTCGTCCGAGAGTGTTACGATATTCTTCTGATCGACGACGTTGTTGAAAGGGAAGCTGTGCTTCATGGAGTAGATCGTGGGGTTGGTAGAGCCTTTTGTCCCGGCCTGGTGCTCCAGGAGATCTTTGAGCAGTTTCAAAAGCTCCAGATCTGTGCCTGTAGTGACTTTTTCATCGCTTGTTTGAGCATCCTCTTTGCGCTGCGTCTGGGGAGCACCAGGCCCCTTGGAAGCACCCCCTGAGTACTTCCAAAGAATGTATGGAATCTCAAACGAAAAGGCCCAGTACGTATCGCGCATTAGCTCGTCATCATAGAGTACCGGTTCTTTGTTGGCATCGAGTTGACCCGGGCAGAGTCCACTAGGCCAGGCGCTTTGGAGCAGGACTGACAGTGCATGCGAGCGCATTTGTTCGACGGGCCGTCGGTTCATAGGCTTTCCGGTCTGGGACATGATGAAAGATAGAGCAAATCGCAGCGGCTCACCCCAAGTGGTGTCATCGTTGTCTTCATGGTAAACTTGGGAGTCCACAAGGTTCCTCCATACGTCCATCTTGTTCTGCCACATGTCATGGTCCTTCTCTGCGCCAGGCTTGTTAAACAACCCTAGATTCGTGGCATAGAATAACCCAGCATCTTTGGTGCGTAGTAGAAACCGATTGTGGGCGGGACTCCTGGACACGGCCATCATTTTCTTCTTTGACATTGGATTCTCGGTGGTGAATCGCTTGAGGATCTCATTTCGAACGTGAATAGACGAATAGTTCCTGGTCTCCGCGGCCTTCTGACTGGGTTGGCCTCTCTCATTCTCCTCGCTCTGGGGCTGGATAGATATCTTGAGCTTTGAGCTTAGCCCAAGACTCTCGACAGACTTGACAGCGCGCCAGATGAAGACATGATCAGTCAAGTAAAAGCTGTGGGTGGGCTCATTGCTGTAGCGGGGAAATGCGTAGCGCCCCAGCTTGTTTCTCTGGTCAAGCTCCTTGATCCAGGCTTGAACAGTCACCCCTACCTCCTTGGGGACCCCCCATGTCTTGTGCCGGGCAAAGAAGTCCCCAGCTTTGATGATTTGGAAGGGCACTTCCACCAAGGCCTTTGAAGGGAGGTACATGTTGTTCTCCCACCTGTCGATCACCTTGCCTGTAACCCAGCAATGCGGAGCGGAAGAATTCCCAGAGAGGTTCCTGTATTCCTTGCCAAACAGCCATTTCAAATGGCCTTGGCAGACCTTCATGATCCTTTGCTTCATCATGCAAATGTAGCATGATAGGCCTGGGGCTCTGCATGGGTGTTGCTGGGACTCGAAATACTCCAAAGCCAGGAGTAGAATCTCGAAACAATGGCTGTATACGTCAGTAAGCGATAGTCAATCAGTGGCCTCTTGCTTACAAGCTTGCTGCCGTTGCCACTCGATGACCGTCCACATCCCCACAGGTGAGGGCGATGGCATGGTCGTCACTTCTGTTGCCTTCGACGATGACGGGAATGCTGCAGACTGAGAGAATGTGTTCCAGATTCCGCCGCAAAATCTGGTTGACATGCTCATTGTCGGTGAAGCAGTGCTCCTCAAAAGAGCCATTATCCGCCTGTTGGACTGCAGTCTCAATCATCTCGGCGTTGACAGCGGGGGAGGTATGTTCATCCCGCTTAGGGAAGAACTCGAGACGATAGGCGAATGTGACCTTCAGGGATTTCTTTGTTTGGAGATCTTCCAAGGCCTTGTTGCTCCACACTATCGCGAATTTATCGCCCCTCCCGTTGTTTTCCGGTTGCTCTTCTGAATTCACATATGTCCATGTGAGCTCCTCGCTGTGTTCCTCCTCGCTATCTTCCTCCTCTCTTCCCTCTTCAGCTTGTTTCTCTTCGTCATGTTGAAATGTGAGAAGTGCTCCCTTGCAGCAAGCAAAGATAAACAAGGCAACTTCCCCTTTATCGATGTGGTGCGATCGCTTGATGCGCGTCTTATCCTCTGACAACCCAGTTCCGTACAATGGGCTCTGTGGACCAGCCTCATTAAACCGATTTGTAGAATCAATGAAATCGATTTGTCGAATGAGCATGTTGGCCACTGTTGCCAGCTTGGGGGGTTGGATATCGGTCCCCTGAAAAGCGAATTCATAGGTCTGATAGATGGTGCCACCAGACGCAAGGAACTGTATCTTGGCCTCGCAGTTGCTTCCTTGGATAGTGAAATGCGGCCAGCGGTCATGCACGAACTCAGCTGACGGCTCGTGTCCGGTATCTAAGATGTCGACTTTCGGATCAATCCCTATACTCTCGCCTGAGTCGTTGGTCATGGAATGAAGGGATTTTATACGATCAACAACGAAATAAGGCTCCGGGATGGACGGGTGGTCGACGCAGTAACCAAAATCTTGCCCAGCAAAGTGCCGCGATACTCGCAGTAGGCGCCCAAAGGCGCTGACACTTGCAGTAAGCCCCTCATCTCCAAAGGAATAGATGGACCCTTCGTTCTGTGTGGCCATTGGATGACCAGGTAAACTTCGAGGTTGACTTTGTGTGGTCGATAAGATCTTGTAGCAAGGGGAGGGTTTCGCTTAGGCAAGAGTATAGAGGTGCATAGCAAAAGGGAGGAGCTCTGATGAACAATGGCTAGACACTTGTGGTATCTTTTGGGGCGGAGGGCACCTTTCAAGCACATTAACATACCAAATACCCAATGCTTAAATGGTCGAGAGGGGCCTCATTCTTGGTGGCGGCGTGTGTGCATCCAACTAAAGCAGGCTTGGGCCGTTGTCTTCAAGGATTTGTTTAAGCGATGTTGCCCGGCACTGAAAAGGGATAGTCGCCGAGAATCAGGCTGTCATATTGTTGAATGTGAATGATCATTGTAAATGGCGGAGACCTCGCTTACAATGTGACAAGAAGCCACAACTGGGTGATATTGAATCAGCAGCCAATTAGCGATAAGAGAGCATGATCAAGTGGCAGCATAAGCAGCCTCAGTTACTGACCTTCGATGGCCAGTATCGGTTAAATACCTGAACTCGAGGCTGCTTTGCCGACGGCTGAAATGCAGATCGCTGTTCATTGTTCCGTAGAAAGCCTTTCTTATATGCAGTGGCGTCCAACTCCCGGAGCAACCGTCTTACCAGAACATTATCCTCAACCCCAGGTTTCCAGCCCCCCCGTATCAGCCAAGACCGGGCTGGCTTATTCTTTCGAGAGCCTTGTCATACCCAACAACGATGGGACTTTTACATCTTAGCTCCGAAGCTCCCGGCACCATCATTGAGGACTCGCTTGGCCATCTTGCTTCTTCTATTGTTAGCACACGCCTCTGTTTGTCAAGTCAAAAGAGCCCTGAAGAAAACTTTTGAAAGGAGGATGGCGAGTAAGCGTGATAAAGGCGGAGAGTTTCTAGGTCATGGCGTTTCCCGATTATATTTTGATGCTATTACTCCTCTTTTGCTATGTCTGACTCCTAACTCACACATGTCATCCTTCTTCACAGGGGAAAGACTTGGAGCCTGGTAGCAACTCTTGTCCCAGGCCCCCATCGACATTCACCTATGTCTTAAAAATGCAATAATAAAATTATGAGTTCGACCAATAGACAACATCGAATGCTCCTATTAAGAATGTTTTAGGGTAACGAAGTAACTGTATGCTGCATTATCCTACTCC
Organism: Fusarium protoensiforme; assembly: GCA_011320165.1. Taxonomy (NCBI): domain Eukaryota; kingdom Fungi; phylum Ascomycota; class Sordariomycetes; order Hypocreales; family Nectriaceae; genus Fusarium; species Fusarium protoensiforme. The sequence goes on along the minus strand of JAANQP010000581.1, from coordinate 432,313 downwards.
CTGAACTGCCCAAACCAAATGCTGTCGTCTGGCCTCATCCCCGTTATAACCCCCTTTCTCCCACACATCCCTCGATGTTCTGGGTCAACTTCCCATTCGCTCATCACATCAGATCGGACAAGCAGTTGCATCACCATGCCTGACTCGGCATGCCACGTGTTGTGACAGTGGAATGCCCACATCCCTGCATTATCGAGGACAACCCGAATGATGGCCCATGCGTAGCCTTCCACCGTGATAGTATCCCGACGCAGAGGGTTTTCGAGTAGGTTATGTTCCTCCAGATACTTCGGTAGCTCGGTAGAGTTTGGGGGATATCCGCTGTTTCCTTGCAGCAGCACAAAGAACTTGTGGCCGTGAAGATGGAAAGGATGGGCACCGTCATCAAAGTTGTTGATGGAGATGTCAATGGTGCGAACCCTTGTGGTTTCAAGAACCAGTTCCTTTTTCCGATCAAACACTTGTTCATTGATACTGATGGGCCTCTTGTTGGCAGTATCCCTGATGCTTGCATCGAGATATCGGTGTAGTGACGGGTGCGTAGCATTGCCATGCCATGTCGAGTCATTGAAGAAACCTCGAGCCAGCCTCCAATCGCCGATTTCAAAGTTCGCTCGCAATACTACAAACTCATCTGCTGGAGGTGGAGATATTGACTCTACAGGGCGAAGAGCAGTGGTGTTGAGATCCCGGCAGATGACTTCGATCGCTTCGGACCATTCTTTGCTTGTTGGTCGCGCCACTGGAGGCTCTGAGCCTGGTGACGTGTAGCGTATGATAGTCCTTAGCTCAGCTTGAAGACGGCCATTCTCTCTCTTGAAACAGTGTGTTACCATCCGCGATCTCATCCAGAACGCTGAGCTGGGTGACGTGACGTTGGTTTCCAGCACTACACTGTATCGTTGAGCTGGGAGGACGTTTAAGCGATGAAACGGCTCTGGATGAACATCTGTTCCGTCGACCTCAGTGATATAAAACGGATGCTCATCAAATTGGATCTGGAACTCGGCAAATGCTCCAACGTTAATGATGCGTAGCCTGTGGCGTTTTCCAGCTTCAAGGTCCATTGTTGGCGTTGAGACGTTGGTGGTATCACAGGGCCAGCCCGGAAAGTCCGAGCAGTCACGAACACCACGGCCGTTCATCAAGGTGTTATCGGGTACTGGCTCATCATTCTCCTGGTCTGGGGCGAGATACTCCATCAGAAGCTCTGAAGTCAAGTTGTGGTAGTGATCTTGTACCATGACAACTCTGTCGGTTGCATAGTCCAGTTCTTGCAGCTTCCGCTCTTGCTTTGAGTGAATGACCATTGGCCCCAGTAGGCCATCGGAAGCCTGGGCACTATGATGAGCATGGTACCAATATGTGCCATGCTGACCCTTGACGTCGAACTTGTAGGTAAAGTTTGAGTTGGGTGCAATTGGACATTGAGTAATGCCAACAGTTCCGTCCATGTTATTGGTGCCGTTCTGAAACATGCCGTGAAAGTGTATGGCTGTTGCATTGGGTGCTTGGTTCGTGATATGCACAACGATGGTATCTCCCTCGTTGCATTCAACCAAAGGACCCGGGAATTGGTTGTTGATGAGAAGCATTGGGCGGTAGATTCCATCGGGGTTGAGGGTAGCTGACGAGACAGTCCAGAAATATTCTCGAGTTGTTGGGTGGGCATCAAAGTCCCAGGATGGTGAGAGGATGTATTCATCCGGATCCCGGAGCTGGGCCGTTGAAGGAATTTCCTCATGAAATTGGAGAACTCTTTGTGATGGCATTGTCTTACTCGGAATCTCTGAGTGGTCGTCATTGTGGGCTGGCGAGGATGTGATGGATTGGCTGAGGGTGACGGCTACAAGACCAAAGAGAGAGAAGATGCAAAGTACAGAAAGGAAGAGTCTCTGAAGCCAAGCTGCCCGAGTCTCGTCTTTGTAAATCAGATCGTCGGCTTTCTCCCGGCTGTCTTGCAGAAACCAGCTGTTGTCAGAGTCGCAACCATCTTGCCTGGCCCACGACGCCCTGTCTGCATCTAACTCTCCAGTCATTGTTGAGTCGAGGATTGCAGTATCATGTCCATTCTCCTTTTCCAGAGAAGGAGAGCGCCTCTCACAAGCCAGCTAAACAATCATCTCCACCCTGATTGTGCTCGCGGAGTGGAGGTGACAGGGGTGGCCAAACTGACGTCAAGTCGGATGCGACGGCACGCGAGCACCGCGCGTCTCCTACCTTGTCCTCGACACCACGTGCTTAACCTTTGTGTTCGATTGGAACTTGTTTATTCTGGGGGTAATATTGCCGATGGAAATGTCGCTCAACACCAGACATGTTACGTTGACCGACGGTGGAGACGGATGAGCTCCCTTCGGCACAATATCCGTGATAGGATGCATATGGTAGTAACACATAGACGGAGAAGATATAGATATGATATCGGGTTCATGTCTTGGAGTTGAGTTGAAGGTCAGTCACACCAGCCTCACTTATCACAATGCTGTTTCAAACCGCCACCCTCCTGGCCGTTGCTGGCCTGGCCCTTGGTCATTCCCCTTACTCTCCTCCTGACAAGCCGCATGGCGACAAGTCAGGATGGGAGACCAAGTATACGGCCACTGGAACCGCAGAGGTCGCTGCTGCTGCTGCGACTGCCAAGACCAGCAGCCCAACAAGCAAGGTCCGCGGCAAGGCATTTGATCGCATTGCCATCATCTACTTTGAGAACGAGAACTATGACAAGGCATTTGGAGATCGTGAGTATCATGTGCCCTGTTGATGCCAGTAAAGTCTAACAAAGACAGCCAACTTTGCCTGGTTCAGATCCAAGGGCATCACACTGTCAAACTACTTTGGCGTCACTCATCCTTCTGAGCCCAACTACATGGCCGCCATTGCTGGTGACTACTTTGGCATGCAGAACGATGACTTCAACCGCAACCCTCGCAACATCTCTACCGTCATTGACTTGCTTGAGCATCGTGGCATCTCCTGGGGTCTGTACCAGGAGGACATGCCTTACTCTGGTTTCGAGGGCTTCTCCTGGGTGAACCACAAGAACGGCGCCAACGACTACGTGCGCAAGCACAACCCTGCCGTTCTTCATGACAGCATCGCCTTCTCTGAAAAGCGTCTGTCGCAGATCAAGAATGTCTCCTTGGTTGATACCTCGCGATCGCTGTTTCACAAGGATCTCAAGGAGAACAAGCTGCCTCAGTGGATGTTCATCACCCCCAACATGACTTCTGATGGACACGATACTTCTGTTACCGTGGCTGGTAACTGGTGCCGCAAGTTCTTGGAGCCTCTCCTGGAGGACAAGCACTTTATGGACAACACGCTCGTCTTGATCACATGGGATGAGAATGAGACGTATGCGAACCAGAACCACATCCTTGGCATTCTCCTAGGTGATGCAGTCCCCAAGCATCTTGTTGGCACCACCGACAACAACTTCTACAACCACTACTCAGAAATCTCTACTGTTCAAGCCAACTGGAACCTCCCTACCCTCGGCCGATGGGACGTGGGCGCCAACGTCTTCCAGCTAGTTGCCCGCAAGACCGGTGACAAGCTCCGCCGATGGAAGTCTCACAAGCTGGACAAGGTGTTCTACAATGTCTCCTACGCTGGTCCTTTTAACACTGCTGGAGGCAACCATCAGTATCCTGCTCCCAACTTGGATCTTGAACACAGCTTTTCTGGACGCAAGATTTTTGAGCCTATTCGGAAGGAGTGGCACAAGAGCCATGCTCCGACTTACTACAAGGATAGCATTGAGGTGCCGGATGGATTGAGTCCCCCTAAGGGCTACGAGGCTCCTAAGTCTAAGTGAATTGGTGGTTTAAGCTTGTAGATAGACCGACTAAGACTAAACCCAATAACAACAATTGCAAGCTTCTACATCCTGAATCTCTTTGGTTTATTTTTCTTCTTCCTCGTTGCAATTCTCCCCAATTAGATGCCAAAAATAGAAGATTAGCTCCAATGACAGAGAATATACTTCAACACATTAACAACATTAAAATCCAACACCCCTGTGATTCATGACTGAACTCGTCGCCTGACGTTAAAAGGTACGGCTCATCGCCAAGCCCATCTCAAAGCCAGGATCTTGATCGGCTTCAACGGCATCGTGGACCCTGCGCGGTATTCTCCGCTAAGACTAGTATCGAGCCAGGGGCAAGCGAATAAGACACTGTAGGTTGGTCAGCACAAGCGGGGCGGCCGTTGATGGTCTGAACCACCCTGTAGGAACGCGAGTTTTTACCATGTGCTCCCTTGAACATTTGCAGATCATTGCAAGCAACCATGTCCGGCAGGATATTGCCGAAGAGATGCAGGACTATCCCAGTTTGTCACCGAGAGATCGACAAGAACGCCTTTGACCGAGGAAGGAAGGTTGATATGTAACTGATGCCGGTTTTTGTTTGTTGGGCTTTGGCGTTTGCCGAATGCTATTGTAATCTCTCACAATCTGTCAACTCGCGCTGTGTTGAATCCTTCAACCAACTCTCACTGTTGCACATTCCTCACACATGATGAGATATTCCCAGAGCCCAGCACTCAAGCGGTTTCTCTCCGACTTTACACTCGGATTTTCCGATGGACTGACTGTTCCCTTTGCCCTGACGGCAGGGCTCAGTTCCCTGGGCAAAACAGACACAGTCATCTCTGGAGGCCTAGCAGAACTATGTGCGGGCAGCATTAGCATGGGAATTGGCGGCTACCTAGCGGCTCGCGATGAGATTCCTTCCCAGACATGCCGTCTATCCGACTCAGTCGACGATGAAGAAATGAGAGGCATTCTCAGCTACGACACAAACAGAGAGAGTCATGACATTTCAGAACCTACCGAAAAGTCTCAGTCTCGGGCTGAGGAGCTTGTACGACTACACCTCGAGCCCTTGGATCTGCCTTACTCTGCTATCACATCGATCCTCAGCACTCTCCAAGAAGAGTCGACAGGCCTTGAGCGTGCCGCCCTACGGTTACAATCGTACCGAGAAGATGGTTCGTCGTCATCAGCATCTGTTCTCCCATCACCAATAATTTCAGGACTTTCAATCTCCCTCGGCTATGCCGTCGGAGGTACTATTCCACTCTTGCCCTACTTCTTTGCCAGCACGGTGGGGTTGGGTCTGCGATGGAGTATTGGACTTTGCTTGATTGTGTTGTTTGGTTTTGGATTCGGGAAGAGCTGGATCTTGAAGACCCAAGGCTCGAGTGTTCGGGGATGTCTCTTTGAAGGGTTACAAATGTTGATATTGGGGGTGGCAGCTGCAGCGGCAGCAGTTGCGTGTGTGCGATTGGTTGGAGAGACGTAGTAGTCTTCCATTTTAAAGGTTTCAAGAAATGATGGAAAAAAACTGTCTAGAGAAATAATAATGCTGTTCCTCTTTGTCGTCTCCAAAAGAGGCCATCAGCTACAACGACAAAGAACACGGTTAATGATGGCATCAAAACCCAATACCTCCACCACCCAAGAGCCTCACATGAACGGACGCCCGGCTTACTAAGAGTTCTTTCGGGCTACAAAAAGCACATTCACTTTAGCCTTGCAAGGTGCCGGCTTGAGATCAGAAAAGTCATCATTTTGCACTACTTGGCCACTCGGTTTCTCGTCTTGATCTAGTCTTGTTCTCTTGGCCATGGCATCCCTGACAACTTGGCTCACATCTTGGCTTGGACGAGGCAGTCAAGCTTTGACGGACGCGTTGGAGCTTGCCACCTTGCCGAAGCGTGAAGTGAACCTCGAGTTCTTGGACGACGAGGACCCCAAGTACAAGACGGAGAAGCCATACTACTCCAACGTCCCTTTCACCAAGATGGGCGCACCAAGCACCAATGTCGCCTCCAAGAAGTCTCGTGTCACCCTTCATGACATCAGGGGTAACGAGGACCTTTTCAGCCTTGACGTTCACGGGTTCGAGTTGGTCAAGCACCCATTGGACTTTGACCAGTGGCAGGATGGCCATAAGGTGGTCCGGGACGTTTACCCTAGGGTCATAGACCTCCTAAAGACACAGCTTGGAGAAAACGTGAGAGTTGTTGTATTTGATCATACAGTTGGTGTCCTCCCCTACGATACTTGAGTCTTCAAACTTATTTGCTCCTAGCTTCGTAGAAGCAGAGATGCTAATGGAAGCACATCCGTGTCCCAGGGGGATAGCTTTGCTCCCCCGAGCCGAGTGGCCCATGTTGGTGAGTGCATAGCTCGTCGCGAACAACATTGTATGAGGGAAACCTGACAGTATCTACGCAGATCAGACGTACGAAGCAACTGTCGAGCAGATCAAGCTCGGCTTCAAGGATGAGGCTGAAAAGATCCTGAAGAGCCGCTTTCGCATCATCAAGTCCGCCCTGTCCGTCTTCGAGTTACCCAGACACTGACCACTCTTGCAGTGTGTGGCATCCAATTCGTGGACCAGTACAACAACACCCATTTGTCCTCTGTGACTACAGAACGGCCAAGTCCGGATTCATCCCATGCGACCTCATCTATCCGCACACCATCACCGAGATCATGGTGTTTAGAAACTCGGCTTCCCAAAAGTGGTACTTCATTGATCAGCAAGTTCCGAGCGAGGCCTGGATCTTCAAAATCATGGACTCGCAGAGCCTCATTGACCCCAACGTGGCAGAATGTGAGTACTCCCACACCGAAGATTCCTGTCAGTATGAGCTGATGATGACGACGTTGAGTCTCTGCACACACATCTTTCTTTGACCAAGATGAGGCCCTCGCCGAGTGTGTAAGGGAGAGTGTGGAATTTCGGGCTTACATCTTCGGGTGAGCCATTGTCATTCGCTATTCAGATTAGAAGCAGGCTGGCGGGAAGAGGGAGGGGGGCTGAAACTGAGGATGAGGGAATTAAGTAACAATCTTGTGTGTGGCACAGCCTTTGACCGGTCAGTCCAGTGTGCACACGTGTGCAGGAATACAACGCCAGACAATATAGCCACACCAAACATCACTCCGACTGAAGTTACAATTGCAAGCCAAGCCGAGTTTATGGCACCACGCCAGACCGTGATATCATGCAAGCCTTCCTTGGCGCAGCATGAGACTCAGGAAAAGCACCTATGAACGTAGTAGCTGCCAACCAGACCTGCAAGTCCAAGTCAGCTGGCCGCCCGCCAACATGGAGGGGTTTATCGCTCCTCTGACTGGATCAAAATGTAACCAGGCTCGGGGCCGGTCCGAAGGAGGTGATTGATCCGACAAATGCATGGCGGCATCCTACCAAAAGAATTGGGGTATTTGACTCGATGAAAGAAATAGGCGTTAATCTGAGCCCCTTTGGTGACAGGATCCTTCACAAGCTGAAAAGGGGGGTCGGGAGGGCTTTCAATAATTCAACGACAAGAGTGTGCAAATCAAGTATAAGAGACGGTTACTATTTCAAGGTTAACTCGACCCGTATCAATGGCAACGTTTGATGTAAAACTTGAAACTCTACCCCATCGCAAGGCATCTACTGAGACTCATAAGCTTCTCCCCCCTCACAATGTTTTCGACATACTTCTTCTGCATCACCTTTATTGTCGTTACACTCAGGTCAGACATACATACCTATTGCAGTATATATAAGTTCACTAACACGACATAGTACTCTCGTCATTGGAGTTAGGCGTGCAAGTGGTGAAAGTCCCCGCGAGACTGGTATTGCCACGATCCCAGAGAAGGTCCAGGTTGACGTGCCGGCCATCACAGATCCGCCCAAGGTTCAACCGTGGAAGGACTGGCTCCAGGCTGAGATGGCGGCATCAAGTGACCCGAATCGACCATGGCTCGACTGGAAGCCCAACATGGATGACCCGAGTGACAAACCGTGGCTTCACTGGAACAAGAGAAAGATGGAGCAGGGCCGCTCTGGAGCTTACGAGGATTCTGGGTCTGATCCTCATGCTGAGCCGAGGCCTTGGCCCAGGCCCGGACCTGGGCCCACGACGGAAATGATGGGCACTTATCCCGTCATTAATCCCGCTCGTATCTGAAGGGTTCGGAGGGAGACGATCTTTGATGATCATTGACTCTGTTGTTTAGTGATGTGAGAAAGGCATGCACTGTGTAGTCATTCATTAAGTAGGAATCCCTCGTTAGTGTCATCATCTCATAGTACAAAAAATATCTAGAAAAAGCCGCTCAATTACCGTCGAAGAGAAGATGGCACTTGCTCCTTCTCCTCGTAAGTCATAATGATGGACTGAGTTAGATTGTTCAACGAGACATGCCATAATATCAAGTGATGCCAAAGCATTGTGAATTTGGTGGTATCCCCAAAAGAAGCCCTTCGCAAGTGAAACAAACAATCCAGTCATTGACGCATGCTAGTTGAGATCCAATGCCAAAACCACTGCAACCTAGAAGATGCCAAAGCATAACTTCTACCACGCAAGATTATTCCGTAAAAACTCCTGCGGGTTGAGTCGTTTATCAGTGTCCAGCCTCCATTTGATCTTCCAAAATCGGCCATTCTCAAAGAGATCAAACTTGATGATCCAAGACTCCCAGCTAAGAAGATACATAGAATAGCCCTTTTCGATACAATCATCTCGAGATTCCTCTAGAAAGGTCCATGAGTCTGTATGATAGTGGTACAGCTCAAATACCTGACTCTCGAGGCCATTGATGCACAGACGAAGGGGATACTTGGCATCTCCAGAAAAAGAAACGTGTAGCTTCATGGCGAGGCCTTGATTCTCATACTCACCGACATATGCATCAAGAGGCTTATGACACGTGTTGAGAATCCGATGCGTGGCCCACTCCTCTTGAATGGTACTCCAGCGACCCCTGGCGTTATGAACGACATTCTTGGCCACCTTGACGAAGTCAACTGTGGGTCTCATGTCAAATACAGTCTGCGCTAACAGCTGTGCAATGAGATTGGTCGGGTCTCCGTTGATCTGAAATGAGTTGGTGAGAACTACGACTGCACAATCATCTTCTGGAAATGTCCAATAGGCCGAGAGGAAGCCGCCTAGCTCCCCAGTGTGGCCGATGACCAGTCGATCTCTCGAGTTTTCACCAATGGAGTAGTCTTGGCCATTGACATCGGGGTTCGTGACGATATTCATTTCTTTGGTTGGGAGCTGCAGGTTGAACAAGCCAAGTGCGTACTGCTGCTTCTTGTCCCCAGCAAGGGGGAAATGAGGTTCCTGTGCCGCAGCGAGTGAGGCCGTGAGTTGTTCGTCACCGCATACGAGGCTGTGAGTCTGCCGTGGCTTCTCTCGGGACTTTTTGAAACTTGGAAAAAGGCCAGCGAGGCTCCGAAGGCAACCAGGATCTCGACACGCTTTCCGATGTATAGGACGATGAGGAGACGGATTTGCAGTTCTCCAAGCTTGCATGAGCGCCCTGGACCAGAGTAAAAGGTCATCAACACAAGACCGGACTGATCCCGAACTGTCAAAGGCAACCCCGTCATCCAGAGTAGGGAGGTCAACGGTAATGGGGTCTTTGTCGTCAAATACAAGATAAGGCAAGGCATAGTTATCGTGAAAGCTGGCATCGGTGTAGGTTCTCGTCATGCCAATCTTGTCGAAGATTTCTTGCTTGACAAAGTCCCCGTAGGACAACTTGGACTCTTGCACGATGAGAGTTCCAGCAAGGGCAAACAGCCAGTTGTTGTACGCCCACTCCGACTTGAATTTGGCAGCACGTGGTAGATGGTTGAAGATATGAACAATGTCTTCATACCTAGCCAAGACGTGACCGTGTCTACCAAGCACGGCGAAGGGCATGCTGGAGAGTCCCACACAGTGAGAGAGCATATCCTTTCCGGTCATGGTCTTGGCCACCACAGGGCTCTCCTCCGTCTTGAGCTCTGGGATCTTGGACGCAACAGGGGCACCCAGGTCGAGCATGTGTCGTTCGGCGAGAAGACTCAAGGATGTTCCGGTAAACCCCTTGGTGCACGATCCGATCGAGTAAATAGTCTTGGAGTCGGGGACGAGGCCAGTCTTGCGGTTTGCAAGACCAAATCCTCTAGTCCATATCGTTTCGCCCTTGTAACTGACACCGACTGATAATGAAGGGGCCTGGAAGAGTTGCATGATTTCTTCCACCGGGCCGGACCGGCCGGCTATGGCCTCGAGCCTGCGGGATAATTAGATTAGACAGGAGAATCGAGTTGGCGAAAAACTCACCGTTTCAAAATGGCATCAAGCTTCCTCTCGCGGCTGCCGTGTGTGCGGTTTCTGTGCCTAGTCATCGAGGCAAATCATAGAGTCGGTAGTGAGTCCAGAATAGGGCCATGAGATGCAGAGCTTGGGGCCCGGGGAATGGGCATACAACTAACCAAGGGGCGGCTCAATGAGCCCTAGTACAGAGCCTGGTCCCATTGCAGCTGGCCGTAGGGTGTTTAGAAGCTGAGGCCATGCTAGAGGGAGTCAATTCATCGGACTTTGGCATATCCTGCTCCGGCTACGCGCGTGGCACACAGAATAGCTGCGACTCGCCGAATGTGAACCAGTTACATCCCCAGATGCTGTCACATCACTGCCACCCTCCGTTGCACAAGTGGTAGAAGCGGTGGTTAAACAAAGAGCAAGCAACCGGTCAGCTGAGAGATGGCCTCACATTTCAATGTGGTGTGCGACTAGGGAAGTAAGCAAAGATACCGGCAGGGGCGCGTAGTGTGATCCAACATGCAGTAGCTATCGCTCATTAACCCCCCTGCATGTAGTACCCGGACTTCCTTTGGTCCTCCGTGCGTCAGCCCACCCATCGCCGCACCAGTCACTCAGCCGAGTGACTATGTGTGACTTATCATATTTGTCAGCCTATTCAAACCACCGGCAGTCCGAGTGCTTTTTCTGTCTTCAGTACCTAGGCTCCTAACTCAACGGTGTTCTCCATGTCCCCTATTGTTCCCTCTTTTCTCTATGGCTGTGCGGAGAAGCCCGACTCTTCAACCATCTTCGCCGCTCTAAGTGCGGGCCACCGTGGTCTAGACAGCGCCTGTCAGCCTCAATTCTACCACGAAAACGCTGTTGGCCAAGCGATTGCCTCTGCGCTGTCTCCGGTATCACAAGGGGGGCTGGGCTTGGAGCGCAAGGACTTGTTCATTCAGACGAAATTCACGACACCTGCAGGGCACAAGCCTCAACTGGCGCCTTACCTTGACGACGAGGACTGCCCAGAGGTCAAGGTTCGAAAGAGTCTCGACATGAGCCTGGCCAAGTTGGGAGTGGATTATGTTGACTGCTTGCTCCTCCATGGGCCGATGCCAACTCTTGAAGAGACTCTTGAGATATGGGCCGGAATGGAATCTGTCTGCGACAGAGCTCTTAGCCTGGGACTTTCCAATGTATCTCTTGAGCAATTGCAGGCTATTCACGACCATGCAACCATCAAGCCAGCCGTGGTGCAAAATCGGTTCTGGCACCACAACCACTTTGACTCGGCTGTGAGATCATTCTGCGTTGAAAAGAACATCATGTATCAGGCATTTTGGGTCTTGACGGGGAATCCGGAGCTTCTAGACTCTAATTTCGTGGGGTGGTTCGCCGAGAAGGTGGGGGTGTCGAGGGAAGATGCACTCTTCAATCTTGTTCTTTCTCTGGGCCAAGACGGGCCGCAAGTTTCAGTCTTGAATGGAACAACTAACCCAGAGAGGATGCTCCGTAGTCTTGAGGTCATGGAAAAGGTGGGAGAGGTACCGAAGGTTGTGAGACAAGGGTTTATAGATGAATTGGATTCATTGGCCAAGTATCTATCTCATGAAGACGAGTACGACGAAGGGGAACGAAAACGAAGTTGAATAGATACTTCTAGAAAGAGAGACAAATGAAAGGACAGAAGCAAAGATCAGAGCACGGGGAGCCAAAGAAAGATAAAGCCATCAATCATCCGAGACAAGTTTCTCATACTCCTCCATCCCCTCCTCCGGGTCCTGCGAGGTGCTCTTTCCGGTTATTTCTGCATACAGCTCCGAAGCTCCGTGTTGGGCCTCTTTCGAATCATACTCCTTCCCGAGCTTAGCATACGTTCGACTCAGCCAGTGGAGAGAGTACGCAAGCCTGTTCTTCGAGAGGACCCGATCACCGAGTGCAGCTTCAGGCTTAGCAGAAAAGATCTTCTCAGCATCGTTGAACAACGCCCTACCATTACGATTAGTCTCTGACCAACTTTGGCATGGGGAATCATCCCTGACTTACAGAGCCTCCTCAAATCTCCCCGCTCCATATTGGAAGGCGCCAAATCTCAAGCATGTCGTCCCAGTATCCAGCGACCCCCTCAGCACTCTCTTGAGTGTTTGAAGAGACTCGGTAAAGTGTACTTCAGCATCTTGTGCCCGCCCAAGGCTGGCTTCAGCCTCTGCCAATGAGCAGAGCCAGACTGCCTGTCGAGCCTTCATCTCTTGGTCATCTTGGTAGATGCTCATCTCGTCATTACACTCACGAAAGTAATTGACCGCCTCTTCAGCATGTCCCTGTAGGCGGTGTAGCTTGCCCACATTATGCAGGGAGAGCGCAAGGAGAAACCCTTGGCAGTGATCCCGCTGTCGTTCTTTGATCTCGATCGCCTGTTCATGCAACTTTGCGGCCTTGCCGAAGTCCCCCATCTGCTTAGCCGCAATCCCCAAGTTGCTGTAGGCATTGGCTAGCTGAATGTCGATGTGCAGGGGAGGGCCTGTCTGGCTGTAGTCGGCCCGCATGTTCTCTTGGCGGATGCGGAGGGCTGTCTCAAGTGACTTGACAGCTTCCTCCCCCCTATTTCCAGACCGAATACAGATACAACCAAGCAGGGTATACGGCTGTGCTCGTAGACAGTTGTGAGGCTCGAGGGCTCTCTCTGCCACCTCGATCGATGCACGCGCAAGGCGCTCAGCGTCTCCGAAAAGGCATCTCGCCCAAAGGTAAACTCCGCAGTCGCAAAGTAGTTCTGTCAGAAGCGTGAGAGTGTTGGTGTCTGCTTTCTCTCTGACCTTGATCTCTGTCTCGTAGAGTTTGAGGAGATGAAGGACATGAGTGGTGTACTGCTGGCAAGCGGGCCAGTTGGGTATTGGCTTGCCTAGAGGGCACTGCCGAGGATATGCATGATACAGGACCTGCACCGCGCCGGAAAGAGCGATTTGGAGATTTTCGTCGTCTCCATCCAGTAGTTCGTAGAGTGCACTCTTTTGAACTTGTCGGTGAATAGATAGAGAGAGTTTCTGTCGGTTTCACATGAGCTGTGTGTGCATAGCCAATGGTATGGTCGTAAGGTGTCTCAGACATACCTGTTCATCGTACGCCACGAGAGATTGTTGAGTGAGGCTTGATCTAGCCCCATCATACCTGCACTCGTTAATTTTGTCTAGTCTGTCTCGGGGGCGTGTCTTAGTACCTGAACGTGTTGGTGGACTTTTCCAAGATCTGCAGGGCCGGCGGCAAGGGCATGCCCGGCGGCGATTCCTGGATCTGGAAGATACAGCTTGGTATTTCATCTGGATGCAGGAACACTACTATCCTCAGAAGAGTCTTTGCCTCGGCCGACAGCTCCTGGAAGGACAGTTGCCAGACTGTTTCTAGTGTCTGCTGGTGCTGTTGATGATCCAAGCTGGTGGCTCTACCAAAAAGCGTTCGGGCATATTCACGATCCTTGTAATTATCCAGAAACTCTCTGATAGTGACGTGGTTGGTCCGAAGGTATCCTGCCATCTGCGCGAGTGCCAGGGGCAGACCACCTAGAGCCTTGGCCATTTCTTCAACCAGATGGCGGTCCTGGGCATCACTCACTTTGTTCTCGAGAAGTAGCTGGATCATGGAACCACCCTCCTTTACCTCGAGTGAACCAACCTTGCAGGCACTGTCCACCATTGTCGTGCCAAGTATCCATTGCCGACTAGTAATGAGGATGGATCCCTTGGTCGAGTTTGGCCAGTAGTCGCGCAGGAGCTGTTCATTATCGACGTTGTCAAATATGATGAGCCACTCGTAGTCTTTTTTGGTGTAAGCCCCAAATCTCTTTGATATGCTCGCAAGGAGAGGACATACCACAGTCTCTCAGCCAACTGACGACGTTTGTCTGGATGGCACCTGCGTCGCCGTCATGCGGGAGGCCGAGCGACGTTGCTGCTTGGAGGAAATGATTTGCAAGGCTCTGTTTAGTGTCAGCAACGGCCCAAATGATGATGTCATAGTCATCCCAGTGGTTGTGGGCAAAGTGAGCAGCCAGCTGTGTCTTGCCTGAGCCTCCGAGTCCATGGAGGAGAAACGACCTCAGCCCAGGGGGTGACATTTCCTCTCGAGGGAAAAAATGGGCCTCGATCTGCTCCGTTATGTCTGGTCGTGGGAAGAACAGGCGGTTTTTAGCTGAAGACATGATGTGACATGGGATTTTCGGGCCGTTTGGCTTGACTGTTTGGGCCAGTTCGTGTGTCTCTATGGCCTGCTGTAGCCTAACTTCTTGTTCACAGTCTTTTTCAGCGGCCTCGATGTTTTTTCGAAGCTGTTCAAACTTGTGATCAAGCGGGTCCCAGAATAATCGAAGAAAGTTGACTACAGGCAAGAGTAAGAGTTAGTCACGATCTCGAGGTGGTGGTGTCAGAGGTTGCCTTACGGATTGAACCACGACGCGATATCTTGGAAGCGGCAGCACAAAACTCGACGCAACAAGCAAACACATGGCAGAGAGAGTTTGTTACTCGCTCGGATGCGTACATTTTGTCGTAGATATGAAACCGATCAAGCATCTTGGATAGATCGCAAACACAGTTCAAGATGGTGCTGATGAGATCAACAAAGCGCACAGCGTTCTAACCATCACTTGTTCAGTCACCCAACCAAACTTGATGTATCTAAAGCTGGAACCTACCTTGAGCACTATTAAGAAGCCACCCCAGATGATCTGAGCCATAGGATCCAAAGCCTGGACCAGTACTGTAATGCCTCGGACAAACCGGTCAATGGTAAGCAGCGGGTTCTCGAACTGGTCGAGCATCGCACCAAGCTTCCTAGCCTCGAAAGCTTCTCTGACTTCGGCCATCATGGTTTTGCAATCTGATATCTGGTAACTTTGAGACTGTCGTAGATACTCAGGGTCGGCAACGGATCGAATTCGAAGGAGTATAAAGTCTTGTCCTTTGCTGATATCACATGACGGATCAGTCATGTTGTTCTTGTCTTATGCCACGTTGTTGTCAGCTGATTTTGTACCCAGGGAGCTATGGGAGGATACTCTGGCAGGTTTGGATGAAGCTCGCGCCATCTCAGTCAAACCATCCTCGTCTCCATCGTCCCCCCAGCATGCCGGACAAGACAAGGTGGGTTTCATGGTGTCTCGGGTGCGAGGTGAAACAAATGATTGAGGAGCTAATCGTGAAACATGAGCAGCAATCCGATATCCCTTTGAATAGCTTTATCTAATACAAAGACTGCAGCGGCAGTAGGTATCTCTTTGCCCAATCTACAGCACCACCATCGCTCTAAGCCTCTTTTGCGGGCCTCATTTCCAAATCAAGGATGAGGCAACATCATGGCCTCAGAAGACACCTACAAAACTGTCAAGTAAGCAGCCCTACAGCTGAAATGGTGTATAGCCAACACTTTAATGCAACCCCCCTCCATTCACTTCCTTGTGGTGGCACCTGGACGGCAAGGCCATAGGCTGGTTAAAGTCCACATGCATCAGCTGTCAAGCTGTCAGCCGACGCACATACACGTAAATGGCATACAACGGTGACGGAACATGCATACAGGTGCTTGAGTGGGTACATGGCAATGAGGCTCAAGCGAAAGGGGGTGCGTACGCCTGCAACTCTTTCCGGGACATCACCGCCTCGGAGAGCCCGAATATGCTTTTGGGTAACATCAAGCCGCCCGGCAGATGAGCGGCTTTGTATTCTTCTCGGTCGAGCAGGTTTCGTGCAGCTCGAATCATGGCGACGAGAGTTGCCAGGCTGGAGAGGCTGCAGGAAAGAGACAACAATTTGTGGTCCAGGTTTACGCTCCGAGGTGGTGTAAAATACGGTTTTTATGTCATTGGGTTTCAATGCAATCATTGCGTTGAAAATCGGGTTTACAGTTCTTCTGCCCAATGCTCCCATTGACTCGAGGAAAGGGATCCAGGGTCTTGTAGAGCCTTGCAGTACCACTACGGATACTGGCCGCCTTGTCTATCTTCTTCTTGTGCCCGAGGCAATCCGTGCAGCTTGGTCTAGGGGAGGTTCATGGAGGCATGCCAATTTTCATTACATCCTCCTATGTGTAGCAGAATCCCAATGCCTTATCCACTACAATTAGAGGAGGGAAGGCCTTACGACAGTGCTTTTACACAAATGTCGACTAAGAATGGTTTCAATGATCAAATGGGTGCATTGCAAGCGGTGGGACTACTTGATTGGTAACCAGTCTCTCCCAAAGTCCATCACCTTGGTGTTTATGTGCTTACTGCATCTCTGTAAACTTCTCTCAACTCCAAGGTCGCACGTTTGGCCCCTGAGACATGGTGTTTCTACCCCGGAAAACCTTAATCATAGATTCATGCACGAAGTCCGTTATGTTGCCCGTTAACTCCGCCAGCCCGCGCGTTCCGCGGGTGGCTTTGGACCGCCAAGCCGGCTCATGCGGAAGTCAAGATGCTGAAATACGCAGGCTGGCCTGGAAATAGTTCTTTCTGGTAGAATTGATATCTCTGCTATCCAATTGCTTCAGTTTGTTCAAGTCTTTTTACCCTCAAGAACCCACACCATGGCAGCCCCTTATGCGAACGACCATCTCAACCCCAACGGGCCTCATGATGCTCGTCCCACAGCCCTCAAGATTATCCGAGATGAAGGTCTTGATGGAAAACTCACTGGAAAGGTTTTCTTAATCACAGGTTGTACCTCGGGTGTTGGCGTCGAGGTTGCTAGGGCGATCCACGCCACAGGCGCCGATGTCTACATCACGGGTCGGCAGTCAGACAAGGGCAAGGAGGTTGTCAATAGAATCCTTGCGGATAGGAAGCCAGGAAAGGTTGTTTATCTCGATATGCCGCTTGACTCGATCGCGAGCGTCAAGAAGGCAGTAGCCAACTTCTTAGAGCTCTCAAAGACTCTCAATGTTCTTATCTGCAATGCCGGTACGCTCACCCAGACGCACCCTTTCTATCTAGCACTAAAGACCATCGATAGGTATTGCCCTCGCACCTCAAGGAACCACGCAGGATGGCCATGAGACACACTTTGGTGTCAACTATGTCGCCCACTTCGCCCTCTTCCATGAACTACGAGACACCCTTTTGGCATCGGCGACTCCTGAGTTTTCGTCACGAGTAGTGACAACGTCATCCATGGTTCACGCAATGAGCACCTTTTTACTTGATGACTACAACTTTGAGAGGAATGCCTATGAGCCTTATACGGTCTATGGCTCCTCCAAGACCGCCACCCTGTGGATGGCGAATGAGATTGAGAGGCGTTACAGCTCCAAGGGCCTCCATGCGACGTCGGTGCATCCTGGAGCAGTCCTGATAGAGAAGATCAGTGCGCAACTGGCTGGATCCGACGGATCGATGCAAAACCCCGCCACTTGGTTGTACATGAAGAGCATAGCCCAAGGCGCCGCAACCACGGTCTGGGCGGCTGTTGGCAAGGAGTGGGAGAATAGGGGGGGCCGTTACCTTGCAGAGGTCTCAGAAGACGGTCCGCTAAGAGGATCAGAGACTGATATCATCAGACTTGGCTACGCACCCCACGCATATGACGAGGATGGGGAGAAGCGGCTGTGGGAGCTAGGTCTTAAGCTCATTGGAGCACAGGACGAGGCTTGATATAGTCATTGCTAGATGAAGGGGCTGGTAGATGCCCTGTCTTGACCCCACAGCTTAGTAGATGCGGTACATGATTGCCTCTCTGTTTTCTTATAGATCTTCCGTATTCAACTACCACCCAAGAACTCGTATAGCCACCCTCCTCCGTGCTCAAGATTTCCCAACAGCATGAATAGCAGCTCTTCTTCCTGAGAAGACACCATCTGCGAGTGACAGGCCACTGATGTACCCATCTGAGCAGACACCGACAGCCGTTCGTCCAGCTGCATAGAGACCGCCAATCTTCCCACCCTTGTCATTTAACACAAGCCCCGTCTCTCCATCGACCCTCAACCCACCTAGTGTAAGACCAACAACCATTTGAACTCCCATATTCGAAGTGGCTGAGATGTCGATACCGTAGAAAGGCGGTTTCAACACAGGCGAGCGGATATCCGGCATCTTATTCATGGGATCCCTCTCTGCGCGTTCGATGGCTCCGTTATATTCCTCGACAGTCTTTGCCAACCCCTTCTCACAGATGCCGAACTTGTGTGCCAGATCCTGAACAGAGTTGGCTCGCTTGTAGCCCCAGTAAAGCCAGTGCAGCCGTTGCACCCTTATCAACGACGCTGTCTGCTCCCAGACCTGTTTCCGGGCTCTGGCCCATTGCGCTGAGTCTAAGATGAGGAAACCCCGGGACTCGTGGTTGAGTATCATCTTCTCGGTCAGCGAAGCGCCATATACATCCTCGGCTCCGATTCGTTGTCCCTCCTGAGAAACGACTACGCCCTCGAGGAGAGCTGTTGGCGGATAGAGGAAGCGCCACGCTGACATGCGGTTCATATGAGACACTGAGCCGCCGGCTGCGATGCCGAGCTTGATTCCAGCTCCATCATCAGCAGGTGTGCCTAGAGGAGCAACGCCCGAGAACTCCGGCAAGTACATATGTCGCATCTCGGGATTGAACGTGAAGCCACCAGCTGCAAGAACCACGGAAGGTGCCTCGATAGACTCGGTGCGCGACTCTCTCTCAAAGATGGCGCTGGCCCGCTTATGAAGCATAGCCGCCAGCGGAGGGAGAGTGAGCTGATACTGAAGCGCCCTCTGGGTCAACTTCTTGTGCTTCTGAAGCCCTGAAGCATCCGCCATCGTTTGACACTTGATCCCGCAGACAGAGCCGTTGTTGTTCAATAGGATTTCCTCAACCTTGGTAGCAGGTAGTAGCCGGATACCCAACTGTTTTGCAGAGTCAAGCAGCGCTTGGGCAAGGCCGCCACCAGAAAGGCCCGAATGAACCATACGATGTCCTCGTGACATCGGTTCTGCCTTTTCGTTGAACGGATATGCTTTCTCCGAGCCCGAATAGTACAGGTAGTACTTGTTTGTCGGATAACTCGTCTTATAAGGACACATGGAACCCTCGAACCGCGCCCCATGCTTTTCTAGCCACTCGAGGTGTGTGACGCTCTCATCGCAGAACCGCTTCAAAGTTGCTTCGTCGACAGCACTACCAACTTCTTGCCGGAGATATGCAAACATGTTTTCTGGTGTATCGTCATAGCCGGCCTCTTTCTGCTGTCGCGTCCCGCCCCCGGCATAAACGACGCCTCCTGAGAGGGCTGAAGTGCCGCCTCCGTGGAACCGCTCAACGAGGAGCACCGATGCGCCCTTTTCAGCTGCTGTTACAGCTGCTGAGAGTCCAGCTATACCGCTGCCTACCACTATCAGATCTGGCTTCTTGCCGGAGGTCGACGTGGTGAGGTGGTGTGACTGAAACGTTGTAGCACCAGCGACCTGCCATCGTAACCGCGCAGTGCTGTTCAGAAAGGGCACATAGGGCTTCAGGGAGATTAGTGACCTCATAGTCGACGCTTGAGAACTGATTCCTAGTGCGTTGGTTTTAATACTCTGGCTTAAGGAGTTGGTATCGGAAAGATATCGCAGGTGCTACTCGAGAGTGAGACATGAAGTGGACTCAAGGCCACCCGCGTCCAATGCCTGAGATAAAGCCGCATCGCATTTATGCATTACTGCCTCCATAGTTCAGTCCTACCTACAGCTATAGTGCGCGCCTCCCGCGGTACTTGAATTTCCACCAAGTTAGTTAATTGCATGGGCTCTCATCTGTACCTCCGCGCGTTCCGCGCACAACAGCATGCGCTCACAACTCACCAGGTATACAGCCAAGGCTTTTCGTATTGCTACCGCATCCTATCTAAACTAATTTCTTTAGCCTCAATAGAAATTCAGTTTACCGAGTACGCCGCCACAGAAGTCTTACACCCCGAGACAGGCCTTGATCTCCAAGCACCATTCTCCAGCCACCAACCAAATAACTAGCAGATGCCCTCCTGCTGATCCAAGATCTTTATGTTGCAGATAGTTTAGAAGTATTATATGCCAAAATCAAATTCCATTTCTAAACCTTGAGTGATCCAATAATACTCATTTATTGTGCCGGGATGATACCAAAAATTGCAATCTATCGACCTCTCAAAGATCGAGGAAATATCTAATCTCCATCACACGCCGGTCAGTTCACTCCATAACTAAGGATACGGTATATCCGCAGCTCCATCGCTATTGCACGAATGTATTCCAGCTTAAATCCGATCCTCATCTTTTGTAGAGTGCCATAAAAGCAGCCTCACATCTGAATACCACCCTAGTCAGCTCAGCCCCGTCAGCACTATTCCCAACCTGGTATTTGCTCAGGTTTAAAAATCTTCAATGATTGGCTAGACTTCCTGTGAGATGAGGAAAGCATGATCGCCACCTGGTGAGCATCAAGGCTGTTGTGGTTGGTAATGGAATCAACCGAGAGGCAACACACCTTTTCCAAAATGGGAAGTTGCTCGTCTTTTGAAGCCATACTCTCATTAGCTAGGACTTGATTGTCACGATAACTGGCTTACTGAGACTCTGGTCTCGTCCGTCACTATGAAGAAATACGATGGAGATGGAAGTATAAAGAGACGACCATGGATCCCTTCGAACCTAGACTTTTCATCAACCCTATCCCATTCTGCATCTCATCATTCCCCAAAAACACTTCACAATGATCGACAACATTACCGCCATCCCCCAAGGCTCATGGGTTCTCGTAACTGGTGCCAACGGTCACACCGGGAGCCACATTGTTATAGAGCTCCTGAAGCGAGGATTCAAGGTCCGTGGAACTGTCCGCGACCTAGAATCCTCGCAGTGGCTTCTAAACGATGAATTTGTTTCGCCACATGCCAAACGGGGCGATCTTGAGCTCGTTGTTGCCGATACCAGCGTCCCCAACGCATTTGACGATGTCGTCAAGGGCGTGTCAGCTGTGATTCACGTCGCCATCATCAGCGACTTGGTGGCGGACCCCAACATTGCCATCCCTGCAACCATCGAAGCGGCTCTCACGGTTTGTCGATCGGCAGCCCGCGAGTCTTCAGTCAAGCGCTTCATCTTCACATCCACCTTCTGGGCCGCCACATTCCCAGCACCAGGCGTGTCTGACACAATTACCAATCTTGACACCTGGAATGAGGTTGCGATTCAGGCTGCCTGGGCTCCTCCACCCTACGAAGCTGACCGGATTATTCCCGTGTACTGCGCTTCCAAGGCCGAGGCCGAAAAGGCAGTGTGGAAGTTCGTCAAGGATGAGAAGTTGCCCTGGGTGGTAAACTCGGTCAGCCCATGTGTCATCCTAGGAGACATCAGAGACGACAAGCATCTCCGATCTGTGCCGCCGCAGCTTTTTGAGCAGTTGTACTTGGGCAACACTGCCGCTTTGCAGACGCCTGCACGTAAGTCTTGCAAATTCACCTTTCCCATTTGAAACGAGTAACGGCTGACTCGTATCTTCTTCTCGCAAATAGTGTACTATTCCCACGTCACCGATGTCGCAGTCCTTCATGTCGCCGCGATGCTGGACCCAGATGTGAAGGGTCAACGAATCCAGGTCCTCGCGGGGTCCTTCAACTGGAACGATTGTCTCGACATCCTACGCAAGGCCTACCCAGACCACAAGTTTGCTGACAACTTTCAACCCGAGAATCCTAGCCTAACATACAAGCTTGAAAACGACATTGCCCCCGGCTTGATCCAGAAATGGGCGGGGCGGGACTGGATTAGCTTGGAGACGTGTGTAAAGGAGACGGTGCAGGGCATCATCGATCTCAAGCTGAAGAAGTGATACAAGAAATATTCTAGTTGAATGGTAGTAAAGAGCAGTCATGAATACAAGCATCTATTAGGAGCATACATCATTTACACATTCAACTATATTAATACAACGCTCTTGTGTATTTCTCTTAGCCCTTGGGCTTACAACACGATTACGATGTCATTCATCTCACCACTCATTGGTTCGGACCGTGAGCTGAGTCAGATCTACTTTAGCTTCATATTGCCTCTCCCATCTTATTTCTAATCTCTCCTTACTCTTTATTTCGATCGATTGCCTGGAAACACGTCTGAATCCTTTTCCATCCTCCAACACGTACATTCTGATAGTGCATACCTACGAAAATGCAAGCGGAGCAAGCTGGACCCTTGGCAAGTGGGCAAACGGTAGTGCTCCAGAAGAGAGGTCGCGGCAGGCGGCCTAAAGGCCATTCCACAAGCAAACACGAACGGCCACAGACTGGCATGGTCCAATTCATCAACACCATCCCCGGTGATGCACTTAGCAGCATAGGCAACATCAGACTCGTCAGATCTCATGCAGCTAGACATTCACGTGCGCTTCAACGCGAAGCGAAGCAAAGGCAGCGTTCAACACTGGCCACCGCTCCCAAAGACGATACAATATCAGGGGTTCGAATTGAAGAAGAGGCGGAAGAAGAGATTTTCTCAAACGTGAATGACGAAGAGCTGTCACTAGCTATCGGTGTCCGAGCCAGACATCGCAGACTTGCTCCAAAGCCACAAACAACGGCATTGACGAGAAGAACCAGAAGTCGTTCTCCAAGCCCGGTTCAGTTGGTTGGAGGTGGTCGCAAGGACGCATACCACACATTCGCCAGATCCATGTCAGAGGATGAGCACTATCTCTTTGACTTTTGTAAGTTCAACTATGCACATGCACGTCCAAGACTCGGGCTAACCCAGCAGACTTGGATTATGTCATTCAATATGGCTACAAGGCATGCTACCACAAGGAAGACGAAAAAGTCTTTCAAGCGTCGATGAGAGATGTCTGGGTTCCCTTTGCCATGGGCCAACCCAGTCTGATGGCTGCAATATTCCACGTAGCATGCCGCAACTATGCCGCCACAACGAACAACAGCAAGTCGAACAAGTACTCAGTCAAGAAGCTTCAATATCGCCTCACGTGCCTAGAGATGGCAAAAGAAGCGATCACCTCTGAGGTGGTGGCTACTGATACGACCATTGCGCTGGCTTTGCTCATGGCGTCCGAATCTGTACGTGCTCCGCCCCCTGTTGTCCAAGTCTTTTCTAACCTCAGACTGCAGCACTTTGAAGGAGACATGGATGCCTTCTTCACACATGGCACGGGCATCATCAAGATGGTGACAGCTCGGGGCGGACTCAACATGCTGGGCCTGTCTGGGTTTCTTACAAAGAGTGTTGGATGGTCGATATATAGCCCAAGTAATTACTTGGTATCGGGTCCAGGTGAGCTAAGGGTGTAATGGCGTTGGAAGATTGGCAGAAAGGCGACGCAAATGATCCCATTTGGCACTGATAGTACAAACAAAGCTTTCCAGTCACATGTTGACCGTCTCGTCATCCTCAACCCCGAACAATACTCTCATGGGATCCTGATAGTTCATAAAGCCAACACCCGGCTCCAAGAGGCCATATCCCAGCAAGCGCTGTGCCTGTGGCTTCATCTCCCTTACCTTCTCCAGCGGTACCATTAGGAACTGGTTCTCTGCCGGTCGGAGATATGGCTTGCAAAGGAAAATGCCGACAGTCTCTCGGTACTCATTCCTAAGGCGTGTCAATAATCTTACGCGAGTTAGGGCAAGTTCTCACGTACTTGGTTGTGTTGGCGCCGCCAGCGTGATATAGGTTGCCCAAGAAGATGAGGGCATCACCAATCTCAAGCTCAGCAGGAACAGCCTCTTCATCCAAAGGCCTCCGATCAGGGCCCCATAGATGGGAACCAGGGATGCAGATGGTGGCACCATTTTCCTTTGTCGTCTTGGTCAACGCTGTGACGCAACCAATCATCAAAGGTTCATCAGTGTTGTGTGAGTAATAATCGCTGGGAAGATTCAGCACTTGACCGTCAGAAGGAGATCGGAAAGCATACTTATCGTCTCGATGCAGAACCTGTTGCGTTCCGCCAGGGTTGACACGGAATCCAGCTGTCGAAGAAATTATGGGCTTTCCGCTGACCGTCTTCTTGTGATCACCCCTCCAGAAAGAGTAAGTAGACGGTAGCACAGCTTGGGCAACTTGATTGTAGATCTTGCTGCAGGCAAGCTCAACACAGGCCTCAGACAGGCCAAGCAGACCAGTGGCCCGCTGAGTTGTCTCGGGGAAGAAGCCGTATTTGTCCTTGATGTCGGTATCAAAAGCAGGCCTGAGGTCCTTGCTGATCTGAGTTGCAAGCTCGGGGGTAATCAATTTCTCGACGATTACGCCTCCATCACGCTTGATCACCTCGACTAGCTTGTCGATGGTGGTCGACGGATCGGTTGCGTCGAAGCGGGCAATTGGGGGTGATGGAACAGTCATGACTATAGTAGAGGGTAGCTGAGAGGCTTGCTATGATGTAAAGAACTGACCACCTCGTCGGAATTCTGGACATTTTTATAGTCCTCATGACCCAAGAACCGTGAAGACTGTGTGTGTTTCTCATCTGGACTACCCGAACTGCCAAACGCGCTTTTCCTTGTTTGGTATTGAAATCGAGAAACTTGCATCGTCCCCACGCGGAAGGCTAACACCAATATGGTACCTCAGGGGAGAGATGTTCGAGCCAGACCTAAATAGGCACTCAAATTGAGAAGATTCGACCGTACCCATGTCTGTAAGACGACTAACAAGAGGGGGCTTTGCCAGTTCTTACCTGGATATATCCAAGCAGCATCATCGAGGTGGAGATTCAGTATGGCAAAACTCGTCTGCCAAGCAGTTCCCACTCTCTCGCCAACACTTGCCAGTCCGATTCGCTCCCCGACCAAAAGTCTTGCAAAAAGCAAAGCACCTCGCGGTATGACTTGAGTCTCGTCACCTGCACGATAGTCTCGTACAGATCAGAGACCATCTTCTGATCTTGTTCGTTTCTATAGCACTCCACACCGGCGATGAATACCGGCCATGCAAGATTATGGGTCCAGTCGGCGATGTCACCAAACGCCAGAAGTTGCCTCTTGAGGTCTGAGAAGGCCGTCATGGTTTCGTATGTGGTTCCATAGCCGAGACATCTCGATACATAGAGGAGGGCGGCGTTGTGATGAATATCCACAAGGCGTGTCAGATCACGGCGCTGTTGGGCTGTAATCGAAAGCCTGCCTCCAATCATCAAAGTCGTTCCTCGGGCCATCTCAAAGTCAGTCCTCCAGTCACGAAGTGAAGCCTGGGCTCTGTGAGGCTGACGTGCTAGCACAGTAGCCTGGTGCAGCAGCCCAAGATACTCGGCAAAGAGAATGCTCTCGTCCAGAAGCGCCGTCCCCGCTTCGGATATTGGGAGGATGGCATCCTGGACGCTTTCTAGGTCGAAGCAAGTTGTAGATGCAAAAACCTCGTATGTGGAAAGCATGTTCCTCAGTGACATGAACAACATGGATTTTTCACACTGGGCCGTTGGAAGTGTATTGACCAGTGATCTCGCCGCCGAGCGATGAATCTCGGCTGCCGATGCACCAGAGTGAGCCATCTCGTAGCAGGAGAGGACAAGCATGCAGGCTAGCATCCATTCTGCGTCATCCAAGCTCAGCTGCTTGTCAATCTCGTGTCCATTGGCGATATGATTCGTCACATCGGTGATGTGCCTCGAGATCATGGAAATAGCTTGATTCCGAGCGTCCTCCGACATGAGGCAAGCTCCGCGTGAAGCTGCAGCATGTTGAGCAGAGACGGCAGCCACAGAGAGGCGCACCGTGAGATTCGTCTGCGCCAGAGGAAGAACGTATCTTCGATAAATGTTGTCGGCCGAGTCCACCCAGACCATGATCTTGCAAAGTTGCTTGTCGTAGTAGTCAACCAGCTCCTGTAAGGGATACCCTAGGAACGAGTGAAAAGATGTATCGATACTCGGCTGCATGTCTGCGGACGAGCCTTGGTGCTGGAATCCCTTCAAACGACCCCGGACAGCCGGGCCTCCAACCCAACGAAGCTTGGGCTCATATCCGGGGCAGTCGAGGCCCTTGCGATGACATTTTGTGCAAGTTGGACGGCTGTTATCACAGCGGATACGCCGTTTTGAGCACATGGAACAGCCTGTGGCTCCATCAGCACAGTATGATAGCGAGGGTATCCGAACACCAACCTTTCATGATTATTATCGTCTTGAGTGATATGACTGGTCAAGGCATTCGATGAAATTCGCTCACGTTAGCGCTAGGTGCCACTTTCAAGGCTCGTTAGCTCGTGGGCATGGGTAGCCAACGAGTTGAGTTCCAACTACCCCAGCTTTCGCTTTGACAAAACCAGCTTCAGTGGGAGCCATCAACGGGAGTTTTCGCCGGCTTGGTTCGGTCGGATCTAAAAGATTCGATTGGTAAATAATTCATAAACTGTACCAACATGCCCTCCTTAGATCCAAGAAGCTACAATACCGAGCGTGTAGTAAGAGGCTGGGGATGATTGTCGTCGCGAGGGACCAACCCTAGACCTGAATGTGGGGAACTGGATATGCCAGTTGGGAGGTCCTCCGCCACAAATGGACTTAAATGGAACCAGGGGAACTTCTCTAAATAGAGGAAATACTAGTACTCATGTCTGTGAGTTTATCGAATCATTCTCCCTCTCTTGCGGGGATTGATCATCACCTTCTGTCTTTCCAGCCTGGGTGGTAATTGTGCCTATTCTGCCGTTTCACACCGCTCTCGTGATTTAGCAGAAGCGACTAACCCCACGCCTGTGCTTGTGGGATGAATTCTGCCCTCCCTCCCCACCAAGCTCTTTATCAATCGCAATCAATCAATCAATCCATCAGCCATGGCCAAGTCCAAGGCAAAGAAGAGAAAGCAGCAAAACGCTCAAGCCGACCATCCCAACAAGCACCCCAAGACCGCTACCGTCCTCACTCCTCCTCCCGATGGCGCGCAATTCGAACCCAAGAATCTCCACACCGTCGTCTCGACCGAAGAACTCGAAATCACCATCGATACCCTGAATTCGCTGGCTCAGTATCCTGGGTTGATCAAGTCCAAGTTCTGCAAGGACCTGCGCGGCGCTGTCTATGACTTTCGTCAAGCATGTACGACGGGTGTCAATAATGCGGGTACGCTGCACACCGGGCGTTGAAGAAATTACACCTCTGATCTGATCTTATCATAGCCGGCGCAAACCTCACGGCCCAAATCACGGGCGCGCTCGCCGATCGAAGATATACCGAGGCCCGGATCCTACTCGCTGAGATGAGGATTCGTGGCGAGAAGCCAAAGATTGGCGCCTTTTGTCGCTGGGTGAGGGAGCTCGATGTCATCAGTGGATTATCGACGTTGCCAGAGGACTCAGAGCAGGGAACTTCTGTTAAGCGCACCGAGAGGGAAGAGGAACTCATTCGTGTGCTTGACGCTGTCTTGCGAGTCTGTGGGCCAGTTGACATCAACCCCGAAGCTTCAGTACAGCTCTCTTCGCCTATTGCTCTACAGACCATCTGGGACCGTCGGCCTTCAACGACATCAGAACAAGTCTACGCATCTGTCCTTGATGGATCACTTGTCGCTTCAGCGCCACCTTCGCTCGCTAAATCCTTGCGCATCATCGAGACAACTCCTGGTCCCGACCGCAAACCACCCAACCACCACGACGCCATCCTCTACGCCTCTACCCCCGAAGCCGTTCCTCTCTCAACGACGAAACCACCTACGGATTGCCAAAACCACCCCGTTGTGCCCGGCCTCCGTGTCGCCACCAACGTCCTATACCCCGAGGAGTGCAGATCCATCATTAGAGCTGGCGAGCACGTCAACTTCCTCGCCGACGCACCACTTCGAGAGGATGGAGACATTAGCATCCTGGCCCACAACTTCTACTGGGTTGTTGATGAAACCTTCCACGATACCCTGTGGTCGCGCATCTCCCCATTCGTCCCCGCCTCGCTCAACGGTCGATTAGCAAGAGGCATCAACCGACGGTTCCGTGTATACCGATACGTCCCCGGTGCCGAGTACCGCTGTCACATTGACGGAGCATGGCCGCCATCGGGAATTGCCAAGGATGATACCTACATCTACGACAACTCGCCTGCGGAAAAGAAGCAGAGCTCTCTGCTCACCTTCCTCATCTACCTCAACGAGGAGTTCGAAGGCGGAGAGACAACATTCTTCATCCCCGCAGCACACGAGGGGACACTCAACGCGTACCCCGTTCGACCTGTGATGGGCGGTGCAGCCATCTTCACGCACGGCGACACCAGCGCCTTGCTACACGAGGGCACAGGCGTGAGGAAGGGGGCCAAGTATGTCATCAGGACAGAGATTGAGTATGACGTAGAGAGTTCGGAAGAACCAAGACTGTAATGCTTTGTGATGATCAAAAGCAGCTTGTCTGGCTGCACCGGAGTTGAATCTTGACGAGGCTTGGGATATCGCAATGATGTATGTACACAATTGATGTCTCGTCTATCCTACGAAGCTTCCTCCTTGGCCTCGGGTTTCCGTCCCCATACAATCCGCTGGAGGTAATACGCATGCGTCTTCTTGGCCCTCAGTTCACGACGCAGCTGAGCACAGTACAGAATGACCTGCTCGCGGGTCCAACCATCAAGCAAGTTGGCCATGAATGCAATATGGCCTTCGACATCAGACTCGATGCTGAGGTTGGTGAACCTTCCAATCTCCTTTTGCTTCTCGTCCTTGGGCCAATCTCCAACTGGAACCTTGAACGTCTTGGTCTCAATGTCGACGAACCCAGCTGCCTTGAGTGCCTTCTCCTGCAGACTCTCCGGGATGGGAGAAAAGATGCGACCCAGCTTCTTGCTGCCCTCATGGAAGAACTTGCCCCATTCTGCAATAGCACTTCCAGGCTTGAGCGTGCCATCATCACTCTGACCCATGGGATCACCCTCGTGCGTCTCGATCCATCCTCCAGGCTTGGTCACGCTATAAGCACGCTCATATAGCTGATACCAATCTGGCACACTCCCATAGAGGAATCGCATATGCACAAAGTCAAACGAATCATCGGGAAACGTCCAATCCAGGGTAAAATCCTCAATCTCAAACTTGACATTGGGCGGCACCCACGTCGGCTGGATGGGCGAGATGTCGGTACCCACAACCTCTGCTTCAGGAAACTCATCACCAAAGTCCATGGCCCAAATTCCCGTGCCGGTTCCAACGTCGAGGACGTTGTTGACGTCACCCTTGTTGAGCGGCGCGAGGTAGAGCTTGCCGTCAATCATGAGGGTCGACGTGTGGTGGATGATGTCGAGGGCTTCGCTGGCTTGAGCGTCGTTGGAGGCCCAGTACTGAGCGTCGCCGCGTTCGGCGTGGTATGTGCGGCCGTTGATGACGCGGTACTGGATGATGCTGGAGCTGATGGAGGCGGTAGAGCTGGTGGCGTCTTGGCCTAGCGAGGAGTCGGTGTCGTCTGCTTCATTATCCGCGGGACCTGTGTTCTTGGTCGTTGTCAGTCTCCATCATTCCTTTGGCTTGTATGGGTACATACCTCCCAATGCGATGGAGCAAGCATGGGGTTGACATCTCCAGCTTGAGCTTCAGCTGGAGCCCCAGCTTCAGCACCTGGAGCACGATCACTGGCACCCATTTTGACACTTGATGTACGTTCAGCAATGATAAGACCAAGTTGAGTTGCGCAAACCGAACATAAAAGCTCTCCCCCTCATCCTCGGTCTCGCAACCCGTCGTACCATTACTACCAACTGCATCAACGCAAGCAACCAGGGTCCAATGCGTTACAGTCCGTGCCTCCGGGGACGGGCCGCGGTATGGATCCGGGTCCACTGTCGGCCAACAGATGCAACGATGTAGGATCCGTGAAGAGCAAACCCTCCTCCGTGCCTCGGAGACAAGGATACTCGCCAAGGCGGGGAGATTGGCTTTGTAGAGAAGGCCCCGAGGTTTGTGTAACCATGCAAGGGGCCCGTCCACGTTGTAGTGAACGTCATATCATGATTGAGTCTGATGTGTCTCCTTTTTCGCATACAGAGGATTGTTTCGTCGACACCGAGGTCTATCTTGTTATCTCACTTGCTCGACCACGATTCCTCCACTTGATAGCCTCTAGATTCGTGTTCCATAAGGGAGGTCGCGGTAAGAATGATCAGAATGTGTAGGCCTGTTCTCATGACAGTTGGTTTGTATATTGTTGGTATCAATGACGCCTGCAAGAGGAGTTGTCGGCCACAATAATGAACACATGGCAGCATTAAAATCCAATACTGTAAAACACCGCAAAGCAAGGGCACTTGGTGGTCGGAGTGTAAGTCAACGCCCGCCTTTGTCTTGTAGAACGGGCCGATGTAATCCCCAACACAATGGCATATCAGTTGGTCCTGTTGAAAACTTTGATCGTTTGGTCATGTCCAGCCGGTTTAGGCTGCAAGCTGCACAGTCACGGCCTTATTAACAACTATGGCATCCACAAGGTTCATCTCAAAGAACTCAAGTTAGTTTGCCGCAGTTTCATCCGGATTCTCAGTGGTTTCTTGGGAGCTTTTCTATCACGCCGAAACCTTCAACACAAGTTTAACCATGCCTGGGTCGTTCAAACTTTGAGGTCATCCATCATTTGCAAAGTGTCTAGCGTAGTCTATCGAGGTGGACTTTTCTCTATTTATACTCAGTGCTCCCCCAAGTTCTGATTACTCCTTTTCTCTTACACAAGCAAACTCGAGCTTTCATTTCTCACACAAGTGAATAATCCAACACCACGATCCAATATCTTCTTTCACATTTCCCATAGTCACAATGATTCCTCAATGTAATTCAGGAATGGAAGGGTATGTTTCCGTAAAAAATGTGTGAGATCTCCAGAGGAATGACAGACATATCCAGTGTGCGTGAGAACGGCGACTTTACCGACTTCGCCATTATCTGCGAGGAGGAAAGAATTGACGTCCACCGGGTCGTTATAAGTGGCAAATCTTCTGTTCTCTACCGGGCCTGTCTGTCGAGATTTAGTGTAAGAAAAGAAGCCAAAAATGTTTACACCGACTGGGAACTGACACGCTTTTAGGAGGCAACATCTCGAACCTACAAGATTGACGATAGTCCACTTGCCGCTGTACGACGCATGGTGGAATACATGTACACGGGCGACTACTCCGACCCAGATGAGAGTAGCACGGCCGAAGATGATGCCGACAAGCTGCCCGCCCTTTCAGTGCACACTGCCCTGGCATCGTTGGCAGACAAGTACGACATTCAAGGACTAATAGCCTTGGTAGCGGAGAAGTACACCAAAGCCCTCAGGGACGACGGGGACGTTGCAAAGTTTCTCGACTCAGTTCCCGCCATCTACAGAATGCCCGCCGAAGCATCGCAACCGCTCCGAGATGCCGCGGTGGACTTTGCAAGGCGTGAGGCCCGGACGGCTATAGGCTCATGGAGGGGGTGGGACAAGTTCGAAGAGACACTGGATAAGTTCCCCCAGTTTTCTAAAGAGTTGCTGTGCTCGCTTATTCGGCGCCCCTTGAAGATGACACCGGAATTTTGCGATCGTTGCCGGGGGTGGGACGACAGGTGCACGGAGTGTGGGACGGGAGGCTCAACCGCAGAGAGTGAGGGATAGTATAGATGATTTGCTTGAGTAGTAGAATAAAAGATTAATGAGTAGAGGAAGCAAATGAATGCTGGCTGCAAGTGAGAAAAGGCTTCGAGGTGCAAAAAGAAAACCAACAGGACCGACCGTGGATCGAACACGGGACCTAGGGATCTGCAATCCCTCGCTCGTACCGCTGAGCTATCGATCCTTTGTTGGTGAATGTGACACCACAAACAAGCTCCATGTCGCTCCATTGTAAGAAATCAGCAGAGTCGAGTTTGAGATGAAAGATTTGCAATGTCGTAATTAGACATGCTGTTTTACTGTGCTTCATGTATTTTTATGTATCATGGTTTTAGCCTCTAGTTGTCAGACATTTGACCCATAGCCAGCCTCCACCAAGAGGAGTATCTAGTTGCCAGGCCCAGTGTAGAGATCTAATCAGCCCAGGCATCTTGATGTTGGCTGCAACAACCTACAGCCTTGTTTTCAACCCTTTCCTGCAATCCCTGCTCACCAAGCAATCGCTGCTGCACCCCGTGTTCAGCTCATGCAAGTCAACCCTCAGTTGAAGGGTGGATGACTCTGGCCATTGGGCAGCAGGTAGGCAGTGCTAGTGCATTTGTTAGCACAGCCCCAAGCCTTCGCGGGCTGTACCGGAGCTGGTTCAACACCCTAGCACCTCGTCTGATAAAAGGTGTCGCTATCGGCATCAAACAGAGTGGGTGGGCGTCTTTACTAAACCAAAGATCCCCTCAAGATGTCGCTCCCATTGTATGAGAAATTGCCTCCCGGATCGCAGACCATCCGACTCCTCGTTCTCCTTCCATCGGAAACGCTCGCACCGATCGAATGCAACATTGTCACGATCTCCATTGATCCCGACTTTGGACCCTTACGTACACCCTACCGGACGCTCTCTTACGCGTGGGAGGATGAGGTCTATCTATCCAGTCACCTCGACCGACGACCAAACTTGCGATCTATTATTTGCGAAGGCCGGATCGTCAACATCCCAGCCAATCTGTTCTACGCCCTCCGCCGGCTGAGGCCACAGTTTTCACCCTCAAGAATTTGGGTAGACTCTCTCTGCATCAACCAAGAAGATGCCGAAGAGAGAAATCAGCAGGTGGTCATGATGGGCCAAATATATGCCCTCAGTGAAGAGGTAGTCATATGGCTGGGCGAGACCACTCCAAAGTTGGACCGTGTGCTGTACAACTGGAGCGGAGATGATAGGGATAACGCCCAAATAGGATATTACCAGCAGCGCTTCCAGGAATTCGAGGAGGGCTGGCGATGGAGGAATTTCGATATCACAGACGGGCAATCTGAGGTGTTCCAAGGGCTCTGGGACTTCAAAAACAACATTGGATACTCGGAGACAGAGACCAGCATCTTTGGCGTGTTTTGCGTCATCAGCAAGCTGAAACAGGACGGGACGTTGTCTCGGATGAGATTTTACGAGTCGGCCATTTCCTCCCCGAACCAGCAGCAGTGGTCATCTCAGATTAAAGATGCCTTGTGGGGGATAGCCGCTCGGCCATGGGTAAGTAGCCCGCTTCGGGAACATGGCGGAATGGCCACTAACAGCGACTCATAGTGGAGGAGAACATGGGTTGTCCAAGAATGCGTTCTTCCCAGGAGGGCCGTCGTCTACTGCGGTGGTATGTCAGCTCCTTGGGAGATGTTTGCGGGTGCTGCAGAATCCTACTTGCGAGATCGACCTCAAATGGATCTCTCTCAGTCTGCCTACGACCCTCTTCTGGCCTTGAGCAGGCTAGTTCTACAGGTAGAGTCGACAAGGACCGCCATTTCTATAGGTCGACCCATGTCTCCCCTCCAAGTACTGCGCCAGTTTCATTCCCGAATCGCCTCTGATCCCCGAGATAAAGTCTTTGGCCTCCTTGGAATCATCGGCCAAGGCCAATCAAACTTCATATCTCCCGACTACACACAGAACAAGGAGAATGTCTTCATGAGTGTTGCCCTGAAGATACTCACGACCAAGACAGGGCTGGACATACTGGCAGGGTTACGACCACCCAGACAAGCAGGCCTACCCTCATGGTGTGTAGACTGGAGTGCACCACCGACAGACGACGAACGACTCCGGCTTAAGTGCCTCCGCCTTTATGAAGCTGCCGGAAAGCTTTCCCCGTCAGTAATGGTCCATCATAGCATAAAGCCAATGCTAGAGCTTGATGCCATTTTTGTCTGCACAGTGGACACAATTGATGAGCTAGTACCTGAAGGCGGCTTCGGTCGGTTCCAGTGGCATGCCACTCGCTGGTGTGATAAGATGATGGCTCATGGACGAAGATCGGACGAGGCTTTACGATGCTTATGTGCCGATATCCTTTACCGCGGCCGAGGCAAAAGCCTGGACGAGGCGGATGCTTACCGGCGAGCAGCCAAGGACGATGCCAAGTCGTACGCAGCGTTTCTTGAGGACGACGATATCCAACGGCATCGGAAGACTACCATGTATGGCAACGTGACTTTCGGCTACGTTCCGCCACCTGAGGTGACCACAGGAAGGAACCAAGTCTTTTATGCAATGCAAGCCATGTCCGCTGGAAGGCGAACTTTCATATCCAAGGACGGAAATATTGGAATCGGGCCCTCAGATACCAAGCGAGGCGACTTGATTTTCATACTACCCGGCCTATCGACACCTTTGATCTTACGCCAAAGAATATCGCAATCTTGCACGGACAGCCGGGTCGAACAACTCATGCCACCGTTGCTGGCGGGCATGGCAGGTACTACGACATATTGCAACAAGAAGCATAAATGCTACTCTGTTATTGGAGATGCGTTCTTGGCCGGCTTCATGGATGGTGAGGTAGTTAAGTACGGCTTGGAGAGGTCAAGAATCGGCTTAATATAGTTTATAAGGGGAAGAATCTAGATATAAGAGATTAATAAAAGGTTAAAGGCGTTTAGATAACTAAGTGTAACGGAGAATCGCGCTGTCTTTAAGCACTGCTATATCTCCTGGCTTTGCAAGCAGTAATCAGAGAATATCAAAGGACCTCTTTATAAGCCTCAATATACCACAGGCCGAGGTTGCGCCAATGAATCCGCAACAAACTTCTTCTCAACTCGTTCCTCAGGTCTCGGCTACATCTCAGCACCAGCCGGAGTTCCAAAAGCCTCTTCTGGAGCTGGTGAGGCTGTTGGTTATCAGCAAAGGCCACAGTCACTTACACCCACTAAGTACCGCTAACGCCATTTGAAAGTACTATCATCGAAGTAAGTCGACACAAACAGCCTCATCCAACCGTCCGCAAGCCTCGTACGCGATTGAAAGCTCCTCATATACATCCGCCAAGCGCCAGGGTGTATCTTTCACTCTCACACGTGTCGCCGCCACCCTCTCCAGGTGGTCAATCGCCTCCATCCACTGGCCATTAACCAGATACGCCTGCCCAAGCTCTCGCTCTACTTGTAACCGGCGGAGTGTATCTTTTGAGTGAAACTCCTCTTCAGCCTTAGCCAACTCCTCAAGCTCCTGAATTGCTTCTTTCGTTTGTCCATTCCGTCTGTATGCCCCAGCGAGCTCCCACTTGAGCCCTAACAGCTGCAGATCGCCCAAGGTGCAGGTTTCTTTCCAAGCTGCCATCAATTGGCGTAAAAGAACCACTGTCTTCCCTGGCTGGCCATGGTTGGTGTATGTCCTCGCAAGTAACCACCCAGCGTCCAGTCGCACACTCTCGAATTTTTGGAATCCCAGTCTCTCGTTATTTAGCGCCATGATCTTTTCAAGCAAACTGATGGCATCCGGAACCCGACGTTTGGTTATGTAGACCTCGGCGAGAAGTATGTCCGTAACCAGCCGACTGAGATGACCTGTGGGATTTACTGCGTCATGTTTGACTTTCAGCGTTTCGAGCATTCGTGTCGCCTCATTTATCTCTCCAATTCTTAGGTATTGTCGTGCAAGTTCAAGCTCTGATGCCAGTCGGTTGTGATGATACTCGCCCAGAGTTCTTTGCTGCACGGCTGCTACATGCTTAACCAGGCCAAGTGCCTCTTGGGTTCGGCCTTCGTTCCAGTAGGCTATAGCAAGGTATTGCTGCACCTTAAGGGTTAGAGGACGATCCTCGCCCAATGGCCTTCCCCCACTCTTCAACGCAGACTCAAGTAGCCGTATTGACTTCTTTCTCTGCCCGTTCTCTTGGTACAATGCACTCAGCTCCATTGCCGACTGCCATCGTTTCTCATTTTTCTCTGGCAGAAGCTCGGATTGCAGCTTTACCACATGCTCGAGCAGCTGGGCTGCCTTGTTGAGATCCCCAACAATGCGATAGCCTGATCCCAGCCAAAATTGCATGTCGAGTAGACCAAGGCTGTTCTCTGGCAGCGTTCTCATCCCGTGTTGAATAAGGGGCTCAAGAAGTCTGATTGACTCTTGGAACTGCCAAGTATTTTGGTATGCAATAGCGAGTAAGTATCGATGCTCATATCTTTCGGCACATAACACATCTTCTTTGGCAGCCGATCGCTTGAGTATCCCGATTGCCTCCTTGTTTCGGCCATCCTGGATCAAGCATCCTGCAACGCGAGAAATCAAGTGATATGGATAATTCGGCGGTGCGTCCTCCTCGTGTTCTCGGACAATGGCCAGAGCATGCGGTAGATATGATCGCCACATCTCACGGTTTTCCCAATCGCTAGATGGGAATATTCGATCGAAATGCGCTACAGAAGACTGTGACATGCGCTCCATGGTGCCTTCACTTTTAGTCCAGGTCCTCGTGGCCAGATGTACCAGACGGTGCATTTCGAGCATTTGACCACCAGCGTATTTGCTCAAGAAGCCATAACTGCATAAAGTCCCAATTGACCTGGCCAGTTGTTGTCTCGTCTTTGGCTGCGGCAGTACTGATTGAGGAATGGCCTTTGGTTCGATGCATGCCATGAATGAAAGAAGATGGGCGGCGAATGAATCAATCTCTCCGATCTGACGAAAAGATATCACCCAGGTTGTGGCCACGGCGTTTTGGCATTGCTCACTCTCCATGTACCTGGTATCATCGCGAAACTCGCTGCGTAGCAACTCAACCATGTCGTCCTCTGTGTTTCGCAGAACTTCAAGATATTCTGCAATAGTCAGGTCGTTCTCGTTCATGTAAGCCGCCGCCTGTTTGATGGCTAGTGGCAGATAATTCAGATCGTCGAGGAGTTCAACCACAGTTTTGTCATCTTGTAGAGAATCACGACGGCAGAGTGATTTCTCCAAGTAGTCCTTTGCTTCGCTGAGGCTCATCTCTGATAGCTTGATCACGTACTGTGGGTCAGAGATCACCCTGAAGGCGAGCTTGGACGATCTCGTTGTGAAGAGGATACGCCCTTGGTCGTTTCGTGGCAGCCAGCTGTCCACAGACTGGGCAGCCGCTCCTGGGGGGAAGAGGAGATCCATATCGTCGGCATTATCGACGATGAGGAGCCACTTTCCTGCCATGGGTGAACTCAAGTGCTGTCCAAACGACTCTCTTGGGCTGGTCGCGTTTTCCTGCTGGGTGTCATGCATCGCCATGAACTCTGCACACGCCTGATCAATGCTGGCATTACTCAGTGCGGGCAGCCAAAACACGGAGTAATCGGGCTTGTGTTGTTTGACCCAAAAAGCAATCTGTATGGCAATCTGAGTCTTCCCGATGCCTCCAAGGCCGGCGAGTGCTACTCTTTGGAATTCGTCGCGATCAAAGAGTTTCCCCTGGAGCTCCTGGAGCACCTCGGTACGGCCGACAAATTGGCGATTGATGGAGAAGGGAACATGGAAGAAAGGTGAGGCTTTTGCATGTCAGTAATACTAGCCAATAGTGTTTATTTATTACACTAACCACTTGTCCTTGCGTCCATCTCAGCTGCCGGTGTCTCAGTCGTTAACACAGCCCTAACCTCCGCTTGTTCCTCAGTCCTCGGCTTCAGGCTTGACCTCGCGAACTGTCTAAGGACGCCCAAGACAGCACGATACCCAGGGTCGTCCCTGTCAGAAAACTTTGTCATTCGACTATGGTCCGCATCGATGCTCTCAACCGTCTGGATCGTAGTTGGCAGGTCGAATTTGGAGGAAAAGTCGTTGACAACCTATTGCCCGTCAGTCGGCTAGACACAATGTAGAAAGGGCTGTTTTCATCTAACTGACCTTTTCGCTAAAGCCCTTAACACCAAAGAGTCCACGGCCCTCTTGGAACGAGTGGATCTTGAGGCCAAACTCAAGCACGATATTGACGAACTCTTCTTGGATGTTGTCGAGGACCTCGCTGTTTACTTCTAGTGTTTGGACGATCTTCTTGTTTGTGTCTTGCAATGCGCAGCTGGCGAGATTGGATGCAATCACGCCCCATCCGGCATACTGACTTCCACGATGCGGAGTTCCGAGAAAGACGATGAACTTGGTTCTCGAACGGCAGGCCTCGGATCTTCGGATGGCCTAGGGTCGTTAGCAATCATAATACGCATCATCGTGTAAGAGAACGAATAGAGAAGAGCAAGGGAGGGCTTAGGAGAGGACTTGGATGAGTTAAGAAAGAGCCTAAGTGGGAAAAGAAGGACTTAAGTCGAGAATGAGAATGCAAGCCTCGAGGATACCCTCGCAGCAGAGGAGCTCGAGTACCTACATCTTTGACAACGATTCCACCTAGACTGTGGACCACAAAGACAACAGGATCCTACAATCGTCAGTATGCGTGGAGTCAAGCCGAGGGGAAGATAATTATATATTGGTCATCATCAAAACAGATGATCCTTCATACCTCATTGTCAACGTCTCGCTCGAACCGGACAGCGAGATCGCGCCCATGTTGTGAAACGCTGTTCTGGTTGCTTGCCTGAAACAAGCCCTCGATCACATTCGCATTGTATCCGTACGTCCACACTCTCGCGTCGGGTATATCCTCGGCCAGGAACTCGTCGGGCCAGAAAGGCTTCTGCAATTCGACATCTGGCGTTGTATCGGTGCTCGGTCGACTTCGGCGGAAGAGAGATCTGAAGGATCGGTCTCGAGAACCAGTCGCGGTCGCGGCGGTCGGAGTTTGGGATGTCTCATCTAATCCTCTTCCCCAGGTTCGCTTTGGGTGGCCCAGTAGGCCGTGCACGAAAATGACGCTATTCAGAAGTTAGTTCCCGCTGGGTCTCCACTGACGGAGGGAGGGTGACAAACTTGAAGCGATACGGCCCCTCGCTGGTGCCCAAACAGGTGAATCCAATGTCGCGGACCTTGGTCATGGTTCAGATGGTCTCATTGTGCTGCTTGGAGGAGATTGCAGAGTTGAAACGGGACCTTGAGTTGGCTACGAAGGCCTCACTTGGCACACCAGGCTCGCGTCCTGAGAATTCAGGCTTAAATGGAGGAGGCCTCAGATCAGGGCGCTTGCACTCAGCTCCGTGAGATGCCAACCAACCATAAGACGTGGTGACTTCTGGCTGGCGCGGCTCGTACCCTACACCTCATAGTTACCACACCTTAGCTCTCTCTAGATACTAAGTATGAAGACGTAACGAATCTAGAAACTTTCATCAGAATTTAGAGTACTTTTTGCTTCTATTTTAACTGAGCGATTGGGTGGCACAGCCTTGAGGGAGTCGTGTCATGTCTTTTTTGATGTGGGGGAAGCACGGGACAGCATGATAGACAAACTCTGGCAAAGAATTAATTGCAAGGGAACATGAATCAAGACAATGGTGTGTTCTTTGATATTGTGCCCGAAAACTCCTCTGAAAGACGTCATTGAGCGTAGTATGATCATAGTTCATCGTCGAAGAGATGCGAGCTGTAAGAGAGTAACCTCGCCAAAGCCACGTAGGATGGCTGCAGCCACAACGCTCAGCCACATAGAAAAGGGTAATGGAAGATCAAGTTGCCCACCGCGCCGGAATAAGTGCTTACGGATTCTGTAGTGAAACCCAACTTGGGCAACTATTTATTATATAGTAAAATGTTTTCTCTATATGCAGTCAGTCTTGGAATGCTGTTGATGTTTGGCTTTGGCCTCCTCATATACGCGAGTTTCAAGCTCCCAAGCATCGAACAAGACAACGTGGCCGAGTGGTTAAGGCGATGCCCTGCTATCTTGCATAGAAAGGCATTGTGTTCGCACGCGTAGGTTCGAATCCTGCCGTTGTCGGTTTGCTTTTTGCCTTTTGCCTCTTTCTTTTGGTGATCCAATCGATTAATATCATTGTTCTGTGTTGTTGTGCATTCGAGGACCTTTGATTTGTTTTGCCGACTCGCCTGTTGGCTGCCTTGGGCAAATCCTCATCGGCCCCTAAAACTCAACTTCAAAGGTCTAAAGTGGGCTAAAGGCAAAGCGACCTGTTTTCTGCCTCTTCTTTTGACCTCCTGTTTACGAATTGTTTTTTTGTCGCTCCCCCACTGTTTTTGGACTTCTTTTTGATTCCATTATTGCCGCAGACATTATTCTTATCTTCAATTGCTCTGCTTTCCTGCCTTGCCTGTCTGTGTTGTCGCTTTGCTTTTGACAACGATTATGCCGGTTTCGGCTCGGGTGGGGCCGTCCCTCTTGGTGGATCACCGGCGGTCGCTCCGAGCTCCGGGCCCGGATGGGAGCGAAGCGTGGTTGTTGGAGCCAGATTAGCTGTCTGTATCGCTCGGATGATGCCATCCATGCTTATTGACCTTGGAAAAGTTAATTTTATTGCATTGCATTTGGCTGCCAGCTGCTGCGTCATATGTTTGGACCCTCTTTTCGGTCTTCGCAACACCGTGACTTGCCATTTGGACAAAGCCGTGTGGTATTGCTGGAATAGGTATGACAAGGAACAGCCCCCAATTTCCAACACCCAACTCGATTGATGCGCAAACCATACCCGAGGATCTTTGATTGGTAGTTGATCTCCAATGACGAAAACGCATCACGATTAGAGCAAGTCACTTTTTCGATGGAAACCTGTGATGAAGTGCCAAGTATCCATGTATATAATAAAGTAGAAGGAATGAATAAGTATAAACAAGAAGACCAAAATAGGACCAAGTCAACCACCAGTCAAGAGACCGAGGCCGCCGGCAAGAAGCGAATATGTACCATGTCTAAAGCTCCAAAAAACTCCAGCCCAATGTCGTTGAGAAAAGTGCCGAATCAAACCAAAACCACCGCTTAGTTCTTCTTTCCACCGTGGTACTTGCCGTCGTCGTAGCCGGTGTCGCCGCCCTCATACTTTCCCTCGTGCCACTTTCCATCATCGTAGGGAGTGCCCTCACCCTCGTACTTGCCCTCGTGCCAGGAGCCGTCGTCGTTGCGCTTGGTCTTCTCGCCGTGGTACTTGCCATCATCATAGCCAGTATCACCACCCTCATACTTGCCCTCCTCCCACTTGCCGTTGTCATGTCCGGTGCCTTCACCCTCGTACTTTCCCTCGTGCCAAGAGCCGTCATCCGCGCGCTTGACCTTGCCGCCGTGGTACTTTCCGTCGTCGTAACCAGTGTCGCCACCTTCGTACTTGCCCTCATGCCACTTTCCATCATCATAAGGAGTTCCCTCGCCTTCATACTTCCCCTCGTGCCAGCTTCCATCGTCGTTGCGCTTGACCTTGCCACCATGATACTTGCCATCATCGTAGCCAGTATCACCACCCTCGTACTTTCCCTCGTGCCACTTTCCATCGTCGTAGGGAGTTCCCTCGCCCTCGTACTTTCCGGGATGCCAGGAACCGTCGTCATTGCGCTTGGCCTTGCCGCCAGGGTACTTTCCGGGGTACCACTTTCCGTCGTCGTGGCCAGTGTCACCACCCTCGTACTTTCCCTCGTGCCACTTGCCGTCATCGTAGGGCGTTCCCTCTCCTTCGTACTTTCCGGGATGCCAAGAGCCATCGTCGTTGCGCTTGGCCTTGCCGCTGGGATACTTGTCGGGGGTCCACTTGCCATCATCGTAGCCAGTGTCACCGCCCTCATACTTTCCCTCGTGCCACTTGCCGTCGTCGTAGTCTGTGCCCTTGCCCTCGTACTTGCCAGGAGCCCAAGAGCCGTCGTCGGCAGGCTTGGCAGTGGGGAGAGCCAGAGCCGTAGCGGCAAAGGCGATGAGAGTGAGAGAGTAGCGCATGGTGAAGATTGAGAGAAGAAAAGGAAATAATCAAGAAGTGGTATGAAAGGCAGCGAGTGTTGTGTAAATGTTGTTGGTGTAAGTGAAAGGTGGTTGAGAGTTGTTGTGTAAGTGAGAGGTGGATGAGGATGATGAGAATGAAGAGAATGGATTGATGGGGGGGAATCAGTTGACTCTTAAATAATAGAATTCTCCTAGCACAAAAAGCCTCTGTTGAAAGTTGCCGTTGATTTTCAACGCAAACCTCCATCTACACCACGGAAGATGGTGATGGTCGGCGCAGCATGAGAGAGTCAAGCCTCTCAACACCATACCCAGTGTAGCCAGGGCTGTTCCGCCATAAGCGGGCGGGAAGCCTCGTGGTACAGTGGGTTGCTATTTCGGGCTGACTGAGCCTCCGCCAGTTCGCTCTCAGCTGCGCCAAGCGAATCAGCGCTAGCCGCTGGGCAACGACCTTGGCGGAATCGGCAATAGTCTCTCTGTTAGTGCCCGGGGTGGCTGTGCTGATCGGGGAGGCCTGGACCGGAGTCCATGATCCCCCCCGCGTGGTGATGATGGTGGTGGCATCCCAGATGCGAGAGGTCCACCCGGGCGAGGGCCTCCGAGTCTGCCGTGTCTACCCCGCAACGGGATGCCGAGATGCTCGGGGCTGAGGGAGGGTCAGCTGTGCCACGCCTCCATCACGAGCTTGCATAACGTGTGTAAGACTAGTAGGTCGGGCAGGGTAATCTATTGCTGGAGTGGGCAGTTGACGGCGCTGTAACCTGATCAAAGTGCAAGACGGGTTGGCCTTGTCGCAGCATCCTCCTCGTATTCAAAGACAGCGTAGCACGTCATGGCGATCCTTCTGACCGTGACGCTGGAAGGATTTGCAGGACATGTCTGTTTGTCAGAATGAGCGGCATTTGTGCATATCAGGCTGTCAAAGTGTCTTGGATGTCAGATGCAGACCTTCTCCGACGGGGTGGGTACTCGGTTCCGTCATCATGGGCAAGTCCGAGATAAACTCAGCTCGCCTTACGGCTAAACCCTTTAGCCATGGCTCACCGGACCTTTTTTAGTAAGCTTAACTCTTCCAATGAGACGTTACTCTCCATGCTTACTGGCTCTCCCGTTCTCAGCCCTACCTCGCAAACACGGCTTAGGTAGCCCGTGTCTCGACTCGGAAATCAATATTACCGAAGGGCATACGGGCTGGCTAATGGTGTGCAACCAAGACAGAAAATGTGGCGGCTTCCAGGTATACGAGCCATCTCCTACGATGTGGTCAAGAGGCCTCTGGGATGGCCGAATCTTTGCATTCGATTACGTCGAGGGCGAAGCTGTAAGCCTCGTCGCAAGCCCGCATCTGCTAGCCTGCTTTCCAAGCAAACATCGACACAGGAAGTGCACCACTACGGGAGATGCCAAGCCTTGGCTGAGGATGGCTCGACCTTGGAATGATGCCGTCGTGCCGTGCGCCATGTCAATAGAACCTGATGTGCTTTCAGCTATGGGGAGCTACTGCAGCCATAATCGATGTGGCATTCATCCACGTGCAAGGAATGATGACAACTGATGCTCCATGAACCTGGTCGATACGTTACATAGCTACGTAAGACTATTGTATTCGTAATTGTGGCATTGCTCAACGCAACGGGACGCTTTCGGCAGAGAGTTACACAGCAGGCTATTTCGCCGACATGTCTCGTAGCACGTATACCACCCTTGAAAATAATGTCTATTCTGAAGCAGGCTGTGAGGTCTTGGCTGTCTTGCTGTTTTCAGTAAGCGGAATGCGAGCGAGGAGAGGGGACGCAGTGTATGCGTCTGCCGTAAGCAGATCCTTCCGAGAGCATACGGGGTGAGATGGGGTCTGCCGTTATTTGTCATCCGGTTAAGATGTAGGACTTCCATTTGGAATAGGCACATGTCTTTCTTTGGTCGCTGCGTACTATTTCAAACTGTAAATAGGCTCATCCGAC
Organism: Fusarium protoensiforme; assembly: GCA_011320165.1. Lineage (NCBI taxonomy): Eukaryota > Fungi > Ascomycota > Sordariomycetes > Hypocreales > Nectriaceae > Fusarium > Fusarium protoensiforme. The sequence continues at coordinate 388,709 of JAANQP010000581.1, read as the reverse complement.
ATGAGCCGATGCATGAATAGGCTTCGTGTACCAGTCAGCAGGCGACTGACGAACTTACATTTCCAAACGGATGTCCGATGTCCGTGAGTTATGCTGGGTGACGGGATGCGTAAGTTTCTCAAATTTGCTCCGGCTTCCATGTTATCGTCTAGATAAGTCAATATTTGCGAATGAGCTATCCTGAGCGCTGGTTGACGAGTTGGTGGAGGTGCTACAGAGACGTATCGAAGATGACAGTCAAATATAGAAGCGGACCCTCGCTATATGGGGGTGAAGCGGGCCTCAGAGACGCAGAGGAGTAGATCTGGAGGTTTAGGGCACAGTGACAGAAACGAAGGCCAGCTCACACTAATGCTGTGGAAGTGCTTCCATTCTCCTAAAGGTAACGTAGAAATAGCTGATGCTTATTCTGGGTGACTATGAAGAGAGATGCGAGTGGTTTCCGGGCAAATATGGTTTCCCTTGTAGAACCACAGCGGTATCGGGTCCTCTGGAGGAACACTACGCGCGTACTGTGACGTGTACCTGGTGCCACTGGAGTTCTCCTCATGTCTGTGAAGATGGGAATTCTCTTTGAATAGTAACTATGAAATCTGAAACACACATCATTTCAGCAAAACAAGTGATTTCAAGGATGCTGATGCGGGACTTGAAAGTGGCACATGTTGCGAGGCAGGCTGGATACTGACGAGAGGATGAGCAAAGCTCAAAGACACCTGGCAGGGGAGTAAGCTTACAACATGCAGGTATGTGTTTCCATAATGTCCCATCAATGCTGGCGGTTTCAACCTTACAGACCAATCCCGGACCTTTAAGTCAGGGCAATGAACAAATAGTCTCCTAGTGAGCCAGGTATGGGGGAAAGTGACCCAACCTCTGAAACTTTGGCTTAATGTCGCCTTGAGTAAGCCATGTCGAACGGATTTTGGGTATGAGACTTTGACTTTCTTGGTCATTGGTCTCAAATTTCTCCTGGTTGCGGACGCTCCCCATCGTCTTGATATCGACTTAACACATAAGAGTGGCGGTCATCCCTGCCATATTCTCCCCTCTAAGATTTTCATTTCGCTATTGAAGATTAAGCCTTTAACAAACGAAATGTGGCAGGTCTTTTCCTAAGACGTAGGGAGCTTATCTTTGCTGATCTAGGGAGGTAGGCTTCATATGAAAGGGGTCGGCCCTTAACTTGTTGCCGATCATTATAGGCATGGATATGGTATGTTCTCCTTTGATCGGCAGAAGACAATGGGAATTTTATACAACTACGTCCAACATACAGACAAGGTCCCTCTCAATAGGAAAGTGACCGGTTCAGACTTTATTTGTAGTCGAGTCAGCCTCCCTTGTGCCGACAGCTCAGCTTACAATAGTACCATTGTCATTAGTGCTGATAGTGAACCCAGCGCCGTGTGAGAGTCAATGACAGCACTGAGCAGCAAACTTGAACCAGACTATTCCGATCTAAAGAAGCCCGAGTCTGTACCTTACTATTACTGCTGCAGCTTTAGTATCGCTCGTGATGTGCCTAGGTGGACTTCTGGCGAGCAGCACGTCGTGACGGGCAGGAGTCGATCTCAACTTGTCGTATCGGGACCCAAAGATCGAGTTTACTAGTTCGTGTTAGAGAAATTGCCCGAAACTTAGGACGGGAGGAATATCCCATGGTACAGCAAAGAGCAAAGAGATTGAAACCAGTTCAACCAGACATAGTCTGCTAGGCATGAGCGTGCCGTGGAGATTGTCAAGCGCGCCACGACCAACAATCACTCTTCGCCTACGAGAATCCCAAGGTATCTGAACTTATCTGGAAGTTTGCACAGCCTTTGAGTGGAGACGAGAGTCTTCTGAGTATGCTATCTGGGGTATATGAGGCCGAGTCTGTGGGGGAGAAGCTCCCTGTTCCGTATCGACCTTGGGCGATTCCATTCTGCGATGAACTTCCAGCGCAGCCTATCGACCTGAGGGTCTATGGCATCGTAAAGAAGGTCTTTATGGGAAGCATGGGGCTGCTGTATTTTGTTTCTCGCAAAGCTTTTAGACTGATTTTCTCCCAGATCGACCATTGGAGCAAGACTGCCATGACCTCGAAGTGGTTTGGCAACACGTCGGCCAGCGATATCCTCAACCTCTTCACTTCTGCCCTTTCGGTTTTCATTTTGGATGAGGACAGGATTGCTGAGTTAATACGCGAGTAACAGACTGAACTGGAAATATCGAGGTGTACAAAAGCTAGATGCCATTAGGGGTGTATGTCATCATGTACTATTAGTCTGCAGTATCAGTCTAGGCCCAAGGCTACTGTTCTCCTTCACTTGCCTGATGCTCCTAGATTAACGATTGCCAGAGCACAATGTGCAACAATGGCCTCGTTCACATGTTCAGATCATGCGGAGAATTATGACTTCCCCTCATCGTTCATTCATGGCTGTGGCACAACGTGTTGCACCTGTGAAACAACTGTCAGGTATAAAGTTGATCAACGAACCTACCAGCAAGGGTATACCCGATAAACTGGCATAGACTGGCGGCACTATAGCTCATTTCTTATTGTAGGAATCACAAATTTGTGTAAAATCCTCATTAGCTAATATGTCTCAGCTGATGCACTTCATCACCAAAGCATTTTCTGAGTAGGAGTATCACCACCGTATAACGTCTCCCACTATACGCAGTGAATACGGTTCATATAACGACATCGGGATTCACGGCCAGATAGCGGGAGTATAAATGCTCTTCAGAGTCTACCAAGAACACGCCAATTCTACTATAAAGTCCATAATCACACCGACAACCTCGACAGATTGTTTATCTTCTTTCGAAACTCCATCTAAACCGCACATACAGAAACAATGTGTATCATCCTCCAAGTTTATTATCACTGCTCATTCTGCGACTTCGTCATCACGACACGCACTCACTATAGATACTGCCAGCATCCGGGAGACAAAGAAAAATGCGTCATCCATCCACGGAGGTTGAAGAAGCAGCTGCTCTGGACTTATTGCAAACGCTGCAATGCAAGATATTGGGGAGATCCGGCGCTGTTGAATATTCCACTGGGGGCAGATGGGCCGGTCGAAGGACCGAGAGCGGCTTGATGAGAAGGTAGCACGGAGTTGGGATCGGTTTGTTGCGTTGATACAAAAGCATGAAATGTGTTGATGACGAAACTACTTCCACTATCATATCACGGGGCATCAAATGGAGAAGGAGAGAGGAACGAAGATGTCAGTTGAGATCCGAAGCCTGTTTCTAATTACCCAAGGCCATGCCAATGGGCACGGCAATACTGCAATGTTGTCAATCTGTGAAACGAAATGAACCCAAGGAAAGCAAAAATACAGGGAGAAATACTCAGAAAGGAAAGTAACAACACCCAGTGGCTTTTCAGCCGTGATCGAATCACATGGACATGATGACCCAATCCCTACTCGCTAGCCTTCCATGCCTTCCTGACATACTCTTCAACGTCTGCGAGCAGCTCTTTAGGTCTCTCCATGGCCTATAAATCGTTAGTAGGGATACCAAAGAGATGTAATTGAATCTACATACCCCGAAATGGCCGCCATGCTCGTGCTGGTTAAAGTACACGAGGTTGCATGTCTTGGCTGCCCAGCTTTTGGGAACTGGAAAGACTTCGTGCGCAAAGAGCGAGTAGCCGCATGGCTTTGCAACATATGGGAGTTGCACATGGGTGAGATTGGTGAGCTAAAGTATCGTTAGGTTGGATTCCGTGTGTTGGGATTTGGCAAACTTACAACGCTGATCCTCGCGATCTTTGGCTTCTCATCTGGGTTGCCCATCTTCTATGAGTTAGCATCCATTCATTGGTGATCAAGGAATCTTTAGACTTACTCCGCGATTGTGGTACATAGCCCGAGGGTAAGTATCCGTCAGCCAATACAGCGTGACTGTCTCGAGGATCTTGTCAAGGGGAGGATCCTGGTCAGTCCATGCGAGAATCTTCTCTCCGATCCTGTTTTGCGTTAGAACGGTCCCATGTGTATCCATTTGCGAAGAAACTCACCAGCTGAGAAGTGCTAATGGACTGGCACTCAATGCCAATCCAATTGTGGCACTTCGCGTCCCTTGCATCAATCCAAAGGCATTTCCAGTGTCCAGGAACTCCTTTGCCTTCTCCAATGCCTTCTTCTCCAACTCATCTGTGATAACATCGTCTTTGTTCAGCGGGGGGATACTCATCATGTTGACGTGCATGCCCTTGCAAGCATCCGAGGTCATGGCGAGGAATCGGCTAACGAAGCTGCCAAGGTCGCCGCCCTGGGCAAGATATCCAGAGCCAAAGCCCAAGCCGAGCATCAAGTTGTCGAGTGCGCTGGCTGCCAGATCAACGCCGTAATCCACGTCGACGGGAGGACCGGAGGAGTAAGCGTAGCCGGGGAGTGACGGGACGATGACGTGATAGGGCAGGTCTTGGGGAGTGTACCGCTCTTTGAGGATGTCGAGAAGATCGAGGAACTCGCAGATGGAGCCGGGCCAGCCGTGAAAGAAAGCAATGGGGATAGCATCAGGCTTCTCCGAGAACAGAGCCAAGAAGTGGACCTCAATGTCGTTGCCCTGTGAATCCTTCACCGAAGCCTTGAAGTTGGGGAAGGAGTTGATGCGATCTTCATGCTGACGCCAGTCAAACGTGTTTAGCCACTCTTTCTTTGCATTCTCAAGCCAGTCTCTCTTCATTCCATACCTCCGACCAGCGTGGGTGTTTTCAAAGACGGGAGGGGCAATTGGGGATAGCTCAAGGAGTTTCTTGAAGTGCTGGAGCTTTTCCTCTTCGACGTGGGCCTTGAAGGGCTTCACATCGAGGGTTGCACCGGCGGGGAGATTTGCGTAGTTGGCCATGATGATAGAAGGGGAATGAATGAAAAGGGAATGGTGAAGATTGAGGCGAATGGGCTGTAGTGAGTGTAGAGGGAATGGATTGTCTGATTGAAAGCTGACCAAAGTCGCCTCTTTATGCCAAATTTAGAGGTGACAGCTCAGAATACTCCATGATTCTCCAAAGTTGTAGAAATATCTAGAAGATTCTTTGTTGTTGGAGGAGGAGTTCAGGGATCAGCGCTAAGTGCTTATCCCAAAAGCCACACAGACGCATGTGGATAAACCATGCACCCGACCGTTATCGATACAGTATAGGAATGCCTGAAGAGTTTCTTCTGTCATTGGAATAATCTTATCATGTGTCTTGATTCATATTGCTATACATAACACTGCTCTGGCAGGGATAAACAAGTGCTCTATTGTCATGCCCAGGATATGCGCCATCCAGGCAGCAGCTTTATTTCAGGCACGGAATGTCTTGGATATTTACATTTCTGTTCTAAACACAACATGTCTTGTTCTCATTGACTCGTCAAACTTCATGTGGGGGCTAGCCTTGACCTGTCCTACTTCCCACCTTCTCCTGCAACCTTTCCTTCAGTATCACTACCTTCACTCTCCTCCTTGCTCTTCTCCTTGTTCTCCTCGCTATCCTCCTCGCTCTTCTCGTCGCCAGCCTTACACTTCTCATCTATCTTGGCTTGGACCTTAAGCATAGCAGATAGATGAACCTGGGCCTCTTCAGTCAACGCCAAATTGTCAGGGTTCTTGGGATCGTCCAGCTTTTCCATGACAGCCTCGAAAGCTAGCCGGTGTGTCTCCCACCTGGCCTTCAAGTCCGCCTCTGTCTCAGCTGGAAGCAGAGTGTGCTCCTTAGTCTTTTTCTTGTCCTCCATTTTGATCGATGTTCGTGCGTCGATGATTCCTGAAATTGGCGCGTCCAGCTTATGCTTTCTTCGCATGTGATCAACCAGATTCCACCGTCGAGGAAAGCCGTTGCCTGGTGTTGCTCGCTCACAGCCTTCTTGGGGACAGAGAAATGGCTTGTCGCCGTAGCCGTGAAGTGCGTGTGCCTCTCGTTCGTGACGGAAGAGGCAAGCTGTGGAGGAAAAGGAAGTGCTTTGGCAGCCTGGAACTCTGCACTTGTATGGCTTGAGGTGGGAGTCGATAAACTTGCTGTGAAGGAAAGAATGTCGTTAGCGCATGAACGGCATCATGTGAATAAATACTTACTCAAATGTGCACTTGAGCTTGGCCGGCCTGTGATTGCAGCTTACTTCCTTCTCCCAAGGGCAGTGATACAACCCATCCGGCCCTCGGGTGCCCCTGTACAGTGGATGTTCTCTGCCGGGCGGTTTGCTAATCAGTGCATTGTCAACAGGTTTCTGATCGAGATGAGCTGGGTTCATCGTATCACTGCCGAAGAGGGCCTTGATAGCTTGGGAATGATCGTCGGCTACTGGTTCGACAGAGGGCAAATCATCCTCCCAGAGAGGGCGTGAAGGGCTGCTGGCATCGAAAAGACGCATTGGAGAGTCTGGTGCCTCGAGCAGTAGATATAGATTGCTGATATCTGCCGAAATGGGTGGGCTGGATGGCACGATTGTCCCGTGATGCTGAAAAGGCTCATATGACTCGAAGACAGACCAGTCTGGAGAATCCTGAGGCGTGGGGATGCTGTGTACTCCCTCATCTTCTGGGTCCTCTCTTGGCTGTTTATCATAGTCGGGCTTCGTCTCTTCATATGTCGAAATATGGCGTGAGTCTGCTCCCTTGGCATCGATTCCTTGGCCTTGGTGCTCCTCTGAGTTTTGTGTGAGGTCGCCTTCATCTTTTGGGATGTGAGGGCTACCATCTGTGAGTTCAATCTTGATCGATGGGCTGTAGGTAGGCAACCAGTCATCATCAACATCCAGGGCCTGCTCTTCACTGCTAGTGATCTCATTTGAAACGTCTGCCTTGGAACTCTTTTGGTCTAGTTCCATGTAGCTGATTCCTGGCGATGGGCATGCTGTTGGTTTGGCCTGGGGTGATGTACTAGGCCCATCCTCTTTCACTGTGTGGGTGCTGGAGATATTGACGACATCTGTGTGACCGGCAGGATGTGGTCCAGTTTTGAGTGCAGTGTCACTCGACGAGGGCTCATTTGGTTCGTTGTCTTGGGTCTCGGTACAACGCTTCTTAGTATTTGGATGCCGAAAGACTTGATCCTCGGAGTGAATCTGTGGACCTGAAGGCTGTGGTGGGTCTGGAAACCCAGTTTCTCGTGGCCGCTTTCTGCTTGTTGGTTCCAGTAGCAGCTGTATGCGATTGGCAGGTTGGCGTCGTCGTTGTGATGATTCAGATAAGATTCCTCGTCCCTGCTGTTCTAGCTTGATGAACCTTTGACGTGACGGAACGGCTGAGTCTGAGGGACATATCTCTTGCTCGGACCGTGTCAGCAGCAGCCTGTTCTTGTTCTTGGCCTCGAGCAGCACCGTCTGCAACTGGGAGCTAGACAAAGGCTGTGGAGTCATTTGCACAGACTCGAAGGATCAAGACTCTAGCCCAAGATTAGAGTAGAGTATGATCGTGGACTAGGAGGAATAAGGAAGTTTCGTCCGTAGGTCCGGTGCGAATGTCAGCCTATTCTCAAGGGTACAGCCGGGCGGGGGTCGAGCCAATGGTCAGCTCTCGAGGGTCAGCCCAATCATCGAGTCTGAAGGCGTGGCCTGGTCTTGGCTTGGACAGGGATGCTGGGGACCCGCCTGGCCTGATCTGGGGGAGGGTCGTCATCCTGGATGGCTGAGTGGGCGCAGCCTTATGTGTTGGTTGATATGCTGCCTGGTTATCGTAGGGCTGGACTAGACACTTCCAGAGACACCAGAGACGACTTGAATAAGCTTTATTATTTAGCTTTGGCCAGAGACCTATTACAGGGGTATGCGGTTACAGACCCCTCTACTAACACTACCAAGGACCACGCCCAGCACTGCTTCTTTAGATCGTCAAATGTTGACTACAGCAAAGAAAACCCCACAACTTGTTTCACGTCGAGCTCCTGCTACCATGTGCCAAGGCACGCGTACGAAAAGGGCTGGAATACGAGCCTTAGTTGGCTCACAAGGCGGCGCAGCAGAACCAACAGCTGGCGATTGGTCGCGAGACGAGCGAAGGATCCTTGTTAGCACGATGTCACCCAACACAAATATGCCCTGAGGGCGAATATAAAGTTGAGCGACATTCTACTTTTCCGAGTATGCTTGTAAATAACCTTGTTTACGGCCGGCTAGGCGAAAATTCGCCATGACGAGCACTTCCACCGACGTCTTGACACCAAGCACTCCTGGATTTACCACACAGACTACGCCGTTACAGATCCCTCGTTTTACTCCCGGGCCAGGATGTATCAACGCTTCCAACATCTTCTATGAGACAGATGAATGTTCCTGGGGCACCGGCATAGGCCTTTACAAGCCAGATACGCACACGTGTACCTTCTTTGGCATTGACGCAGTTCGGGATGAGCCAAACAACGATTGCCTGCCAGGCTTCCGTGATATCGCCACGGAATGTCCTGTTCAGTACACAGCGGCCGACACTTGGGATTGGGAAAAGTCTAATGGCGAGACGAGTCGCGAGATTAGATGCTGTCCTACGTGAGCCCTCGAGGAACGCCTGCACCTAGCATTCACTAACTTGTGTGCAATACAGTGTCTATGATTTTAATTGGCTTGGGATGGCAACCTTGACGGACAACAGAGGCAGCTCCGCCAGTCTGACAATCTCGTCGTGCGTCGCCAGGAATCCTTCATTTGCCGGTAGCCCTCCATGGGCGTTGAATATCAGCTACTGGTCGACATCCGGCGACGACGTCGTCAAGGCTGGAACAACCGCAGAATTTGACCCCGAGACGGACAAACTTGTAGCCTCTGCTGCCATCATAAACTACGTGATCAACAAACGTGGCTCAACTTGTGTCCCGGACTGTTCAACGCCTTACACAGGCGGAGTGTGGCCACCGCCGGTAACAGAGCCATCATCGACTCCGCCGGTAAATGATTCGCCCCTTAGGGGGTTTGAAGACTTTGTCTATATTATTGTTGGAATTGTCGGGGGTGTTACACTCCTGTGTACTGGATGTTGTGTTTGGTGTTGTAGGAGAAGGAGAAAGAAGCAGAGGGCGATGGCACGAAGACAAGCATCAGAGATGGTACCGGAGGATCCCGGGGCGATACACATGGGGAATGTCGAGGGGGCTAGAAAGGCCGACTAATGTCTAATATTTAATATTTAATGCTCGTACGCTTTTATGATAATACTGTTCTGGAATACTGAGTCTAGCCTTCTAACCAGATGGTCATTGAGAAGTATGGAGCTGAAACCTGTGAACGCAAGAACGACAGGCCCATCTTGGCTGGAGACAAGGGCTAGTTCATCGGGGATACGACAATCATGGGCGTCCTGTATCACTTGGCGTCTCCTAGACGCCAAGGGAAGGCAAGCAGCTCGAGTTGCTCAACCGTTGGACAAATGTCTTGCTCGACTTTCTACATGGAAGACCCAGCTTGTGCTGGAGGCGTTGGCTGGGTGGTTCATACTAGCTACTTTAAGCTGTATCCTGCAGACACTGCTCAGTTTGCTCGACTCTCTCTTTGCTCCTAGTCGTATGCATAGAGTTCATTTAGGCAGCTGATAGCCACAGATTCTAGAAGCAGAAGTGGAAGAATATCGGTATTTACGCCATCATATTGGTGTTGATATGTCATCTTCAAGCCACCTACCGCCTACAAAGCTCACCAGCCCCGACCTCGGCTGAAATGACATGCTCTGAATCCTCAACATCTCCAACATGGAGTGCCATCGCCATCCCCCTCGCCATGTGCACTAGCATATGACAATGCAGCATCCAAATGCCTGGATTGTCCGCCACTAATGCCAACACTACATGACCCCTCCGAGGAACACTAACCGTATCCTTGCGCAGCGGAAAGTTCAAATTGAGGCCATTTGGAGGCTGGTCACCAGAGTAGGGATTATAACTACCCCAGCCACCACGGCCTTCATCTCTATAAGACGAGAGAACGTAGAAGGAATGACCGTGTAAATGAAAGGGATGGGCACCATCGTCAAGGTTGTTGATGACAATGTCCACTCTTGTAGGCTGGTTTGAAGACAAGCCAATGAAGGGAACGAGTTGATTATCATCCCAAGCAGACCTGTTCTGGGCAAGCAACGGGGGATCTTGTGGTTTCCAGGATGTATGGTTGATGAAGCCGACAGGCTCGTAATTCAAGTGTGCTAGCTTTTCCGTCTTTGCGTAGAAGACAAACGTCTCCTTTGCTTTCGATGGGATCTCAGAAGCTGGGGTGGCGGCGGTGAGATTTCGGAGATCCAGGACTCGGGTCTCGCTCGGCACATGATGCACTTTGTGTTCGTTTTGACCTGCGTTTCCTTGGAAGACAGAAAAGCTTTGGGTTGGGTTTAATGCCGGGTTGGGATATCCAAAGTTTCTAGAGTGATTGTGAGCATTCCACAAGAAAGACGGAAAATCGCAACTCACTCAGAGTCCAAGTCGATAGTCAGCCGACGACGCCCGGCATAGTCCTCAGTCCACTTGACATCAACATCTATCCTTTCGCCAGGATAAAGAATGCCGATTGAGCCGCTCGCCTCAGCTTGAACATTAAACCCACCATCCAGACGAATTGGCTGCATAGTAGCTCCGTCCATCTGTATGCTGAAGCCTGCCACCGAACCCGTATTGACAAAGCGCAACCTCGTGACCTTCTCTTTAGATGGGTCGAGCAGTGGTGCAAGTTCATTTGCTGCGATCTGAGAGCAGACAACTGGTCGGGCAGGAACTGTCATGGAACAGTTGAAGCGTCCTCTCCCATTCACCAACAGCGAGTCTGGGACTGGTTCGTTCCCTCGGCTGCTGGCATCTGTATACCAAGCCAAGACTTCAGTTTGGTTTCTATGAAACCAGTCGCTAACCATGACCAAGTAGTCTTCCGCTAGTGTGTTTGTGTCCTGAGGGGAGTGCACGACTAAACCTCCCCAAAGCCCATCAGCTCGTTGAACATCAGAATGGCTGTGCCACCAAAAGGTGCCGTGCTCATCGTCGCCAAGTGTAAAGTTGTAAACGTAGTTGTGACCTGGAGGGATGGGACATTGCGTAATCCCCACGGCACCATCCATGAGGTTCTGACCTTTCATTCGCAGGCCATGCCAGTGCAGGGAAACGCCCTCTTCTTCGAGGTAATTGTGGATGTGCAGCACAAGTCGGTCTCCAGACCTTGCCTCGATGGTTGGCCCCGGGAACTCATCTGCAAAGTTGAGTTAAATACAGGACGATATAGCAGCATCAAAACCTACCATTGACAAGATATACTCGCTTCTGAACACCATCTGGAGACCTGAGTCCAGCTGTGATGGTCCAGTTGAAGGTGAGCGTTGTTGGTGGTCGGGATGCGTGTTTTTCTGGATGTAGTCGGATACCAAGACGGCCTTCCTTTTCGGGGTCTTCCGGGGTCCCTATTGATGAAAGGAAGGCGCTAATAATGCATAGTAACGCAATAGTGACAGCGACTGCTATGAGGCACCAAACACGTCGCCGTACAAACCTGGTGCACCGTCTCACTGTACGATGCGACGAGTTAGGCCGTGTCCCTGGATTTTCATCCTGTAGCTCAAACTCGTCGAGAAGACCATCGTGTTCCTCATCGTGGGCCACCATGGTTGTGCCTGTGTCATTGTTGAGTTGGAACCAACCTCGGCTTCTTCGTGACTTGAGAGTAATTGAGCGATATTCGACTTGAAACCCGTGCCGTATTTCCGTCGCGTCACGTGTAAGTGCAACGTCCTTGTGATGTTGTTGATGAGTAGATCTCGCACGAGATGCAATCTCTGAAGATGATTGGTCGGCAAGTGGACGCTTCACATGGACCCAGTTTGCATCGGTCGAGGGAATAAGTTAGCATATAACATGTCCCCCAGATCCAGTTCAGATCTGCATCTAGAGTTGTAGCAAGAGTGGTTTCGTTTATTTCCGCGTGATATTGTCTGCTAATCACAAAAGCCGGATTTGAAACGTGTGAGTTGGTCCTTATCAACCCTCTCTACAGCAAACAACAACCATCATCATTCTCCACCAAGTGACATCGAGACCCTTGATAGAACTGGAAAGTATATGAATCCAACATGCTGCAACATCTCGAGTCTTGGCTTCTTTGGACTTGGCAGTCTATAGCGAACTGGCCTGGTTGTTTCGACATGCTCATCTCTCGAGGCACAGCTTGGGTCCTTGCGACCGTGTTGGCCATTATCAGCCCTGCGGACTCCAAGGGCCTGGCTGACATTGATCATGTCATCTTGTTCATGCAAGGTGGGCCACTTGTCTGTATAACTGCATGATATCTAATCTAACCATGGGGTAGAAAACCGCGCCTTTGACCATTACTTTGGTACCATGGCCGGCGTTCGCGGCTTTGCAGACCCAAACGTCCAGTATAACAACGGGGTCCCAGTCTGGAAGCAGCTGGTGACTCCAGCACTCAGCAAGGACACCGATTACATCACTCCTTGGTACCTCAACTATCTCGGAGGAACATGGCCAGAGGCCACCCAGTGCATGTCCGCTGGATCCAACGGCTGGGATGCCAACCAAGCCGCCTGGAACCACGGCGTCAACGACCGCTGGGCAGTCAACAATACCCCTTACAGCATAGGGTACTACAAGAGGGAGGACCTTCCTGTTCACTTCGCCTTGGCTGAGGGGTGGACCATCGGCGACATGTACCAAGAGTCAGTCATCGCCTCCACCAACCCCAACCGTGTCATGTGGATTAGTGGCTCCATCAACGTCCCCGGCTCTCCTCAGACCAAGGATGAAGGTGGGTACCCTTACATCGACAACAATGAGACTCCAGGCTGCGATCAGGATGGCATCAACTGCTACCCTCTCAAGTGGAAGACGGTGGCTGAGAAGTACGAAGAGGCCGGTGTTTCTTGGAGCGTGTACCAGGACGCTGACAACTTTGACGACAATCCTTACGCTTGGTTTGAGCAGTTCCAAGACGCCCAGAAAGGATCTTCACTCAACGCGAAGGGCATGAAGGGATTATCCCTCGATACTTTCTATGCTCAGGCCGCCAACGGAACCCTTCCTGAAGTCTCCTACATCGTTGGGCCCATGCAGCTTTCAGAACACCCTCCCTACTCGCCCAACGACGGGTCTTGGTTGCAACGAAAGGTGGCTGAAGCCGTCATCAACTCACCAAAGTACTCCAAGACCGTCCTGATCGTCTCTTACGATGAGACGGGCGGTTGGGCTGATCATGTAAGCCCGTACCATTCTCCAGATGGAACCGCCGGTGAGTGGCTCGATGATCCTTATGGTGAAGCCGGTCGCACTCCTACTGGTCCTGGCTTCCGTGTGCCCTTCTACATCATCTCGCCATTCACCCGAAACGGTGGCGTCTACACCGAACACTGCGACCACACTTCGCAGTTGATGTTTGTTGAGAAATGGCAGGCCGCCAAGGGCCGTGATGTGAAGACGGATGAGATTGTCCCATGGCGTCGTGAGAATATGGCGGACCTCGTCAACGCCTTCGACTTTGAGCACCCCGATTACAGCGTACCTAATCTTCCAGATGCTCCTGAGCCGCATAAGAACAGCAAGGGTGAATATGATGGTTCATCTCACTGTGCTTCTCTTTATGGCAATGGACGCCCCACGGTACCTTACACGGGTGATGGCAAGGTTGATGACACCAAGAGTCTCGCCGAAAAGGGCTTCAAGAACGTTCGTGGTCTGCTCACCGAGGGCCGGACTCTCGTCTTTGAGACATCAGGCCAGGCCCTAAGCGTCACTTCACGTGGAGGAGCTGTCGGGTTGAGCCCCGCCACAAAGAGCCACGATGACATCGAGCAGGGTTGGGTCATCCACGCAGTCGAGGTTGGTGGTGATACATTCACCCTCAGCTCTGCCAAGAACAACCTCTACATCTGCGATAAGTTGAGGCTTTGCAAAGATTCGGAGAGGGCCATTGTCTTTGTGGTCGATTTCGAGCCGGGCAAGGGGTACTCGTTCAAGGCCAAGGAGAAGGAGCAGTACCTGGCTGCTGGGAGAAGGAAGCAGCTCAGTTGGCAAAAGAACCAGGCTTTCTGGAGTGGTTTCAGTGTGACTTACTAGTTACCCAATTGCCTTGGATTGGACGGCCCGTACGGGCTTACCCGTCAGAGGTGATGATCCCTACAAGTCGGTAGTTGATAAACATACCAAATAGGAAGCTTCACCTGGAGGCCTCGTCGTGTTCATCTGCTCCGGAACAGGGTAATCTCGGGCCTCATCTCTCGAGCAATCTCATCTAATATGTTTATTTCTGCCTTGCCTTTTCTCGCCAGATCACGACGAAAGCAAACGCCATAGCCGCATCTGATTGGTTGACTCGTAACTATGGTCCGCCAAACCGGCAAAGACGGCCACGGCCGAGTTGCTCGTAGCAAACATCATCTTTGATTCGTGCCCCCGTAGGGCAGCGCCACTTTTTGGCCTTAACGTTTGGGCCCGCGGAGCCCGAGTCAGCAAAGGAAATGGCCGAGTCTCGAACTTGAAGGTTTGGGTGCACGCACGCGCGGCTCATCTCATGCCCGCTTTACGACAACATGTTGCCCCCAACATATCAAACAAACATGCTGGCGTCCGCTTTTTCCGAAAGCGGTTCCATTTATGAGTAGATAGTTTGAAGAATCTACAGATATCATGGCCGTGTCTGTTTCGGGCTCCCAGCCTGCACCAGGTTGGCCGCTAGGGCTGAAGCCATCAGCACGATGCCGTGCTCCCGAACGCCCAATTTCCACATTTATCGTACTTCGTATTAGCAAGGCGAGGCTTACCTCACTCTACACGAGTCTACAGTGCGTCTCTTGAAGAAACGCTCTCGCCGTAGACAGCGATTGCGCGGCCTCGACCTCCAATCAGAATGCCCTCCTGACGGTATCCGCGGTCACCGACCCCGTGGCTATTTTTGCACAGCCACCAACAGCAATATGCGCCAGACATGAGATGCTGGACAGTAAGGGTGCCGTACTTCCGATCTTGTACGTCGTGCCAAGCCAGGCATCTGCCTTGCGCCTGAAAGAGGAGATATAACTGTCCGAGAGCACCCTATATAGGAGCCGAGCAGTAGGTGAAGTACCCAGGTTAGCATCATAACTTGTCATTCTTTTCCATTTCACATTTTGTCTCTTTCCCACTCCAACAATTCACCATGCGCGGGTCCAGCATGCTGTCTTCTTCTTCCTCTCTCACCTGTGAAGGCTGTTCCCAGCTGGATACTCCTAGACTCTCGACATCCCCTTCTTCAACAACTCACGTATCCGACGAAACCATCATTTCCCGAACCTACTATGCTGCCTGCGACCTCCTTACAATCGGCTATGACTCCAGTTCAACGGAAGACCACAGTACCGACAATGCGCCGACAGCGTTCGATCAAGCATACCAGCTCCATGCCCGGACGGCTCACATGGGAATTCTCGACCCTGCCTACAAAGTCTTCACCAGCCACCAAGGTCTAGGCGCTTTACTTTACAAGCTTCAAGCCCGCACCGCTGTAGTTGCGGGGGACCCCTTATGCACAACTGAGCACCGGACACCCCTCCTACAGGAATTCACCATCTTTCGCAAGAGACACGGGCTTGGCATTGCATTCGTTGGTGCCAGTGCAGATTTTGCTCTCTGCGCCCAACAACAAGGATGGACGACACTACGCTTTGGTCATGAACGAGTCATCAATCCTCTCACTAACAAAGTCCTTCGGAATCAAGCAAGCAAGCGCATGATCAGCCAAAACAGAATGCTTATCGACCCTAAACGGGGCGGCACATCGCTAAAGATATACTGTCCAAGCGTGACTGGCGTCGATGCTTCACTGGAAGCCCAGCTACAGCAGCTCTACGACGATTGGCGACTCGAGAGGAACCACAAGTGCGGGAAAGACTTACAAGCCTTTGTCACTATCTATGATCTCTTCTCATATCCAGCCTCAACACTATTTCTTTACACCACTGACAGAGACGGTTCCATCACGGGATTTGCAACTCTGAGGGCCCTCGGCGCCCAAAACGGATTTCACATCGACCCCTTTATCGCCTCTTCTACTGCGCCCCGCGGAATTACCGATCTGCTCATCGTCACCGCCATGCAAATCCTCAAACATGCCGACATTGGATACTTGAGCTTGGGATTTGAGCCAGCTTCCGATATTCAAGAGGTGCATGGGCAGACCAAATTCGAGTCTTGGGTCTGGAAACAGGGTTACAACCGCGTCATCAAGTCGGTTCCCGTAACAGGCAAGGCGGCTTACTTCAACAAGTTCTATCCCGACGAGCCACTAAGCTCAGATTTGTTCATTTGTGTTCCCGGTAGAGGTATTCCAGTTCGGGGATCACTTGCTCTTATGCAATTCGCCAACTTGAATGTGTGGCAACTACTGGCTCATAAGAAGGGGAAGCATAAGGAACCCCGGACTACATCATCTTCATAATGTCGCAGTTTTATTTGCTGATTATAGAGTGCATTTAGACGTGGACAAGCAGGATACGGGAAGCAAAGGAAGCGGGATGGGCATCTTGATGGAATAGACCAACTGTCAATTGTAACATATGTACTGTTTTTCAAGCATTTTCTTTCTCTCATAGCAGAAACCAGCGAAACTACCCTCAGCGCTATCGCGAAACTATATATCGCGTACACTCCCCTGCTTTAGACTATCCGTTTTAAGTAATAGCAACAATAGCACCAGCACTCGCTCCAGCTGATGATGAACCTGCTGCAAGCCTCAATCTTTCCAGTTCGGCGACGCCACTGATGACAATCTCATCCAGCTGAGCTTGGCTTAGCCCCGGTTTGTGAATCTCAATGCCTCCACCTTGACGCTTCTGGCTCCCCGGGCCTTTTTCCAGTTGGTAGGTGGCGAGGACGCTACCCATGCTCTCGAGAATGAGGTTTCCGCCGCTTGAGAAACAGCCGCCGCCGTTCTTTTGCCAGGTCAGGTAGCCCAGACCAGTGTTGCTCGGGAAGTCCTTCTTGAACTTGACGAAGGAGTTTCCAAGGTTCATGTCAACCTTGCTTGAGAAGGAATGGTAGGTGAGACTCCCTGCGGGAGGACCGTTGTCGCCGCGCATGACATGAACGGGACCAGCGCCTGAAGATTTGAAGCCAAAGTTGAAGGTGTAGACGACTTGACCCGTGTTTGAGTCCACCACGTAGTACACCTTATCGCCTGCTGCTCTCACTTGGAGAGACATGGGGGTGCCCGAGGGGCCTTGGCCATGTCCTTGTTGTTGTTGCTGCTGCTGCTGTTGTTGAGGTGGGAATCCGTTGGAGGGGTGCTGATTATAGGCGCCCTGAGGTGGACCCTGCTGGTATCCGTGTTGCTGAGGGCCATTAAATTGCTGAGGTCCGCTGTACTGTTGAGGGTACTGGTTGGCGGGTGGCCACTGTTGGGGAGGAGGTTGGCCGTAATAAGAAGGGGGACCATTCTGCGATTGCCAATCTTGTTGATATTGCTGGCCACCATATTGTTGGTCTTGGTATGGGGGTTGTTGCATTGGAGACTGGGAATAGCCGCCGTTGTATGGGGGAGCGGGAGAATTGCTGTTTGAGTGTGAGGACGAGAGAGTTGAGAGGAAACCCTTGACGTGGTCGCCAAGAGAACGAGAGTCTGTCATTTTGCGAGGTCAAGATGATTGATTAATGGGTAAGAGTCTGATGGAGATTGAAATTAGAATGAGTATTCGAGGCCATAGTTATACCTGCTTCTGAAGGCCTCACTGCCCATCCTTGAATATCTCTGGCGCTCGATTCCACCGCTTTGGGCTTAGCATCATGCGCTCAGCCTTGAAGGTGGACCATTGACATCACCACCTGAAGGTGCTTATTTCTCGACACGACATGTCATTGGCGGACGCCTCTCACCAGCAGGCTCAGGGATCCTGCCAGAACAGACGTGGTCGTGGCTGAACGAAGAAAGGCTCGAATTTAACGTCTCTGATGAGTTGAAGGGATGTTGAGCAGCAATTCATAATGAAGATTAGCAATGAAATGTTATCTCACCGTCGTTATATGAGCATTGGGTCTGGTATAATAGAGAAGTAGGTTGAAGAAAGCGCCCTGGGACTGGCGTAGAAACATAGGGTAGGTGAGCAAAGCACTGGAGTGGCGATGGATCTGCCTCGAGAGAAAAGACAAGGTTTTTAGCTTAATATCGACATTCTAAAATATTTAGTTCTGAATAGTATTATTATACCTATGCTCGGTTCATCCTTTATCCCCTTTCCATCTATGCATTTCCCAGGCTTGCTTTTCGTCACCTTTGCCATGAGAACTCGCCTTATTGAAGCCGAGGAAGGGAAAATCATGTCCCCAGCGTCTCCGTGTTCATATTCTAAGCTCCAAAGGCCCCTTTCATTAGCTATGGCTGCCGATCCCGAGAATATGACCCTTCTCGCGACCGTGTTTCGGCACATACAACCACATCTGCTAGAAAGCTCGGGATCCCGTCCGATCTCCCATCGATAACCTAGCAAGAGTTGGATTAGTAGCTAGGTCGGTGACGACTAGCGAATCCCCAATGTTGTATGTCCTCTATTTTTGCTCACGATTCTTTTTTGTCTCTGGTTAAGCGGTTGATGCATTCGGGTGTTGCGGATTGTCTGAACGCGAAGGCTGGATGGCAGGTGGACTTTGAAGAGAGTAGACGGACACACGAACTGACACGGGTTTCCTTCCTTGTCAGGGCCATCTTGACATATAGAGAAAAGGAATTCTCGTTCGTTTCAAACGCTCTATTTTTATTGTCAAGCCCGCAACATAGGAGCTAGAATGCGGGCTCCAAATTGAGACAATAAATGAAGGCATCTCACTCAGTGTGGTAGTACAAGAAATCGAAAAAGGAATATATGAAAGGTACAGCAGACAATACGAGTATGATAGAGTAGCCAAGGCGTGCCAAAGGTTACACTTGTTCCAGAATGAACACAAACAGTGACACAGATCGACCCGATTTGAGTCAAGGCTAGACCTATTCGAACCCCCCCTTAAGTTGCGAAGATCAATATCTGAGAGGAGCCGATCTCCGTTCTTTGTGTCATGCAAGGTGATTGTTTAATGTTACATGCCGTCCGTCCACATTTCGGATGTTTTTCCGATTTTGTTTGTTTTCCGAGCCCCAACTTTTCCGAGCCTCGTGCGGAGGTGAGGGCTTCACTTCACTTGGCAATGCTGGTGCGACCGTGTCTTGCAAGCAGATAACTGATTGGGACCTGCAAAGTAATAGTTTGAGAATAGATATGGCTCCCCAGAGGCCAATATTGATTAGTATCTAGTTCACTGTCCAAGACTCATGATGTAATCCTGTAGAACAAATGCTGAGGCCTAAAACCCTAGCTTCCGACTTGTCCCCCGCACCTCACGCCAAGGTTGCACCATCATACCATACCCCGGACTCGCGGTGATTAGTTTTGACTCTGACGATCCCGGCAGTTGCCAAAAAAGACGGTAAAACAACTCAGACGATCGACAAGGCCCGATATGCCGCCTGCGAGAAAGGGCCGTGTACCGCCGAGGCGGGGTAAGGATGGGTATAAAGAGGGCGAGTCGGTGAGAAAGTCGCGCTTCTTCAGCTCTACCACCATGGCTGTGTCGGTTCTTACGCTTGCTGTTCTTGGGCCTATTGGCTTGGGTCTTTTTCACCATGTTGAGGCCAAGGCGGCTGTACGGCCGTTGCCAGAGACAGCACAGGTGATCGACCAGAAGAGCTTCCTCGTCTTGGACAATATTCCAGCCCCAAAGGAGTTCCTCGCAACCAAGGTGAGAATCATGCCATGTCTACAAGTCTACGCCCAACTCACGGATGATAGGAATTTACATGGCCTGGGGTCACCCAAAAATCCCTCAGCGAACGACCCTTTCACGTCTATGACCCCGAATTCTACGACATCATTGGAAGTGATCCCTCTTTGACATTGCTCTCCACTTCAGACAAGGATCCCATCTTTCATGAAGCTGTTGTCTGGTTAGTGAAACACGTCAAGCTCATGGCCGAGTTAATCTCACGTCTCCAGGTACCCTCCTACCGATGAGGTCTTTTTTGTTCAGAATGCTGGCGATCCTGATGCTGGGACTGGTCTTAACAAATCGTCTGTGATTCAAAAGATTTCTCTTGCAGAGGCTGAATCCTTGAGGAATGGTTCGCACGAGGCGAGCGAAATCAAGATTACCATTGTGGACTCCAAGCCACAGGTCATCAACCCCAACGGTACGTACAACGAGATCATCAAGAACAGGCATTAATGAGTCGATAGGTGGAACAAACTACAAGGGCCAGATCATCTTTGCTGGTGAAGGTCAGGGAGATAAGATCCCATCCGCCCTCTACCTCATGAACCCCGAAAAGCCATACAATACTACGAGTAAGTAGACATTCGTAGAATGACATGACAACCTGACTGATGACTTCTCAGCCCTCATCAACAACTTCTTCGGTAGACAGTTCAACTCACTCAACGATGTCTCCATCAACCCTCGAAACGGCGACATTTACTTTACCGACACCCAGTATGGTTACTGGCAGCATTTCAGGCCCGAGCCTGGTCTGCAGAATCAGGTTTACCGTCTCAATATGGAGACCGGAGCAGTAACTGTAGTTGCTGATGGTTTTGTATCTCCGAACGGTTGGTTAAACGCCCAATGCCTGGGTAGCTCTGTTGCTAACTTGTTGTCCTTGGCAGGCCTCACCTTTTCGCCAGATGGGTCCTATGCATATGTCACAGATACCGGACTAAGCCAAGGACTATTTGGGCAGAATTACACCCGGCCCGCTTCCATGTAAGTGATACGAAACACCAGGTCCGCAACTTATTCCGAGGCTTACTGTTAATAGCTACCGCTTCGACGTCCAAGAGGACGGTACCTGGGAGTATCGCAAGACATTCGCGTACGCTTCGTCACGTCTACCTGACGGTCAGTCTGGCCCTATCACCTGCTCCAACGAATGCTAACCCGACCTTAGGAATTCACTGCGATTCCAAAGGAAACGTGTACGCAGGCTGCGGAGATGGCGTCCACGTCTGGAACCCTTCTGGCAAGTTCATCGGCAAGATTTTTACCGGCATCAACGCGGCCAACTTCCAATTCGCCGGCGACGGTCGGATGATTATCATGGGAAGAACCAAGCTGTTCTACGCTACGTTGGAGGCTTCAGGGGCGCGTCTGAACTGAGACACGATGCTTTGAGTCGTAAATCCGATGTCTGTATGCGTTTGTAGTGACCAGGGGACTAGTGAACATGAGTTTCGAGGGCCAGTGGCTAAGATAGTATGATAAAACTGCGCTCGCTTGGATATCCTGCGAGCATCCGACTTTGAATACAATAAATCTTAAACCAAACCCGCCGAAACTTGTTACCATAATCTTCAAACGGACTTCCGTCTGTCGGGGAATCGGAAGACCCGCAGCGTCCATGACAAGGGTCTTCCTGCTGTTGGTTCCTATTCCATGCACACAGAGAGAAAAGAGCAAACAAGAGTGGAAATTATTGAGTTTGAACGCTTGACTCTGGGCTCGTACGCCTCCAATAGGAAGCCAAGCCGCCCTTTGATCAGCAGTTTACATCCTGCAAGACCCCCGACACATCACAATCGTCTTTCTACTATACGCGTTTTATGCTCACTCATACATGGCTCTGCAGCCAAAAAGGAAGCGCGCAGATTATTAAGCTCTTATTATAGGCTGGTTATGAAGTGACTGTTGGTGTTGTTGGTTGTTGATATTTCTGGTTCCCCTCACTTCCCCCAGGGCTTCCTTGACCTCAGCCTTTGTTAATATTTTCCTTGAATCTTGAGTGATGGCAGATACTACATCTCCAGCAGCGGCATCGTCGCCCAAGTCTCAAAAATCGGACACGCCCCTATCGGCCGATGCGGCGCCGATCGAGGTCGGGGATGATAATCCCGCTGATGATGGAGACTCGGCTCTTGGTACCGAAGCCAGCAGCTCCTCGGCGTCTATCAGCTCGAGCATCCTAGACTACAGAACCATGCACGGAAGGACGTATCATTCTGAAAGAGGGAGTGCTCAGTATTGGTATGGAGTCTGGAAATTGGTGATTTTCAGCTGACTGACTTGTCGAAGGGCACCCAACGATGCACTGCAGAATGAAGTCATGGACATTCAGTAGGCATTAGGGACTTTGTTTCAAATAATTGAAGCTCACTTTGATAGTCACCACCTCCTGACAATTGCCTCCGAGGATAAGCTCCATCACGCGCCGATCAAGAAGGATATCGAAGTGAGTCTTGCCTCTACGGCTGGGGGTGAAGCAGTATGCTGACTAGTCACAGAAAGCCCTGGATATTGGGACTGGGACAGGCAAGACTTGATTCATAGCGTCATATCCCAGTCGAAAATTGCTGATCATTCTCCCTGGCTGGCATGTAGGAATCTGGGCCATGTAGGTTTTGGGTCTCAAACATCAACCTCGATAGAAATGGTGACTGACTCTGTCAGCGACTTTGCCGACGCGTTTTCTGCAACCGAAGTCATTGGAACCGATCTCTCGCCCATTCAACCATCTTGGGTCCCGCCTAATTTGAAATTGTAAGCAATCAACCTTGCGCAAGTCCTAGACTGACTCAGGTAGCGAAATCGAGGACTGCACCCAGTCATGGACCTTTCGCCCGGACACCTTCGACTACATCCACATGCGCTACCTGGTAGGAAGCGTCAAGGACTGGAACGGCCTGTTTGAGCAAGCTTTCCGCGCATGCAAGCCCGGAGGTTGGGTCGAAAGCTTCGAGGGCGTGCCGATTATGCAGAGTGACGATGACAGTGTCCCCGACGACAGTGCCATGGCCGGCTGGGGCAAGACGTTTGTTGAAGCTGGCAAGAAGCTTGAAAGATCCTTTACTGTGGTTGATGATAACGTGCAGGAAGAGGGTATGGCAGCAGCCGGGCTGGTCGACATTGAATCGAGGGTCTTCAAGGTAGATATTTCTCTTCTGGCTAGAATACGCTGACTGACTGAAATGCATTTAGATACCCATTGGACGATGGCCCAAAGACCAAAACTACAGAAACATTGGCCTTTTCGCGCAAGAGGTTCTGGAGGGAGATGTCGAGGGTCATGTTCTTCACGTGGCTGATCTCGCCTGGCGGTGGTCCAAGGAGCAAGTCACGGTCTATTGTGCGAAGCTGCGAAAGGAAATTCGCTCTGGAAAGCATCATCCTTACTACCGCATCAAGATTGTTTACGGTCGGAAGCCAGAGTAGCTGCTAGAAGTCACGACCAAGGGAGTGAGTCGATTGCTAAAATCTTGGCATTGTGATCCTTGTCCTTTCAGACTCCCTCTCTGTGCAGAGAAGAACCATGTGGGAGACCCCGCTAGTCCTAGTCCGCTTCGCTTATGCGATTGCGTGGATATCTACACTCGTTTTGGTCGGGTTCAGCGTTGAGTCAGACCAAAATGTGTCATGGTCCAAATCCATCATTTATAGTCATCCTCGCTTCGATATTATTGAACAGATCTTTGTATAGATATTGTCATGAACGACATGAGCAACTCATCAACGACCGGGCCGAACGGTAGGCCTGAGGCTTGTGTGCCTTGTCGAAGGCGAAAAGTTGCCTGCGATCACGCCAGGCCCATCTGTCGCCGATGTCAACGAGGAAGAAAAGAGGCCGAGTGTCTCTATGCATCAGCGATTACAGTATCACATACACTGCCAGATGCTTCAACCGACATGCTGTCCAACGAAGGAGACATGACACTTCCTGACACGCCTGCGACGGGGCCGACATTTTTCGGTTTCACAAACCATGCCGAAATCTTCCAAGAGACAAAGAATTACCTCTCCCAGCTTCGGATATTCGATACTGACTTTGATGACGCAAGTATATCGGGCTCGACTTCACAGAACCGAGTCAACTTTCAGCATCTGTCACCCACAATTCGCCAGACTTGTCTTGCAATCTTGGGCTGTGTATTCGGTCCGACCTATCAACAGCTACTCCTCCAAAATACCACGCATAAATCATCATCATGGTCGCATTTCGCCGTCCCTGTCATTATTAGCTCGTTGCACACTGCGTTTGGACCCTATTCGTATAGTCGCAAGCAAGACCTCGAACACATCGCTGAGCGGATATGCAACAACACAAGTCGACCCCTGCTCGACATTCACACCAGTTCAAAGGCATGGATGGATCAATTCTGTGGTCAGAATCTCAGATGGGAGTCACTCGGTCTCTTGTGGAGCACACTAGCCACCTTGCCAGATGCGTTTGATGCTCTCGAGGATGCTCAACTCAACACGACGGGATTCAAGTCGCCACCAGCATCTGCCTTGTCATTCCTGACACGATGCATCGAGCTGTCGCAGTGTTTCACCGACGGAAATGACATGTTGATTAATCTCTATCGACTGAAAGAAACATCTCAGTCAGGCATCACGGGTGACGCGAGTGAGTATTTGCCACACATCAACGCCCAGCTGCTTACCATGTCTACCAGGCTTGATCTGCTGGGTAACCCACGCAGAGGCAGTCGCCATGACGACGTACCTTGGAGTACACGCACAAAAGGATGGACCCAACTACAAGCCCTCCCTGTGTTCCGAGTACAAGCGTCATCTCTTCGCCCAAGTCTTCGGCGTCGATAAACACGGTGTTGCATTCACGGGGCGTCCACCACTGCTTCATCGTCAATACTGCACGACTCCACTACCTCTTGACTTGAGCGACGAGCAACTTGTGGCTGATGAAGATACATTCATGAATGCTGTTGCTGCTCTGGATTCCAATGGCTGGAATACGCATGGAGGCATCTATGTGTCTACCTTTTGCCGGGCGCGTGCCAAGATGATGTATATTCTTGATGAGATTATGGAAATAGCTCTCAGTCCTAGATCCAACCCAACCCTCGAGTCACTGAGGTATGTCGTGTATCATTCAAATTCTATAATCTACTGACCCAAGTAGAGCTCTCAAACAACGCGCGATGGAAACCGTCTCCCAATACCCGGCGGGACTGGTCTATAACCCTCAGGATCTTGCCGACCCCAGCATCGACACGGACACTCTTACCGTCAGAATGTTGGTTCAGATTACACATCTGCAGAATTTATTCTTGCTGGAAAGACTGCTGCTGCGACACGGTGCTCCGGATGAGGGGGACTTGCTCATAACAACGTTTGAGCTTGTGACTCTGACTCTTACTTTTTGGACCCAGAAGGATCGTTTCTCTCATGTCCGTCGTTATTTTGAGTGGCTGGTATGTTTGCAGGCGTGTAGTTAGTTTGTTCAACACTCTCACTGACAATGACTTAGTTGATGGCATTCGCAGCGCCAGGAGGCGGAATCCTCTGCCTTGAGCTACTACGACCAACCTTTCAATGGAAGCATCCCAAAGACGACCGCCTGACCCGTTCAAGCCTTGTCCAGCAACTGAGCCTGCTGGTCGGCTTCTTCGACTGGGTTGGGCCGTCAGCGCCAAACGCGGATCTCTGCGCCAACTGCAAGATTGTGATTCAGCGTGTGCTGGACTACCATCTTAATGATGCGATGGGTACTTTGGGGGTTTTGGAGGATTTCAACTCTGGATTGACGGGGCCCATGAATTTCAACTTTGATCTACTGAATACGTTTGACTGGTTGGGTACGAGTTCGAGGTAGGAGGAATGTGGCGGAAGTGATAGCTTGTGTTCCTCCATCTTTCAATCTTTCAGGCCTTTATGCCTCCATCTCTCCAGCTGGGCATGTAACTAAGCCACTGGAACATGCGCATCGAGCCAGTTATCCATAACCAAAGTTGCAGGATAGTCTAGATCGCCAAGCCGGAGCAGCATCTGCATGTGACCTTCAAAGCCCTCGCCTTCAAATACATGCAAAGCTACTTCAGTGCCCGCAGCACCCAACGCCGAAGCAAACTCGACTGCCTGACGAATGTCTCCCTGTCTTTGGGCATGTAGTAGCAGAAATGCTTGAGCATTCGGACTACGGCTGTGGTAAGTCGGTGACATGGCGCGCAGCCGCTCCGGGTCGGTGCCGAGTCCGTAGACTGTGCTTTGTGCTACCGGACCCGGGCTGTCTATGATCTCGGCTAAGGCATTATAGTTGGAGCCATCGATCGAGATGACGGCTTGTATGGTGCGAATATCCACTCCTGCGCGCTCCAAGTAGCTCGTGTCAGTCCCCAGCAGGGTAACAACGTGTGATCCGGAGCTATGTCCCATCAAGATGACCCGCTCATGGTCAAACCCGAGTTCATCGGCCCTCTTGATTAGAAAGCTCACCGCGTTGGCTACCTCCTGCACCTGCTCTTCCACCTTAACTGTGGGGATGAGGGTGTAGTTGACGGTGACGAATGCGTACCCCTTGTCCAGTAAATGGTCAACTTTGGCAGCTCCGATCGAGTCTAGATGTGTTCCTGCTCTCCAACTCCCACCATGGACGAACACGACGATTGGGGCTTTGTGTGATTTGGACTTCCAGAAGCAAAGGTGTTGTGAACCACTGTCCCCATATGACATGTCTGTACCTCCGGGAGGCTGGTCTGCGTGCATCTTCGACATCAACTCTTGCACTCTAGAGGGAGTGATATCATCTGTCGTCTTTTGGAAAATGTCCAATCCGGTGATTTCGTTTCCTTTGGCTGCGGTGGCGATGATTCCAGCATGGCTGTTGTCGGATGCGCCGGTGGAGGCAGTGTCTTGTTCGATAGGCATTGTGGACCAAAATGAGGCTGCTTAGAATAACAAATAAGAGGTTAACAGTAAGATATGAACTCTATTGACTCATGTGTTGTGCAACGAGTTCGAACCTACGCCTTCATCACTAGGCACCGATTCAGCATGACGCACAATGAATCATCTGCACTAACCGTAATAGGAACATGGGATGGATACAAATAACGAGACATTCAGCAACTGTTTCCCACGATAGAGACGGTACAAACACACGATTAATGGGCAATTTATTCACCTCAGATTTAATCAAAGACTTGCCCGACGTCACAATGCCACCTTATCCCCTTTATTCAACCCCCAAAGGCGTCTACGCTATCCCCGATGATCAACTAGATCTCCGATCCGATGCCGAGGTAGATGACACCATCCAAAGCCTCCGGCCGGTTACATCGCCCAAAAACATCTGGTTCTTCTGGAACTCTGGCTACGATACTTTGCATCCGTACGCCAAGCGCAACGTCCGCGCTTGGCATCGTCGCCTCTCAAAGAAGGGATGGGAGATCCGAGTCGTTGACCTCGATCCGGAATCGGCCGGTTACATTGGCAGCTGGATCGATCTGGAAGATCCGACTGTTGTGCCTGAGGCTTTCAAGAATGGCACTCTTGATGGGGAATTCGCCAAGCAGCATTACTCCGATCTAGTCCGATTTCCGTTGCTGCTACGATACGGTGGTGTCTACACTGATGTTGGATTCATGCAGATTGGAGACCTTGACAGACTGTGGAACGAAACCGTTGCAAACGCTGATAGTCCATATGAAGTGCTATCCTACAATGCCGGCGGCCCTCGCAGCTACAGCTTGTTGAATTATTTCATCGCCAGTCTTCCCGGAAACAAGTTTTGGCAAGCTTGTCATGACCTGTTGCTGAAGCTGTGGGAGGGAAAGACCAACACCGAGGGTCTCTACAAACACCCGCTCATCAAGGAACTACCGTTATTGGGAGAGACGTTCGCTGCAGCTGGACACGAGGAGATTAGTCGGCGGCTGACTGATTATATCATTCAAGGCCAAGTCATCACCATGGTCATGAGCACTATCGACGAAGAACGAGGCTGGGATGGACCAGAATACACTTCGACAAAACTCTTTGCACCCGAGTACATGGTCGGGAGTCAGTTGATCAACGAATACACAAACTGGAACGGCCCCAAGGCGTTTGAACTCATGAGTCTCAAGCTGCCTGAGCCCGGACAACCAGAGTCAGACGATCAGAAGCTTGCCCGGGAGATTGTGGAGAACTGTCTGTCGAGAAGTTTCGGCTTCAAGCTGGCCCACGGCTTGATCGTGCAGGTTCTTGGAGAAACGCTGGGAAGCCTGTGGAGGAAGAATGTAGGAAGTGATGCTGTCGAGGGAACGTATGGTCACTGGTTGAGATATGGTATTGGGAGGTGGAATCAGTATGAGCTACCAAAGCCGGAGGCGTTTGAGAAGTTAGAGCCGGTGAAGAGAGGTTCGTTGCTTGGTTAGGCACAGTTTAGGATACGTGGAAAATAGAATGGCAATCCCAAGATGTATTCTTGCATTAAGCATAAGTTGATCGGTTGCATGCCCAGGTAACGTGAGGAAACATGTCACCACCGCGCTCCATGGGCAAAGCCCGAACGGCCGAGTATCCATTCAATACCAGCCAGGAGGTTGAAACAGAGCATCCAAAGGAAAACCAAGCAAAATCTATACGCTTATCGTTGGAAACGCAGGGCATACGGCCGTTCGTCTGTTTCACTCCACACAAACAGTCCACTCTGGGCAGAGAATACCACATGCTTAATTCAGGATCGCCTCTACATTAGTATCCCTCGAAGCAAGATAGTCTGATCAATGCAAACCGATCATCCTATTAGGTCGATCAAAACCCCGCTACAATGCCAAGATGTCCCAAAGTCCCCGTGAATCTCTCGACCTGCCCGAATAGGCCCATGCCGATGCGGCCCGCAATGCAACGCTGGCTGCCCGTATCAACATCCTGCGGCATAAAGGATCATTCTGGAAGGTGAGGGGAGCTTGTGTGGTTGAGCTTGAGTATTGCGTCAGTGGGATCTTTTGCAATCCATAGGACCTTGTAGCTGTGATGTGACGGTGCTGAATGTCTCTCCTGCCGTATACGTGTAGTAGACCGAGTCGGATCATGATGACGATTAATTCGTCCAATATTACTTGCCTTCCCGAGGAAGAATCGTAATTCACGACAAGGCACAAGTATAAAATGCCTCCCTATTACGGCTTCGAGGAGTAGTCGCCAGGCAATTCTCGCCCCAAAACTTGGCATTTCTGAATCCTTCGCTCTACCATCATCATGCATCTGTCTCTCGCATTGGCGGCCCTCGTCGGCCTGTCGAGCGCTGTCGCGGTTCCACGTCAAGAGCAGCAACTGTACAAGATCCAGCTCGGTCCCGATGACATTCGGACTGTCACTGAGGAAGAAAAGTGGGCGTTGAGGGCTGTGAGTCTACCATTCGGCCTTTCATCTTCTTAGCTGACCTTTATAGGAACACAAGCACTTCATCGACATCACTGATCTCGACGAAGACCCTCCCATCAGCCTCCAAGTCCTCGCTAGCTTCCCCGCCGCTGTTGCGCAACAGACTGCTGTCAACGCCCTCTTGCCCAAGCTGAGCCAGACCAGGCTTCGTGATTTCCTCACCACCTTTTCTACCTTTCAAAACAGATACTACACGGCTTCTTATGGCCAGCAGTCTGCTGAGTGGCTCCTGGGTCAGGTCCAGGCCATCATTAGCGCCAGCGGAGCCACGAATGTGAATGTCAAGACCTTTACGCATTCGTGGAGACAGCCCAGTATTATTGCTACCATCCCTGGCAAGAGCACCAAGACAATCGTTGTCGGTGCTCATCAGGACTCTGTCAACCTCCAGAACCGTGCCTCGGGCCGGGCTCCTGGTGCTGGTAAGCATCCCCGGCCAACAGTCAGTAGCGCTCTAACAAGTTGCAGATGATGATGGATCTGGATCTGCCACTATCCTCGAGGCTTTCCGTGTCCTACTTACTGACTCTCGCGTCGCGTCGAACCAGGCGGAGAACACCCTCGAGTTCCACTGGTACGCGGGCGAAGAGGCCGGTCTACTTGGCAGCGGTGCCATTTTCCAGCAGTATCTTCGCGAGAGCCGGGATATCAGGGCCATGCTGAACCAGGATATGACTGGTTATGTCAAGCCTGGTTCGAGGGAGATCATCGGCGTCATCACCGACAACGTTGACGCTTCCTTGACTGCGTTCACCAAGAAGGTCATCAGCGCTGTAAGTAACCCAATCAGATGAACAACCGGGGCATCCGCTAACAGACACAAGTATTCCACTCTTCCCGCTGTCGACACCAAGTGTGGATATGGATGCTCCGACCACGCCTCAGCCACCAGAGTAGGCTATCCCTCGGCATTTGTCTTTGAATCAACCTTTGAAGATAGCAGCCCATACATCCACTCTGCCCAGGACACCATCAGCACTGTCAACTTTAACCATGTTGCCGAGTTTGTCAAGGTCGTCATTGGCTTTGCTTATGAGCTCGGATTTGCGACTCTGTGATTTAGGGTAGCTACTACGTAGTACATCATGACAAGAAGGCACTCCAAGAGGCACATCTTCTCTACTTGCGCATAACTAAGAGGGTAGAGTGCATTAGATTGAATATAGTACATCAAATATTACCTGTGCTTGTCTCTACTTAGACACTCTCCTACATGTTCCGACCTGTCTCATCTTTGAGCACATTGCAACCCCAGCCCACCTACCACTACGAAGAAGACCTTTTGGTGGCCTCTACATTATGGCCCCAGACCATGTCAGAATTTATTGCTTTTGCTCGGTAGTTAACGGTATTAGGTCGTTACGGAGCGGCCCAAGGCCACTGCCGAGACATGAAGCCATGCGTGACGCGTGCATGCAACCCATCAGATCACGAGGAGCTGAAATCAGAGTCCAAGCCTCGTGTGAAGATGAGGCAGTGAAACATATAGAACTATAGAGTTTCCATTCCCTTGTAGCCCTACACCGTGTCTTGTTAGAGAAGGCAGAGCGGCTGGCACACGGACATATACGGAGCGGCACGGCTCGGTAATCGGCGCAAACAGCTGCCGTTTCTATCACAAATGAGCAACGCATGGTGGGTTTGTAAGGTATCATCCGGACTTCCGACTCGCTGTTGATCACTCGAAACCCAACTCCAGCTCCTGGTGGAGCTCGCGATTACCGAGGCATTGTTTTCATCAAAGAGCTGGCCCTTGCGTCGCAATATGGGGATGATGAGCGTCAAGGGTGAACGAGGCGTCGGCAGATGGGATCAGAGTAAAAAAAACACGGTGCCCTGAGACGGATAAAGGTGGTATCAAGGCTGAGCTGAGGAAAGGATCAAACAGAAGCTGCAGGACCTGCAACGTGTAAACAACTCTATTCATCACTCACCAGTGTTTGGCAGGACATGCACGCTAACTCCTTCTCGTCACAGACTCCGTGTTTGCTTGTTAAGCAAGGACGTCATGCTCAACCGGCAGATGCCGAGTTTAGGGGTTTCACTTTTATTGCACAGCCTTGGTCTAGAACCAGGTTCCCCGGTTTCAGTCATATCTCATGTGCCAGGCGGATGCATGTTTTCCAATTTCAGTGTTCAAATGCCGTGCTAGGATACAAGGCTTGTCTTGATCATGCCTTGCGCTCCTTTGGATAGCCACTTGCAGATCATGGCGAGCCTCATTTTACGATCCGGGCCGACGGCTTGACGCCTCAAAAGCGAGCTCGAGAATAGCTTCAACTAACCTTGATGGCATGTCGCAGTCGCAAAAGCAAGCCTCGGCAGATGGGTTTCACCACTGTGTCTCGCCTGCAGAGGCACCGAAGCTACCGTAATGTCACCCACACGCCAGGACCCTTGGACTCATTCCGACTTTGCCGAAAGAGGTACAGCCTTGTCGTTGGAGTAAACCTTCAACGGTTCCTCCCTTGCCCGGCTCTTCCCTCGCCTCACCCATTGGGCCTCAACGGCCGGGCATCCTTGTCGTAGAAGTTCTCTGCAGGGCACTAACAACGCAAGCGAGACACCCCTGGCGATCCAACTTCTAGAGCAGCCTAGAAAAGTTTAAATAAATACAGCGCCAATGGAGGGACGCGCTGGCGGGAAGCCAGCTCTCAACGGCGCCCGCTGATTGATTGCAGTGTTACGTGGGCTCTCAAAGCCACTCAGTGCCAGGTCGGATTCAGTATGGCTTGAAGCGTCCCGCGGCGCCCGCGGGGGTGTTGACGGAACTTTTATAAACTTTGAGAAAACCAGGGCCCAAGTTGACGGTATCATAAAACCAAGCTGTCTCCCAGTTGTGGATTCCAGGTCTATTTCCAGTGTCATGCGGATACCATCAACACCATGAGTTCTCTCGAAGGACCATCCAAGTCGCCCCGTGATTCTCTCCACGCTGCGGGCAGCGTATTCTTTGTTTCTTCAGCAGGGAGGGTCCTCAAGCTACCGATCCCTAGCACTTCGCATCGAGACCCTCTGACATGGCGCCCTTCAAAGCGGGCACTTGCATTCATTGCTCTCCAGTTTTACTCTGTCGTTGCTTCGTTTGAGGTCAACCTTCCCGGACTTCTCATGTTGGCGATCAAGGATGAGTTTGGAGATGTGCGTAAAATGCGGTCAATCCGGAGGTCTCAAGACTGATTTTCTGTAGAAGAACACTCAGCCACTGTCTTCGGCAATGACGCTCTTTACTGGCTTGGGATATCTTTTCGGGATTCCACTTTCTACTGCTCTCGGGCGACGACCCGTCTTGCTATGTGCAGCCACCATCACAAGCATATCCACTTTCTGGGCTGGAGCAGCTGGGAGCCTTGAGGAGTTGATAGTCACCCTCTGTTTCCAGGCGTTGGCTGTTGGGACATCTGTTGGCATGGTAAGTGGAAATTGTTTCTTTCGTGAGGATCCTGCCTAACGCCGTCAGTGTACACTCATCATCATCGATGCCACCTTCATTCATGAGCGACCTAATGCCCTGTCTCTGTTTTGGTGTGTCGGTTCAATCTTCATCAAACTGAGCGTCCTCATTCTACCATTCGTGGCCGACATATGCAAGAGTTGGCGTTCAATCTACCATGTCTGGTCCGCACCTTGCCTAGTTGCCCTCGCCTTTGTCATATTCCTTGTTCCCGAGACGTACTTCGAGAGGCCCCCGGTTGCTCTCGATGGTCGCGTGCTCGTCCAGAGCAGTTCGGAAAAGGTCAGGGTTTACGACGACTGGGAGCATGTTGAGAGCGATGGCTCAGAGAGGCCTCTTCCGGATGTACCGCCAAAAAGGAGCTTCTGGTCGAGATTCGGTATCAGCCGAGCGCCTGGGACCAACTTCAAGGCTATGGGCGCCACTTACGTGCAAATGGTTCTCTGCATCCTCAACCCTCTCACTTTCTGGGTTGCGCTACTCGCGGGTGTTAACTTGAGCGGCATCATATTCTTGAACATTTCTCAACCAGCTGTCTTGGCGGGACCGCTCTGGAATCAGGATGCGCAAACCAAGGGAGTCTTTATTGGCGTTGCTGGCATAATTGGCTCGCTTTTGGCCTTCCCTGCCGGTGGCCCCCTTGCTTCTTGGTTCACTCGCTACTATTCCCTGAGAACAGGTGGTATTCGTCACGCAGAGATATATTTGCCGGCCTTTGCTATGCCTGTTCTGTCTGGTTTAGTCAGCGTGATACTCAACGGAGTAGCGATTAACAATGACTGGAAACCAGTCTGGCTTTACGTGGCTTCTGGTATCAGCATATTCAGCTACCTCACAGGGAACGTGGCCTTTACGCTCTGGATCACCGAGGCTCTCCCCCGATGGGCAGCAGCTGCACTGGCTGTTCAATTTTTCACGGGCAACATGGTCAGCTTTGGCATTGGCTCCGCGATTATGAAATGGGTTCAAGACAATGAAGTTATGGCCCCAACGATGCTGATTGGGGGCTTGATACTCTTCCTTGGTGCTCTGGCGGTCCCGGTTGCGTTCTGGGGAAAGACTGTTCGGCAGTACATTCACGGTCGATGGAGCGAGTCTGAGAAGGGTGCCTTGCGTCCTCAGTAGATGAAATGAGGTGCCGTCTCTCTTTGGCATGATGGATACGTGGGTTTGATGATGAAGCGAGGTGTCCTGGTGAAAGTGGGTGGTTAAGGAGGGCGACTGACATAAAAAACAACGTCCTAGCACGGACAAACACTCTTTGTCATTTATGTTTATTTCTCTACAACTGTTAGACTGGATCTCTCCACACTCTCTTGTTGTCTTTTCTTTCTTGCCGTTAATAGTTGTGTGTCAACTTTGACTTTATCTATTCTTCAACTCTCTATACCCCCTTGGTTATCAGCGGTACTCACTCCCTTGCATTTACCGCCATCTTTAATGATCAAAAGAATCCCGTGAAAAAAGGCAGAGCCACCAAGTTATGCGCAAATTTGAAGAGGCTATTGCACATCGTGCATGCGCTAAATAGTAGATCTGTTATCTGAATCTTGCAAAGACTGGACAAGCTCAAGGTATAGGAGTAGAAGTAAAGAAGAGTTGACCACTCAACTAGGTGACCACTCGTGCGTGCTGCTAAGGTAAAAGAATCAGAGACAAAACTGCCTATAAATGGCATTTTCTCCCCAGTTCTTGTTGTTTAGCGATGGCCCATCGCCAAGCCAAAGCCGAACTCGAAGCGCCCCCAGCGGCTATTTTTATGCCCGCACCGCCAGGATGTTGCGCTTTTGCACATCCAGGTAGAGAAGGTTTAGCCCATGTTGAGGGGCATCAATATTACATCAGACTCTGGGATGAAGCGGCTAATCCTGGTTTTAAATGGCTCCTGTTGCTTCATGCCAACGTCACTCTGGCACCAGATCAAGCACCAACAAACCAGACAGACGCAACTCAGACTGAAGCAAATGGGCCTGAAACTAGTCATTCTGAAGAAATTCTCTTCTTCTATATGATTATGACTCGTCAGTTGAGAGAAATGATGTGTTTACTTATGGTAGCTCTTTGTAGCCTTGGCTCTCCCACCCGCGTTTTATTCTCCTGAAGCTCCAGCCTGGCTCTTGACGACACGCTCAATAGTCTCCTCAATCGATTCCACGGAAAGGCCAAGGAGCGTATTCCACTTCTCAAGGTTCAGATGCTTGTGGTCCTCCAAGTTAGCCTTGCCGAAAACAAGGGCACTGATTAGCTTCGCGCCTCCGTCGTTGATGTTGCCCTCGTTTAGCAACTTGAAGGCCTCCGCCCGGAGGTCCTCGGAGGTCTGGTAATTGCGCTCGAACTTGGTGTTGGTGACCTTTTCCAAGATTTCGAGGGCCTCTCGCTGGGTGGTGGTGAAGGACTCGACGGCAACCACGGTGTTGGATGTCTCCTCGGGGTGCTTGAGGATGCCGACAAGGGCACGGCCGACCTGGAGTCCGTTGCTGGTGGTGAATGTGGCCCGGCCCTCGTCGACAAGGAGAGCCTTTCGATTGGCAATATCGAAGCCCTAGAAGCCCAGAGGCAAACCCTATAGATGTTTGTCAGCACGGTAAAAGGCCACCGCTAAGGGGAAGGCTTACCCAGTCAAAGAAAGGTCCAGCGAAGAGTGCAGTCCAGCTGATGGCATCCTCCTTGGTCTTGAGGAGGCCCAAGTAATCCTTCTTGGCCTTGAAGAAGGGCACAGCGGCCAAGACCTTCTCGCTCTGTACCTTGTTAGCGACAGGGATTTGCCATTTGACGTTGCGAACCCTTACCGTCGTATCAGATCCATACTCGCTAGGAATAAACCGCTTAACGCCAGCGGCAATGGCGGCGTCAATGACTACGGCCTGCTGCTCGAGTGAAATGATGGGAATCATGCTGATGACAGCATCCTTGCCCTTTAGAGCCTCGGTCAGGTCGGCGAGGTTGTAGTCGGTCTCGGTGACTTTGATGCCTTCGGGGAAGGTGGCCGTAGAGGTGGTGCGGACAATGACGGTAACTTCGAGATCAGAGTTGAGGAAGGCAGGGAGAGTAATCTTTCCGAGGTTGCCGCTGGCCTGTTCCGTATCAGCATGATGCCCTTGATGGAATGTGATGGGTGGGCGATACGCACACCAACGAGAGCAACACTCCTGTAAGCCATTGTGAGGGTTGGATTGAGGATGGACTGGGTGACTGATGTGTAGTTGATAGTGGTACTAGAGAGTTCTTGAGGAGGATTGACTGAGTTGAAACTGAATGGGTGATGGAGGTACCAGATGCAGTCGAGGCATGGCCAACGGTATTTAGATGGTGGCCGCTCCATTCAGCAAGATGTCAGAATGTTTGGCATGAACGACGCCATACCTCGGGTAGCTTGAGGCTGAAGCAACTCTGCAAGGGTTTCGAGCATAGATAGATAGGCACAACTGCCGACATGCTCCATTGCACATACGAGTCGGCGGACTGGCTCAATAGGTCATAGCCATCGTCGGAGATGGAGGCGGAGGAAAGTGGAGGCCGTTGTGGGGCATAGCGGAGGCCGATGCGGACGGAGGAGATGGAGGAAATGGACGGTTAGTTAGGCGTCGGGTCCGGGTGCGTGGTCGGGGCTGGGGTATCTCAAACCTAGTGTGGTCTGGATCTCGGCATCCTCAGCAGTGCCGGTTGGGCCTTGACTGCACACACGGCAGGCTGTGACAGAGCAATACTCTCTGGCGCTGATTCATCTGACGTATAGTCTCGCTACGCTGGGCTTCCTCATCAATACGACTACATGCTCTGTCAAACTCGGCCGATGATGCCATCCAGACCAACTTACAGTACCTAACTCAAGACCAACTTATCTATCCGCGTATAGAGTAGTCTAACTCTATAAGTTAGTCTTTAGTTTATTACTATTTTTTCCGTCACTGTGGTGCTACTCCTTTCGGTGCACATTCCCATCGGCCAAGATTATTAATCCAGGCCTCCCTACTTCTTGTTGTCCCGATCGCCGACGGCTCAGGCGCAATTAATCATGCTCCCCGTGTCGGCTCCTCAGAGTAGCCTTGTAAAAGAAGCCCATCTCTGGCCTTAGATTTAATGCTGCAGCGTCAGAGCCGGGCTTCTTCTCTTTGCCAATTCTTCACACATCCATACTCCCATTATCCTGGCCTCCTCCACCATGTCGACCACCATACGCAAGGTCGTCATCCCGAAGTACGGCTATGCCTCGGTCCTCCAGATCGTCGAGGCCTCCCTACCCCATCCTGTCGCTGGAGAAGTGCAGGTTGCGCCCATATATGCCGGCTTTTCTGGTGCCGACATCAACATGCGACGTGGTGTCTACCCAAGCCAGGAGAAGCCACCGTTGACTCCAGGCTACTGCCTCGTTGGTACCGTCAAGAGCAACGGCAGCGGGAGCTCCAAGTTTAAACCTGGCGATACTGTCGCATGCCTGACCAAGTATGATGCTCAGGCTCAGCTGGTCAACCTGCCGGAGAAGCACCTCATCTCCGTCCCTGTGGGTTCCGACCTGCAGCAGGTGACGGGCCTCCTGCTCGACTGGTGTACCGCGTACGCCATGGTTCACCAGGTTGCCAAGGTGCAGAAGGGACAGACCGTCTTTATCCATGGCATCAGTGGCTCTGTTGGCTATGCCACCATGAAACTCGTCCAACTACTGGGCGCGACAACGTACGGCACGGCGTCAGAGAGGAACCACGCCGCCATCCGGGAGCAGGGCGGCATCCCCTTTGTGTATACCGACAAGAATTGGATCAAGGCTATCAAAGATCTGGGTGGCGTCGACGCTGTCCTTGACTCGATCGGCTTCGAGAGCTTCCACGAATCCTACGACGTCCTCAACAGCCACGGCATAGTCGTCGGCTTCGGTGCTAACAAGCACTCCCTTACTGACGAAGCCCCGGTCTCAGCTGTCTGGCCAACTGTCAAGTTCCTGGCGAAGGGTAAGCTTCCTTGGAGGGGGAAGAGCACCGCCTTCTTCCTCATCAGCCGCGACCAGCCTGACTACCAGCCTAACATAAAAGCTCTTCTCGGCCTACTCGGCAAGGGCAAGATCTCGGTGCCCATTCGCAAAATCTGGGATATGGATGATATTCAAGAAGCCCACCGTCAGTGGCACAGCGGCTCTGGAGTTGGCGCAGTCATCATTCGAATACCCGAGTTGAAGTGAGCTAGCGACAAGCCAGCTGTTCGAGATCTTGGTTTCATTTTCTAATTTTGGGCTTTTCTCACAGGCTAGGCTGGGCTGAGGACTAATTCAAGCTCCGGAAGTCAGAAGCCTACCCTTTGAATAGGGATGGACGATATAATCACGGCGAGCCATCAGTCCATCCCCTGTACATAGACGATATCCATCTACATCCACCAATACCACTTAATTATAGTCCATATCCCTGGGAATACTACACCTCCTAACCTCTCTTATATGAGGACAATCTCTCTTCTCGGTGCTCGATCCAAGAACGGCTCTATCAAGTCCCCTCGTCCAGAGAAGTGGCCTAGTCGCTCAAACACCCCACCACCCTCCACCTCCCGCAGCACCAGCCCCAGTGCTTCAGTCCCATATATCTTACGTATCTGTATGCACATGCAGAAAACATCTTGGGAAACCACGCCGTCATCCCAGTGATCGAAAGAAACGTTTCCGTAGGTATCCGGGAGTGTGGGGATCCCGAAAAACGACCTTCGTCGTGTTTCGCCC
The DNA here is from genome assembly GCA_011320165.1 of Fusarium protoensiforme. Lineage (NCBI taxonomy): Eukaryota > Fungi > Ascomycota > Sordariomycetes > Hypocreales > Nectriaceae > Fusarium > Fusarium protoensiforme. The sequence continues at coordinate 350,438 of JAANQP010000581.1, read as the reverse complement.
TCGAGACTAGAGATGACACAGCTCGTTCCAAAATCATTGAAGCTAGACCAAGTTGCTCGAAGCAAGGGTGTTGACAAACGGATACGCATTCCGTCTTCTCCTATCGCCTCTGCATCGAGAAATTCTGTGATGAGGCGGTCCCGGCTGTAGTTGAATTCGCAGCTCGTGTAATATACTGGGCTTTCAACCGAGAACCACGACCAGGTGGGGGCTCGTAATGTGGATGGCCGTTGAGCTGTACCTCCAGCTTCCCATAATAACTCTAGGGGCATAAAGATTCGCCACATGCCGAACCAGTGGTCGCCAAAGAACGGCCGGAAGACATCCGTGATACCGGCGAGTGCGACTATCCGGTCCGTGTCCTTTGTCAGCTTCATCTTGGTGTACGCGCCCACGATGGCTGACCAGAATGCAAAAGGGGCATCGGTGTATCGCTCTAGGGACCCCCTTCCCGGGGCAATCGGGATTTGCAGCCGCGTCTTGACACTGCCAAGACGCCGTTCCAGTATGTTGGCTGTGATCATGGCCTGGTCGTTATCTGCCGAGATGGCCTTGAATTTGGACGCCGGATGGTCATCATGGTAGATGTTGGTTGGCACGCCCCCTGGGAAGACCTCTGACGCTCTCATCTCACCGCATCGCCAGAAGAGTTGGCCTTGACCACAGTCTAGCGTCCGTCGTGCAAGTATGGCCTCTTGGAGCACCCATGCTCGGGTGTACAACACATGGTCATCGTAAATGTCTGTCTCGTTGACGATGTACTCTTCATTCTCAGACCCATAGCCCATTGGCTCGGGCTGTATTGTCCGTGGGTTCCGTGGGTAGAGACAGCCTTGCTGGCCGCTGGAGGCATCCGAAGCTGCTATGTTGCATACTGCATTCTTGTAGATCTTGCCCATGAGTGCAGCCTCGCGCAGCCAGTCTTCTTTGGAGTCCTGTATAATGCAAAGGCTGTCAATCCAGAGATAAGAGAATCCAAGGCGGCGTGTAATGTGAATCGCGTCCCGGAAGGTCTTGGGCAGTAATTGAACACGGATATCCAGCTGGAAAGAATCCTCGTTGGACTCCAACAATCTGAGTATATGCAGCTTGCCCCAACAATGGCTAAGGGTTAAGTAACGGACCCTCTTGGGCATCTGCCGGGTTGTATGTAGGCAGACAGCATCATTTTCGACACACAGAAGACGCGAGGGCCGAAAAGACCAGTCCTGATTGGCACAGCACACCTCGTGATAGATGGTGCAATGCTGAAGCCACTTTGCTGCCAGGCCCAAGCTTTGGTCAGAGCCAGTATGAGATGGCAGTTGAGTGAGTGCAATGCGCTTTCGTATATCCAACATTCCTGGTCTAACCCAGCTATCCGCCACTTTGACTTGTTAGCATGGTGTATGATACCCTAGCGAATGCCCAGCACTAACCTTGACGACGTCGCATCTGAAACCGACACTCATAAAAGTTGTGGGGGTCTTGACTATATCTGATACTCCACGAGCTCCCACCGCGGTGATACGTGGTGGTTGGTTTCCAAAACATCAGATTGGTCAGAGAGTCCTGCTCCACATGGGATCTTTGCTGCCACACAGCCGTACAGATACGGCAGCCTTTTAGTGCCGACCTATGTAGGCTACTGGCAGTGGGATGGTGTGTCGCGTCCGTGGCAACACTTGAGAAGATGGTGGACTGACATGTATGGCAGAATAGAGGCTCCTGGCTCTCCGGAATAGAGTGGACTGAGATGGGGTAATTTAGATAGTCATGTTTGTGACCATGGCTCAGGTATAACAGAAATGTCGCCACCACGGTTATAGGAAGGGCAAAAAAGACGTAGACTGGCCATTCATGACCCTTCATGGCAAAGATATAGGCAACTGCAAGGGCCAGAGCTTGAGACACAGCAGCCATTGCAAACCGCGGCTTCTGTCGATAAGCAAGCCTTGGCGTAAGGTTGGCATTAAGATGGTAGCCGAATGCTGCCTCGATCTGTCGTAACAGGAGGAATATGGCATCAAAGCCAACGGCACATAGACCGAGGCCGAGTAGACCACCCAGTCCCCAAAACTTGACCATGCCGAATATCAAGCTTCCGGCATAGGTCAGGGCTAGGGTGTGCCTAAAGTGCCACGGCGATTTGCGAATGAACTGTCGCCTAGACGGCCCAAGTGTTGAATACAGAAAGTAGAGTCCGCCCAAAGGGGAGCACAATAGGAGAAGTTGGAGAACATATCCGATATCGAGGTCCTTCCAGGGCGTTGGCTGGTCAAGCTGAGCCCTCCGAAATGCTGACCACATTGACAAGATGGCGGAAACCTGAATGACAAGAGCGCTACCCATAAATACCAGGGTCTTAGTGGAGTGGGATAGGAAAGGAACCCCGGGTGCCTCTGTGAGAAACCACCAGTAGGTGCTGAGGGAATTAAAGCTATATCGTGTCGCCATGACTATGACGAATAGCATGAACTTGGTTTCCCATATCTCCTTAAGTTGTCCCAGGACAACGGACACGAAGAGGGACTGGATTGTGCGAGGCCCTGACATGAGAGGCTGTGGATATTTGAGAAAGTCATGTTGAGATTGAAAGACGGCTTGCAACACCCGAGATAAGGCATTTTGATAGTGCGCCTTGCAGGGGTCAAGATGCCTTAGTCAGGACATGGCGACTAATGATTGGGACTTAAAGGAGTGTGGCGTTCTCTCCATGATACAGGTTTCAGAGCCAAGGCTGACTGGAGCGGGGTGTCAGCTCTTGAAGCTCGACCTGCTCCGAGGCTCGATTCTCACATCAGCCAGGCCATCACAATGACAACCACTGAGTCTCCGCAGTTCTTGCGCCGGATCGATATACTGGAGGCGCCTAGTGAGGAGCAGACCCAAACCCTACTTGAGATAGAGACATCCGACCATTCCGAGGAGCTGCAGTGCCAGAGCGAGCAGTACGGTCTCTTTCACCTCAACAGTTCCTTAGCACAACCCCCCGAGTCTCCGCAAGACGTCTGCAAACTTGACATTGTCGCCGTTCATGGCCTAGGGGGCGATGCCTACCGTACCTGGCAGCACGAGAACGGGTTCAACTGGCTTGAGCATCTCCACGAAGAGCTTCCCGGTATACGGGTTTACTCCTACGGCTATGACTCTGGTGTTGCCTTTTCGGCTGGGACGGCGAGTTTGACAGACTATGCGCGACATCTCCTCAGTCTTGTAAAGATGACGAGGTCGAGTGAAAAGGCAAGGCCGGCTCCAGGGTCAACAGTGCACATGGCTGACAAGTAGCAGGAAGAGGACCGCAAAATTGTATTCGTCTGCCACAGCCTGGGCGGCCTTCTTGTTAAGCAGGTCAGTCGGAGCATGTCGATGCAGGGGACTAGATGTTGACAGAAAAAGGCGTTTCTCCTCGCAAGCAACGAGAGGGGGTTATTTGGATCCCTTCGACAATCAACCTGTGCGATACTCTTCTTCGCGACGCCTCAGACGGGGAAGTCTTCAGACTATTACGACGACGTGCTTTGCAACATTGCGGATGCCATGGCCTTTTCAAATACTGTGGACAAGCTAATGGAAGGCTTCAGAAAAGCTGTTCTAGAGTCGATGCGATCGAACGGAACTCGGCTATGCCAGCTGGCTAAAACGTTTCATTCTGAAGCGTACCATCTGCAACACGTCAGTTCGTTTGTTGAAACCTCCGCTATGCCCGGTCAAGAGGATGTCGTGAGTACCTTGGCATATGGTCGTAGACCTGTTTCTCTTTGTCTGTTACTGATCCATATAGTTGGTCAACAAGGTCAGCGGGCGAAGCGGGCTTTCAAACGAAAGAGTGATACCGATGCTCCAGCATGACCATCGCCAGATCTGCAAATATCCATCTCTAGAAAGTCAGGGCATGAAGACAGTCCTCGGTCAGCTTAGAGACATATCAGGCTCTCAGGAAACAGCTCTCTCAATCGCCATGTCCATGCTTCAAGTGGTACGCCCGCAGGATGAACTGGTCCTCCGCCATTCGGCCGACAGGCTCAAAGACGACGCCTTGCTTCAAGCAGCATCTGCCGGGAACCTTGTTACTGTGAAACGTTTAATCAAAAATGGGGCAGACATCAACGCCACGAACCACCATGGTGAGACTGCTCTTCATCTGGCGGTATCAGGAGGCGCCCGGGAATCGATCCTGGGTATGCTAGACAAGGGAGGTGATCCTAATGCGCAGGACCATGACGGACGCACTCCTCTGCATCGAGCGGCAGAGATCGGCGACGAAGAAACTATCAAGCTTCTTCTCGATAGGAAAGCAGACTGCATGATCCGAGACAGATGGGATGAAACCCCAGTCAGAGTCGCAAGGAGGGCGCATCGTCTAAACACAATGAAGATGCTACAGGATGCACATAACATACGCCAAGACTTACAGGCAAGCATCATAGGCTCTTCACCACCAAGTAACTGCTGACGAACGAACTAATTGAAGGAAAGTATTGGTGTAATCATGAAAAGCGATTCGTCTAGGAAGCGCCAAGTCGCGGTATCGTATAAGGAGACCATTTACGATTATGCCCACATCGTCATCAATCTGGACAAGGACAGAGATTTTGAGAGAAACGCCTCGGAATTTTCACAGATAGCAAGGCAGGGGAACCTTGATCTCGTGGAGGACCTGCTCGACATTGGAGTCGAACCTAGCCTTGACGCTCTCTACCTCGCTGCGAAGGAAGGCCACTCCGACGTAGTCGAGGTACTAGCAGACGTTATAGAGGACATCGACGCCGATGTAGGATGGGCGGGAAACGCTCTTTGCGCCGCCGCGTGCAAGATGCAAGGCCACAACACCATCCGAATCCTCCTCGGAAAGGGAGCAGACGTCAACTGGCAGGGAGGCGCGTATGGCTGCCCGCTACAGGCAGCGGCCGCCAATTACAGACTCGAAAACGTCAAGTTGTTGCTGAAGCATGGCGCAGACGTCAACGCTCAGTGCGGCCATTACGGAAACTCCTTGACTGCCGTGGCAAGGCACCATACCCATTTCACCGAGATGGCGACGCTGCTCTTGGAACGCGGTGCTGATATCGACGCCCAAGGACCTGGAGTGTATGGGAACCCATTACAGACGGCTGTCTATATGCAACACGTCGAGAGTGTCAGATTCTTGCTCCGCAACGGCGCGAGTAAGACGGTGCAGGGCCGATTTGGCTCGGCCTTGGAAATTGCCCAGCGTCGGGCGTTCCGATCCAATTATGGACAGAAGGTAGAGGAGGATATTCTGGCTATGCTGACCGAGGATGAATTTGTTGGGTACATCAGCTATAATTAGAGCCGAGCTCAGAGTCCGGTCTTCCTACTCTCTCTTGTGTTCTTTATTCTGGTTAATTTGAGGAGTGTGCCATCGGGAAGCATGGAAATTCTGTTTGAAGAGTAAAGACTCTTTTGAGAAACCACCCTTGCCATTTCAGCACCCCCAGAGGACCTTGAACAAAGTAAGGCCTCATGGTAGATATGTTTAAGCTACAAGAGGGCCTGATCGATGTTTTGACCAAGCTCTGAAGAGATCGAAATCCAGTCATAATCGGAGCAGCAACTCCTTGCTTTGGTCTGACAAGTGCCAAGAACAATGGCTAAGGGACTTTGGGCAATAGAGCATTGACATCAAGCCCAATGTCACATAGCAAAGCAACCTACCTAGATAGGCAACGATCAAGAGCAAGGGATGAGACAAATGGCTCCATGTCAAGTCTTTGGATCACTAATCTTCGAGCTTACTCGTCCTGTTTCATAGTACTGCGTCACGTTGCCAAGATCAACGTGGTCAGGAAAACGTTCATAGACTGCTTACTTCATTAATCGATCTCTTGACTCCCTTTCCTTGGGATATCCAATTTGCACGGCCCTTACAATGGGTCGTTCGAGGCCCCACATGATGAGGAATCATCCCGCCAGCACTACATCGTGTCTCGGCAGTTAACTCTCTTCAATGCTCATTCCGGGGCTCGCAGAAAAGTCCACTCCTTAGCCCCCAACTCCTATACTTCAGGGTAACGATCTTCAGCTCCTCCTGCTGATCCTATGCAGGATGGTGGCTGATTACAAGGAATACAGATATTTCACCTTCAAGGTATCACAACCTCACTGAAACATGTCAGCAACTTTTGCCATTTTGGTCAAGCTGAAGATCATTCTATTCAAAGTATACAGGCTATCCCTGGTTATGCTTGATCACCTATGATATATCTAAATCAAGAACCAAGAATGGCATACGTCAGCAGCCGACGTGCCGTGAATGTCGGCATTGGCTCCTGTTGATGTGGAATCACCCATCCCGCAACATCACTGGTGAATTTATCTATGCAAGCACAGCCTGTTCAACTGTGTGCAACCGCCTGCCAAAGCCTCATTGTTCCACAGAACATTCAGCTCAAGCTTACCAACACCGACCCCAGTCAGGGCGGCCGCCTCGGGAGTCGGGCCTCTGTCGATCTGATCCACAAGGCTGTGCAGGAGAGGGCGATCGTCCAGGGGTTATTTTGTTTTTGGTGCCATCTTGCAGCCCAGGAATGCTGCTGCCTGTCTGGGGTGTTGAATATATTGGCGTTTCATCCGTTCAGCGCACTATCAGCGAATCCCTGCCCATGCTGTGTGCTCATTGGAGAATAACAAGGCCTTGCATTGATTTTCAGCAGGCATATGAAACCACTGACCTCACCGAGAAGCGCCTCCACGTCTCACTAGGCGAATCTTGCAAGGCTGCGCCGCCAAATGTCGGAGCTGAAACAGAGGTTGAAAAACAGCCATCCCAAGGAAGCAGCTGCATCTCCTGATGCTCGAATAAGATGGGCAACAGGGTATTGTGACGTCAATTCTCGTCCTACACTTGCAGTAGCGGTCTTTAATTAAGTCCCGCGTTTGCGTCTGCTTGAACCGTTCCATCGACCCACGTGCCTTCATCTCCCCCAGCTTTCCCGCCGATCACGCTTGGCTCTCCCCTTAGAGGATTACCCTCGGCTTCAATGATGTAATTTCCCGTTCTGAGCTGCCCTTTAGGGAAGTGAACTAGGACGATCGCCCCAGAGAGAACCCGCTATTAGGCCCGGTAGTTGAGGGCGGAGGATTCCCTCAGACAGGGGGAGAGAACTTCTGTCGGCTTAGCGCTGACTGGATGAGACGGCATTTCAGGGAGGACAGGAGATATCACAACGCTTTTGTAAGCGCTGGGGGGGCCATGTCGCATATGAGGCATGTTAAGCTTATTGGATCACAATGCTCCGAACAGCCACCACGACCGTTGCACTTTGATAGCTGCCCCACGATTTGTTTATCGTGAAGCCCAAAAGGGTATCTCGTAGAGTTGAGCGATTATAAAGGCGTTGATGCGCCCAGACGATATCTCAATGTCAACAGCCCACACAACCTCAACTCGGAGACAACTCAAGCCTCTTCTTCAACATCTTCATCATGCACAAGAACTTTGTCGCCGCCGCCGCTCTCCTGAGCGCTGTGGCCTCGGCCACTCCCGTTCACAAGCGAGATGTCATCTCTGCTCTTCCTGAGGGCGCTGACCAGCTTGAGCTCAAGTTCCAGCCTCATCTTGACTTTGACTCTGACGGCTGCTATCAAACTTCTGCCATCGACCCCAGCGGCAACGTCAACCCTGGCCATGGAGCCACCGGTACCCCTCAGGGCGACTGCCGCGACCCTCACCAGCTGGAGAACAGCAACACCTACTCTCGCAAGCGCTGCAACAACGGCTTCTGCGCTGTCATGTAAGCCCCAAAGCTTCCGTCTCTCGTCTTCGGCTACTGACCATAGTTGCTAGGTACGAGTACTACTTTGAAAAGGACCAGGCTGTGGGCGGCAGCTTCCTCGGTGGCCACCGCCACGACTGGGAGAACATTGTCGTCTTCACCCAAGGCGACAACGTCGTCCGCGTGGCCCCCTCCTGCCACGGCAAGTACGACGGCGCCAGCAACCAGTTCCCTATCGACGGCAGCAGCCCTCTGCTTGTCTACCACAAGGACGGCGCTGGAACTCACTGCTTCCGCTTCGCCAACGACGACGACCGCAACAACCCCGAGAACCCGACCGGTTCCTTCTTCCGCGCTCCCCTTGTTGGCTGGGACAACTGGCCCGATGTTGGTCTCCGTGACAAGATGCTCCAGAACTGGAGCGGTGGTGTTGGTCCCAAACTTGATGATGAGTTTGGTAACTCGCTGCAGGCTGCTGCTGGTGACGGTGTCCAGGGCTTTGATCCCTTCACTGACTCTTGAATGGTTTTTCGCCAGTGAGATCTTCGGGGTCTCTGGGAGTGTTCCTGTACATAGTTGTTGCTCTCGTACATGTTGGAAAATTGGGATCGGTCTAGTTAGCATACGACAATTTGACCACCTGGATGCTCTCGAATTCTTCAATCAACTCCTTCATGTTCCTATGGGAAATTACCGGTGCTAGAACATTAAACTCTACTTAGCTTTTCTAGAGTCTTTGTGGATCTACAGTTGCCCAACCAGGCGCCTCCATCACCGCTTTTACTTCGTCGAAAGATACACTTACCATCGGGAAGCCAAGAGGCCTTCTTCGACGCGAAATTCGACAGTATGCTCACGTGTCCAGAAGTTGCCAGGAGTATAAATTCCTGTCAGCACTTAAACTCTGCCTCATCCGTCAACAGATTTATCTCGCTCCACAGCATGAATTAGTCACAGCCCTAGCTTTATTGTCATACTGGAGCATCATCCTTGAGGAACGCCCTGGTCGCCATTCCTTCATTGCCGATTACGCCTTGCATTGCGTTTCCTTTTCCTTCGTCGTTGAGAATCGCCCTTCTTCGTCGTTCCTTCACTGGTGGCCGCGACGTTAACTGCACATTCCGACATCGATACGATCCGGCAGAGATTTTTGACACCCATCTCCAGCAACCTCTTTCTCACAGAATCATCTCGAATTCCCATAAAGATGAAAGTGTCAGGCCCTTTGCCCTTTTGGGCCAATCCATAAATACCAGCTCCCGGCTTGCTTTTACAATCAAGTGGTCGTTGTCGATGATCTGGCAAGCGACCGTGTATCTCCCATCATAAGACTTGATCTGGAAATCCTCAGAGCTTGCCTCTAAAGGTGGAAGAAATGATTGAAAGGAGCAGTCAACCGAACTACCGAGGTTAAGTTGGCCGTCCAGTAGGCTTTTTCCGTCTCGTCCTCGCAGCCCAGAGTCGTCTGTTTGGCCCTCCTCGTCGTAGTAGTAGAATTCGACATTTTTTGAGGAGTAGTATATCAGGTCATAAACATAATCCAGATGGGTGATCGAGTACAGGCGAAAGAGGCCATTGAGGGAGTGGAGGGGAACTGTGCCGCCTTCCGACCAGCTTTTTTCAGCGTTTTCGAGGGCAGCTTTGACTTCAGCTTCTTTTGCGACTTCGCGCTCTCTGATCTTTTCATACCGCCTGTGGTCTTCTTTGTTCCATTTAGGCATTTCTTTTCTTGGACCTCTCCAGTAGCGCGCTTGAAAGGGAGGGGGAACGGGCTTCTGCTGTATTTGTGGTTGTTGAGGATGAAGGAGGAAGCTCTTGTTGAGAGGAGGCGGATTGAACAGGATACGCTAATCTCGCAAGAGAGAAGTTAATTAAACATCAGTCAACAAGTGGCTAAACCATGTCTAGATGTCTTGGATAACATTAAGAGTACAAGATTATATGCATTTTGTGCGAATTAAGGTATCCGACCAGATACTTAGGCGACAAATCATCCATGAGGCCGATAGTGAATGAAATATGCATCCCACAACGCCAGATCCATATTGACGATAAGAATCAGGGTGAGATTGGATCAGGTTTCTAAAGTAACAATGCTTAATTGATCCCTCTCAGTCCGTTCAAGCAATCAATTATCGATTTCTATCCTACAACTCGATCCGACCAAGTCAAGATGAAACGCCGAGCCGAGCAACTACTCGGAAATAAGCCTTTCAACATATTCAATCCTCTCGGGAACTCTACTGACTCATATCTCGGTGAGACTAATCAAGTCAGGATGACGTCGAAAACTCACCCGCCGATCACGGTGCCGAGGAATCCGATCCACCAACCACCACCCCGCAGATCGCGCAATGCAACGCAACCTCCGCTTCTGACGAGTTGAGATATTTCTCACTCCAACTTCAACTATTTCTGAGACCTCATCGTCATGTCTGGTCACCCGTCGTCGTTTGTCAAGACGGCCAAATGGCTCTATCACGAGTCTGGTATTGCCTCGCTCTATCTTACTGGCCGTGATGCATGGCTCGTCATTCTCTCGCGGACCTGTCGCATGTTTGCCTTCGGAGCCGTGTCCCTCACGATAGCTCTCTTCTTCTCGGAGCTGGGCTTTTCAGACTTTCGCATCGGTCTCTTTATGAGTCTCACCCTCCTCGGCGATGTTGTCCTCGGCCTAGTCGTCACTCTCATGGCCGACGGTCTCGGTCGTCGTCGGGTTCTCTTCGCCGGCGGCCTACTCATGGCTCTTTCAGGCGCCGTGTTCTGCGTCTTTGAAAACTTCTGGATTCTCCTCCTGGCCGCTGTCATCGGTGTCGTGAGTGCCAGTGGCGCCGACTTTGGCCCCTTCCGAGCCATTGAAGAGTCGATGCTATCACACATTACGACGCCCAAGACACGGGCCGATGTCTTGTCTTGGTATGTCACATGCTCGAGTCTTGGATCGGCAGCTGGCACGGAACTTGCGGGGAGGTTTGTCGAGAGATTGAAGCAGCGAGAAGGCTGGAGCATGGTGCAGACGTACCATGCGACATTCTGGGTTTATATCGTCATGGGTGGGTTGAACATGATTTCGACCTTGTCAATGAGCACCAAGTGCGAGGTGGAAAAGACGCCCACAGAAACCTCGGATGAGTTGGCTCAGGGTTTGCTTCACGATTCCGACGAGGAAGTGCAGCCCAGTCCTCAGCAACCGCCAAAGGCAAAAGGCCGCTTCTCTCAAATCTCGCAATCCACTCGTCACGTCATGTACAAGCTATGGTTTCTCCTAGTAGTCGATTCCCTGGCCGATGGCATGGTCTCACAGGCCCTCACCACATACTTTCTGGATCGCAAGTTTCACTTGTCCAAGACATCTCTCGGCGACATCATGTCAGCAGCCATGATCTTGGCCACCATCTCTACAATCTTTGCCGGGCCGCTAGCGAGACACCTCGGACTTCTCAACACCATGGTGTTTACGCATCTACCATCCTCGGTCGCTGTCTTACTGTTCCCCGCGTCGAGTGGACTTGTCGTCACTATTATCCTCTTGTTTATCCGCATGGGTCTCAACAACATGGATCAAGCACCTCGAGCAGCCTTTATCGCGGCCGTTGTCAAACCCGAGGAGCGCACAGCCGTCATGGGCATCACAAGTACGCTTCGAACTTTGGCCATGGCTACGGGACCATCCTTTACAGGAGCTCTTGCCGGGAGTGAAAAGTTCTGGATTGCCTTTGTAGTTGGAGGAGTTCTGCGCATCATGTATGATCTGGGCTTGTGGTCTATGTTTGTAAACATGAGATTACATGCCCACGAGACTCATCACGATGCCGGTTCACGCGCGTCGATCGATGAGGACGTTGAGATGATGCGACAGTCTGCAGAGCATCAGGCATAATACATCGACGATGGGATTGATACTAGACTGATACATATCATTCCACATAGCACATGTAAATAAATCTTAGATTTTCATGTCAGTGTAAACCCCGTCGCCGACAGTCGAGCCAGGACGCGCGTCCTCTACGTTCCCACTCCTCTTACCACTCCCAAGGGGGGCCAGTTTTATTGGACCCAAGAACAAAGGCGGTCAATTATTCTATAAATCCATCAATGGAATTTCACGCAATTGATTAAAGTACCTAGTCCAACTACAGGCTTCGGGGATTGTGTCCCATGTTGAGGCAGCCTCTCTATTAGCAAAGCGTTGATGTACCTACGTCAAGGTTACGACAGCCCCCCGACACTGTCCTTGCGAGATACACGTACACAGACGCAAGTTAAGTTTATTTCCCACCTATGGGAAGATAAAGATGACATTGCACGGAGGGACAACACCCGGTTGCCCAGAATGGCTTGCAAGTCTTGCAGGGAATCGAGTTGATCGGGTGGTCGGGCTGCACTATGAATGTTCAGTAACCCCTGAATATACCTTCTCTTGCTCACAAGCCGCATGATCAAAATGCTTTTCCGTGGTGCAGCTACGCTCATCTAGTATGCTCCGGTGCGACGCATGTAACCACCCGGCCAGGCCATGCCCAGCACAGTATGCCGCTCGAGGTCACGAGGGACCATCTACCAGTACACTTAGCTTAAAGAGCTCGGCCAGACTCAGAAACAACTAGTCACCTGGCTGTATGTCGATCTTTAGCCTCATTCAATTACTTCCGGCACCTATCGCGGGGGATTCACTACCCGATGACCCGTGGCTAAAGCCGGGGTGGCCATTGCAACTCGGCCGAAGAACTAGCAATGAGCATGGATCACGATGGATCGATGATCCTTGAAGAAATCCATTCCATGTGGTAATGAACCTTGACTTCTCCGTCCTCCGTCACGGACCTGTCAGCTCATTCAAGTGACAACCACCGAACATCCCGGGTAACCGTTCTTCCACAGGCAATGATCTTCCGGAAGCCGCAAGGAACCTCTACTTCCGATTCACAGCGCCCTCTACCCGACCCAATCAGCTAATATGACGCACCAACATCTCCAGGCCCCCCGAAAGCGGCATCTGATCTTCAAAGTCGAGCGAGTCTACTGCTGGAATATCACCACGTCAAGGAAACTCTTTCATGGATAACCTTAACCAGAATAAACATCCACCCCCATTGACTTCCAGGGTGTGTGGACTGCTAGACAAGGGTTCAATCCTAGGGCAGCCTATCATGGAGTTACTCGGTGGAGGACAAGAACATGCATCTCTTACCTGAGTGGAGGAATTATTATCGAAACAATCAGCATGAAACACTGGCAAATGAAACGACGAGCAACGTCAGAGTCTAGTCCTTAATTAACACACACCTCAAGAGATTATTGCCGAGCGGGAATATGCGTGGCAAGACCAAATGTCAGTTCATGCCGCGTGTAGATGAAATGTCGATATAAGGCTATGGTTACCCATCTCTGAGACTTTCAACCCACACGCTTTCATCCCGTCTTCTGCCTTGTCTCATCTACAGCATCCTGACAACCCGTTGATCGGTGCTTTTTGTGTTTTACATTTACGTCACCGATTTCATCATGCACTCCGCTGGCCTTGTTTCTCTCATCGCCGCCCTCCCCGCGGCAATGGCCTGCCTGGGCTATGAGGGTGGTCTTCCTACGCCGACCGACTCCAAGAGCCTGAGCGCGCCTCAGTACATCAAGGCTGGTCAGACCTTTGACGCTGGTTGGGTCAAGTATGATCGTGGACAGTCCTGTACGGGCCAGAGCGAGGGTGGTACGTAATTGGACTCGAACGCCCCAGCCGCATGCTAACAACCCCAGGTGAGGCTGACACCGTCTTCGTTCTCGAGGAGGGCGCCACTCTTCGTAACGTCATCATCGGCAAGAACCAGAAGGAAGGTGTTTACTGTCTCGGAGCCTGCAACCTCGAGTTCGTCTGGTTCGAGGACGTCTGCGAGGACGCCATCAGCATCAAGGGCGACGGAACCGCCAACATTATCGGCGGAGGCGCCTATAAGGCTTCTGACAAGGTCATTCAGCACAACGGTTGCGGCCACGTCAACATTGTCAACTTTTACGCCAACGACTATGGCAAGGTTTACCGGTCTTGCGGCAACTGCAAGAACAACTGTGCTCGTTCCGTGCACATGGAGGGCACCACTGCCGTCAATGGCGGTGAGCTCATGGGCATCAACACCAACCTTGGTGACAAGGTACGTAACATGAATCTTAATGTAAAGAGTTCCTTGCTAACAGTAACAGGCCACTTACTCCAACAACTGCTACCCCAAGGTTCAGTGCCAGGCCTACGCGGGCTGCGACAAGAGCAACGGCGACTGCGAGCCCACCAAGCTCGGTGAGTGCTAAGCGGATGACGAGAGTGGGAAAGGCTAGCGTATTCTCTTCTGTGAAGTTCATCGGACTGCTTGGATCAGTCCGAGGTGAACGGCCACTTTACATATTTGGATGATAAGCACATGAACTTAGCGGACTTAGTAATGATTGTCCATGCATTGGTGCCAGTACCTCAAGTCCATCCGTCATCGGCGTGTCGCTGTGAAGTTTGAATGACAGACGATGAGAACCATTTTATAGCCCAACAATTCCTCATTAAAAAGCTTCCTTTCTATAGTTGAACCTGACTGGACGAACTGTTATCACTCGTATTGGTGATCTAAGGCGGGTAGGGCTGATCGGCTTTGGGATGCAAGGTTAATACGAGAAATGTGCATTGCCGAAGCTAGGCAACGATCAGAGACCGGTTCCTGAGCAACACCTAAAAGGTTCTAGTCGATCTCTTCTTAAAGCAATGGAAAAGAGAAACATAGGTGAGTGCAATCCAAGGAGTGTTCAGTGAAGCCGGCGCCCGTGGATAGCGAGAATTACGTACCCTACACGCGAAAAGTTTTTCACGATATTATCAATTGCTTTCCAAGCACGAAAACCCTCCCGAGGTTAACAGGTGATCCTTGCAGAACAAGCCCAGAAAACTCTTGGCGCCTTAGACAAGCTGTGTGTCTCGCAAAGCTGCCCACAATGACATACGCGCGCGGGTCAAGGACCAGGTCCATGGAGTAAGAAAAAAATGCAGCCGGTGGGATGAAAAATGCCCCGCAAAACAAGCGTGACGGGATGTCACTCGCGTGTGAAGCAGGGCTGAGTGACGGAGGCAGTGAGAGGAGATGAAAGGGAAGCCAAGACGGGGTTTCCGTTGCGTCGTAACCCTACCCGACAATATTCGTACCTCGGTAAAGACCCTTAGATCCTCTCTAAAGCACATCGAGTCATGATCATCGAGAGACGCCTTATTTCTTATTTGCGGTGACATGGTTCGGAGTTCGGGAGTAATACGCCAAGCCTCAACCGGCGATAGCACCCCCTTGTTAAAGCCGTAAAATCGATGCAGTGTCGAAGGATTCATCACCAACAGAGTCCATGTTGAAGAGTGAGACGCAATGCATGCAATTACTCAGAGGCGGTGCTGTTCTGTCCTGTCGGCGCGTGGCCTTGATTCAGCACATGCTCCAGTTTGGATGAAGCCATGAACCGTTGCTAGTCAAATTCATCATGCTCAAGCAAAGCCCAGACTCCAATGCCGCGTGGACAAGCATCTAAAAAATCTGTCGCGTGCTCCGTTGCCATCTCAAGCTCTAGCCTCTTTGACCCCTGCGTCCATCAACTACCGCCTCAATAGCCTCTTTATTGGATTACGCGTCCAATCTCGACGCTGTCAAGTCCACCGGTAAAGTGGGAGAGCCCACTCGGCCGACAGCTCCGTTTAAGCTTAGTTGCCCGTGGATGACGAGGCTTACAGAAGCCATGCGCCAAGCCTCTCCCCACATCCCGGAAACTCTCAACAACAGGGGACATCGTCACGATGCGTCTCCTGGAGGTGAGGACAGGGCCTCTCAGAGCAAGGTTGGCCGTCAAAGTACCGGAAAAGATGCCTTTATTGGCTACAAGAGGAATAACCCCGGACTCTGGAATGCCAGGTCTCGCAGCTCGCCTAACAAAAAACCCCTTCCCTGCAAAAATCGTCACAATTTCACCCCGACCTCGGCGCTTCTTGACGATAGTCTCAGCATTGGTAACGCGCGGCAGTCCGCGTAGCCAAGCCCTACGCATCCCACTTTAGCTTCCCGTGTCCCAGTCTCGCGGTATGGGGTCGTCTCTTTTTTTCAATCACCTCGCCACAGGATGACGTCTCGACCATGGACCTCACGATATGTAAATACCCTCATCCCTTCGATGGGATGGAGGAGGTCATCAGACACACATTGACCAACAAGCTTCACCATGGCATCAAGAACACTCGCAGTAGCTTCTTCCCTCTTTGCTCTGTCGCATGCGGCGAGCATCCCTCGCGCCGTCAACAATGACAACCTTGCACCTCTCAAGTTCACCTCCGAGGGAACATTTCAGATCGCAGTCTTTTCCGACATGCACTTTGGCCAACGTGAGTATTCCATGCCATACTGACAAGGCGCATGCTGACCCGCGATAGTCGCATCAACAACAGGCCCAGCCCAAGACGCCAAAACGGTCCAGGTGATAGGCGATGTCTTGGACTACGAGCTCCCCGACTTGGTAGTCCTCAATGGCGACCTCATCAACGGCGACTCGACCTTCAAGCACAACAGCACCCACTACATCGACCAGATCGTCGCGCCCATGATCGAACGGAATCTCACATGGGCATCGACCTATGGCAATCACGACCACAACTACTACATCACCGGCGAGGGTATCCTCGAGCGCGAGCAGATGTGGTCTGGAGCGCGCACCAAGTCCATGGTCGACGATGATGACGCCGGAACCTCCAATTACTACCTCCCCGTATACGCATCCAACTGCACCAACACCAACAAGTGCACTCCCGAGCTCCTTCTGTGGTTTTTCGACAGCCGAGGCGGACGTTACTACGAAGGCGACGACCAGGAGAACTGGGTCGATGAGAGTGTCGTGACGTGGTTCAACGAGACCAACACGGAGCTTGTCGACAAGTACAACAAGGTCATTCCCGCGCTCGCATTCGTTCACATCCCCATCAACGCCACAATGTCAGTCCAGACCGAGATCGGCATCGACGAGAACAAGCAGCCTGGTCTCAACTACGATCCACCCGTCGCGCAGCAGGGCGAGGGATGGTGTGCGAATGGCACCAGGGATACAGACAACTGCCACTACGGTGGACAAGATAAGTCTTTCACAGAGGCTCTGGTCACTATTCCTGGCATCATTGGCTTGTTCTTCGGCCATGACCACGGCAACACCTGGTGCTATCGATGGGAGGGCAGTCTCCCTGGCGTGGAAGTCGAGGGCAATGGCCTCAATCTCTGCTACGGACAGCACTCTGGCTACGGAGGCTACGGCGACTGGATCCGCGGCGCACGAGAAATCGTCGTGACGCAGGACAAGCTGGCAGACAAGATCATCGACACACACATCCGACTCGAATCGGGCGACATTGTCGGAGCTGTGACGCTCAACTCGACTTACAACGAGGACTCTTATGCCGCGACGCCCGACGACAAGACGTATCTGAGTAGTACTGATGATTTGAGCAATGCCGAGGAGATGTCAGCGGGTGTGTCATTAACTCCCGAGTTTTTGTATGCGGCTGTTGGAGGGTCTTTGGTCACAATGGCGTATTTGTGTTTATAAGCGAGATATCCCTTAGAGTTTTATGATAGATAGACATAACGATTATGAATTAGCAATTGCATTCAACCAAGGTCCAATTGAACTTGCAAGGGTCGCATTCGAGGTGTGAGACTTATCTGACAACGGCTAGAATCGAAGCGCTCCTCAGATCCTTGATAAACGGTTCCAGCAGCCTGAGATTGCAGGCCAAGGCTGGATACAACAACCACTGATTCTCAGCCCACGGATGGGATTTCAAGTCTACCATGAATCCGCAAAGACTCCCGGCAAAAAGGAAACATTCTCTAGCCGTCATGAACAGCAAAAGAAAGGGTCTGGCCGGGGATTGAACCCGGGACCTCTCGCAAGCTTGCTTTCGGGTTTGCCCTAAGCGAGAATCATACCACTAGACCACCAGACCAGGTATCTCGATGATTTGATGGTTCAACGAGCTCCAGACACGGCTCTTCAGCAGGCGCGTCGTGTGGAAGCCGCACATGCATTCCCATCACGAAAGGCATCATCGACGTCACCACTCAAACCTTCTGATTAAGTTCTGTCCGACGCCCACGTGGGTTTACCCAAGCCTCCAAAGCTTATTTGAGCTTAATTTCACGTCTTTTACGCAATCAAGTAATAACAGGTGATATTTCCTCTTTTACAGCTCCCATCTTGAACCGGACTCTAACCTAGGACACTTAGAGTATCTTTTGCCACAGACAATTGTTCTCTATATGCGTTACTTCAAACGTAGCGACAGCGAGACAAGGTCAGACCTCATATCCACACCCCTATAGAGCTCTAATCTTAGATCATTCTTGAATTGGCCTCATTTAAGATTCAGAAAAACGTTACGACTTTGGGACTCGCACAGGTCCAGGGTATGGGTAAGATCTCTCGGAGGGTGGACAGCTAAGAAGTACATACTCACTAGACTAGATACTGGCGTAGCAGCCATGTACTTATTATCAGGGCTGTTCACCAATTCTTACTCGATGTGCCAGGCCCCACATGGCGGAGATTTCTCTTTTGGGCAACCCAGGGGCTTCCTTGTCAGTCCAGGATAAAGGATACCTGTCCATCTATGGTGCCGCCGCTGAAAGGTAAGTAGTTATTAACATGCACTAGTCGCCCGCCATTGACCCTCTAGTCTGCTTGTGATGCCCACGAGATGGTATGTTCCTACACGAGGGGCGCACTTCGCCATCGTATAGCGTCTCTTAGATCATGCGCATTCAAGGATACGATCTTCAATGCTCCGATCTTTACCAGGGCCAGGGTCCTTCACGAGTAAATTATCGTAAAAGAAAAGCTCCCAAAATCAAACAATAGGTCGATTCTCGCTCCTCGACCAACAGCAGACGTTGGCCCCAGCCTCTCTCCTTGAAATAAAACCTCGACATTCCCACTCTATTTGCGCTCTGCACTTTGGTTTACTCCAGCATCTGCTCACAACTGATATCGAAAATGCCATCCTCTCTTGTCACAACTCTCCTCTGGATAGAACCTGAGGAGCATCTGATGGCCAAGGTTCTCGGTGCCGAACCATCGGCCACTACGTATCGTCTTAACTGTCCCCCTGCGCCCGACGGCCGTGGATGCCCCCAGTCCGCGATCGTCACCTTGGGTCCATGGGCCAGTGAGACACCGCCACCCGGCGCCGCTAGGACGGGCGATTTCGACCTTTACATGACCGACCCGATTGATCCATGGAAGTTCTCGTTGCACTGTGGGATGAGTGGTACTGTTGCTCAAAAATGCACCAGAATCAACATCGGGGGAAACGATGAAGACCGCCCCACGGCAACTCTCGACTCTGAGGAAGATTTGGAGGAGGAGGGCTATACTGAATTCAGCTATGCGACAGTGACAATCACTGAGGGCCTTGAGTTGCTTGCCGCGACGCATTCTGGTTCTCGCGAGACTACGGCTACTTCAAATGCGGACACGTCCGTCAGCGCGCAGTCGACCGCTGAAAGTGCGGCCTCTGCAACGGCGACAAGTAGTGAGACGGGTGGCACGGAGAGTTCAAGCGGCACTTCTACGCCTGAGGCCACCTCTGTGGCATCCTCTTCCAAAGTTCGTGTGTTTACTGCCATGTCTGTGGCCAGCGTTGCCATGGCGGTGGTGTTTTCGTGAGAACGAGATACTTCACTCGGAGGCGGAGCATTATTTTAGAAACACTGTATCATTTTCATTTCTTCATCTGGCTGGAATACACGCTCAGCACTGTTATATATCCTGGTATTGGCCTGTATTTTATGAGGAGCAAGGAGCAAGGGGAGGAGAACACAGCAAGAGATACACGATGTCATTTTCATGCATACATACATCGAGCGTTGCCACTAATTCCGGATTTTATGTACGGTGTTTAGCTGCATAGAAACGTTGTCCCTCATCTAGATGCTTGCGATGGCACTCGGGAGCTTCTCCATGTCCTCCAAAAACACATCAACCTCTTGCTTGATTACTCCCATATCCTCGTCAACATCATCAGTCCACCGATGGATATATATCGTCTTTATACCGCACTGCTTAGCACCCCGTAGATCGTATATATGGGCCGCGACCATGACAACTTCCTCCGGATCCAGCTTGAGAAGTTCGAGGACCTTTTTGTACGCAGCCGGGTTGGGCTTATACACGCCCAGTAACTGGCTCGAAAACAGCATATTGAAGCTCAACCCCGAGAAGCGAGTGAGATCGACTTGCAGACGAGTTGTACCGTTTCCATGAACAAATGTCTCAAGACCCATTTCTTCCCGAAGAACCTGAAGAGCGTTTTTGACTTCTGGCCAGGCTGGCTGAGAGTGCCATGCTTCAATCAGCCGTCTTTTGACATCAGCGTCAAAGAGCGATTTGTAGTCCGAAAACCGGTCGAGGATGACATCCAAAGTTTGCGCAAGTGATGTGTCAATATCCTCAGGAAGGAGATTCTGCTGGACGCGCTGTTCATTGTAGACAAAGTACTGTTTCCGCCACTCGAGAGCAAGTTCGGAAGCTTCGGCGTTGGGGATTGCAGGGGGCAGCGATTTGACCACGCTGCTGTGCCAGTCGAGGCAAGTGCCCATAAAGTCAAAAAAGACTGCCTTGATCTTTGGATGCTGAGATGACATGGTGATTTGTGGGTTTTTGCATCAGGTGAGGACAATGGATTCTTGGCCTTCTAACATTGAGGAGAGAGTTGAGATATATAGCTGAAGTCTACGCAGGATTAGTAATGTCTTGATTATTAATGTCTTGCTTGAACCTGGTTCTCTATGGCGATGGATCGACCGTCTCGGGCATGATCCGTCTCTGATCTGACCGAGTAAGCACTGGCGGCTAATCAAGTCGGCTCAAGTACGTTGTGCATGGTATTCCCGAATATCACTACTTGCCTCGGCAGGAACAGTAATCATGTGCGCCCTTTTAATCGCTCAAAGAAACTTGAGCTTTACTGGTGTGTTAGTTTCTCGAAGGAGAACGTAAAGCTATGTGTCATAGTGCTTTTTAACGACGAACGCTGTACCGAGGGTTTGTCTGTCTTATTCTGATCTTTTGACCGTCACTTCAGGCCTTCTCACCGCAGGAAAGAATTGCAGGATTGCAAAGTGTAATAAATACGCCACTCCTCATATCAGAAATGGCCACTCTGATTACATCTTCCAGGTTCTACTCTACTGGGTCCCCGCCTCATAAGGCCCGAACAAACCTTCTTGGAGAATCAGCGCCGACTTGACTGTGCTCTTGGTGGAGATGGCCTCTCGCTTCTGCCTGAGATGCACAGAACCCCATCGCAGTAGCTCACCAAAGGTCCCTGGAGCATTATCCTTGCCCTCGTTCTCATCCCAGAGCGTTCCAAGCGCTGCAGCATGCGTGAGTCCCTTGCCGTGCGTGATCTTCTGCCAGCTAGCTGATCTCAGTAGCAGCCACACCAAGTTATACGCCTCCTTGTAGTCTGCCGTCTCTGGGTCGGAATCAACCCGAATATTGAACAGATCGTACAGTCGTGCACCAGAGCCAAAACCAACAGCGTCCTCAGCAGCCCAGTTCTCGTGACGCGCGTCAATGCCCATGATATTCTCTTGCCAGTACTTGGAGCCGTTGAAACCATCGCCGGCATCTTCTAGCATGGCCAAGCGGCGCCAGCACATGACCTGCGACACATACTCGAGAACATGCTGCGGGCCAATCTTGAAATCCCAGGGCCAATCTGCGGCTTCGCTGAAATCGATGTCCTTTACAAAGGCGAGGGCGGGGTCTGCACTGACGCCTTCGTAGTTGTTTCGGCCCTTCCAGAGGTGCAAGAACAGCTTATGCCTAGGAACTTGTTAGTCAATGCCAGCAGTGGAGGTGAGCTGGGGGAGGTACCATCGTTCAATGAAAGGGCTGCCCTTCCGAGAAGCAGTGAAATGATTGGCGATTGTCTGCCCGTACATGACGGGCACAGCTACTTCAATCGGTGATTCGGGATCCATGATAAGATCCCAACACACACGATCCATGCTTCGCAGTAGGAAACAACCGACATCTATGGCCACACCGCCGTGTCCAACCAGCAGAGCGCCTCTGAGAAAGTCCATAGAATGCGGGCCGACGTAGGGTCCGTCCATGGTCCCATTCAGAAAAGCTTCAGGTAGCAAGTCCTTACTAGCGAACTTCAAGGCATGGTTTGATGAGTCGGGCACGACATCAAGGACACGGACAGTCCATGAAGGGCCACAGATGCGAACCCAGTCGGCAACGTTGCGCTGACACCATGAGGGCATAGCATCGAGACCAGCATGCCAAAAAGCCCAGATGTTTTTCTCCGAAGTGACAGGCTTATACTGTTTGAGCTCGGCAAGGATGTCCTTGGTGGAGCGGGTGTCCGGCTTGTCGACGAGTTCAAGTTCAGAGGTGAACTCTTTGGGGATGGAGTAGGTCGCCATGGTTAATGATTATGAGTCAAAGAAGAGAGATTGTTGGAAGTTGATACAGGGAAAAAGAGCCATGCCTGGGACTCTTTATACCTTCTGTCTGAGTCTGCTTATATGTCAACGTCAAGTCGATCACGGCGCGGCGTAGCACTCCTTGTGGCGACTCAACTAGGGGTGTCAGCACTTTGCCAGAATGGGACGAATATACGCAAGTGGGCCGCTTTATCGTCGTATCATAGGTCACAATGCTGACACAATCCTTGGCCTTCCCTGGGCAGGTGGTTGTGCAATATGGATAACCTCCCTTAACTGGTAATAGTTGCCTGTTAGTAATGGCCCTGTAACTTGGGGAATACGCTCGAGACACACCAATAGAAAGGTTTCTTCGGAACCTGCGGAACGCGCAAGAATTACTGTATGAGCCTTTAGCGGTCTGGCCTGGCACCACGTCACTATGAACTCCGTAAGGCAACCGAATCTGGAAATATGTTGGAATTTGGCTGGAGCTTCGTTTGATGGTCTCAAGCCTGCTGCAAATAATGAGACTTGAAAGGCCAAGTTAATCAATATTAATAAGGTCTGCTTGGATCCCAGTGCCAATCTGAGCCTCGTGAGGTTATCTCTATCCCTGTTCTGAATGCTATTTATATTTTCAACGCTGCTATCAGTTCGCATATTTGTCATCGTTTTATCGTCTGGTTACACAATTGTACAAACTGAAGATGGGCCTCTGAACCTTCTCTTTGGAGGACAATGAAAGTATGTCGACCGTTTACCCTTCACTATAACCCTGAAGTGGCAAGTAATTCGTGGTTTAGCCCTCACTGGTTCGGCGGAAAGGCTCGTCACCAAGCACAAATTTGAGATCCTGACAAGCATTAGCAATGTAACTAGAGCTCATTCGCGTCACTGGTAGATCTTACGCCAAGCCCTTCATTTTGCGTGCCCTCCTCGCGACTATCCAGTGAGAAATTTGCTAGGCCGCTCTTCTTCTTCTGTAGAGCCAGGATGTTCTAGGGCCTGTATGAGTATGGGAGAAGCGAGTAGCAGCGGGAACATACCTCCTCCACGGTGTCTTGCACGATGTATTTCACAATCGTCACCTTCCTCTCCTGTCCTATTCGAAGAGCTCTTCCGATTGCCTGTTGCTCAACTGACGGGTTCCACTGTGGCTCCACGAGATGAACACGATCCGATGCTGTTAACGTGAGACTGTTGAGTGGTAAATATTAAGCCGTTCAGAGAGGCGAATGTCATCATACCCAACGGCCCCTGTTTGAATGGACAACAGCAACACAGGAACTTTGTTCCCAGGGTCATTTTGGAACTCTGAGAGTAGTTGTGTGCGATGAGAGTTGCTGACGCGTCCGTCAACTCGGTGACACGGAATTTCTTTCTCGCCAAGCATTCGCTCAAGGAGATCCAATGTCGCTCGCCAACTTGTGAAAACTATGCTGATTTCGCTCAGTATCCACCCACCACAAGATCAGTCAAAGGACAGAAGACATACTGTTTACAACGAGAATCCGAATCGGCAATATTTCGAATCACTGCAGAAAGTTTCGTCGAGTGGCCTGCTGGTTCACTGCCTGACGTATCCCCCATGCTGGGAGTTGCAGGGCTGGATATGGCGCTGGGCGAGGCTGCGGGGGATAATGAAGGTGCTGGAGAGGGTGATAACTCCTCCCTCACTGGTGGGGCCAGCGATGTTTTGCTTCGAACCGTCAAAGCTCGGGAACATTCAGGACAGGTTTCGAGGTCATCAAGAAGTGCCATGTCACTGGACTCCCCACAGCAGAACTCGCAGAGCAACTCGTCATGGGTAAGAACATTCAAGCTGCCATGATTGCAAAGTCTGCGGAGCTCTACAATGGTCTTGAACAGGATGTTGTACTTCTTGAACTTCTTGATGGCCGACTTCTTGCAGACAGCCTGGTCAAGTTGAGCCTGACAGTCTGCGAGTACTCCCTGGTATAGTCCCATCTCCTTTGGCGTAAGAGAGATCTCGACCTCTTCAGTTTCATGGGGGGGGGAGATCCAGATAAGTATCGCCTCGGCGGAGGCAAATTGTACTGAGGAGAATTCTGAGGTTTCGGGCCCCCTTATGAGGATCTTGCCTTAGAGGGTCAACGATGTGCTTGTCGAAAAAGGAATGACTATCAAAAGGTTGAAATTGAAGGAACTTGAGAAGAGAACACAAGTCATCGAGCGAATTCTGAATCGGAGTGCCCGTCAAACACCATCTCCGAGAGGCTTGGATGCTGTGGATGGCCGTGAATCTCTGAGTCGAACAGTTGCGTATGTAATGGGCTATCCATAGTGTTAGAAGACGGGAGTCAAACCTCAAGGACTTAGAAATGGGAGGCTCTCGATCGTTCTCACCCTCATCGAGCACAACTCTGAACCAGACCATGTCCTGAAGGACCCGGCGCTTCTTGTAATCAGCAAGAAGGGTTGAATAAGTTGTCAAAACAACGTCATAGTCGGAAAGTGCTTCTGTAGTCGTGGGGCGAAAATCACCATGGAATGTGGCGATTCTCAGGGCCCCTGGCTTCAGATGTCTGGTTGTAAAATTATTAGGGGGTATGTAGTAGGTGGTGGGATACGTGGGACAACTCACTTTTCAATCTCGGATAGCCAAACAGTCAAAACCTCTGGAAAAAGGTAAGTAGAAGTATTACAGAGAATGAAGCACGGTCAAAGACAAGAAAGTGACTTGCGGTGCGAAGTTGCAACAATCAACGTGGCTCTGGTCAGTAGAGGAGGGGATCTGTTGTGATTCCTCTTAAAGTTGACAGCAGCTGTCCTTGAACAGACAATGGCTGCCAAAGTAGTCAGGGTTTTCCCAAGACCCATGACATCGGCAATGATGCCGCCTAGACACAACCCAGGAGTCCCCGAGAAGAACCTGGTGATGTCATGTCAGTTTTGCAAGTCGAGGAGATAGATGGTGTGCTCACTGAGATCCAATCATTTCCCGGATGTCCTGGGCCGTCGAATGACGAGAAATAGAGTTCTCTCTATCCATGATGAACTTGACGCCATCTTTTTGGTGACTGAAAGGGTCAATGTCTGCGTGATAGCGGAAGGTTGCCGAATACCTCTTTAGCGGGCTCTTGATTAACCCTTGTTCGATCTGGTTGTTATCGATGGCGGGAAGGGTCGACGTGGAGTATAGGGAATCAAGGAGGACTTTGACAGTTTCACTAGCTTGGGAAGACCTGGGATCTATCGTGGCTGGACCAATGTGAGCTCTCATGTCAGTGAGTACTTCACCAAACGAGAGGTAATGGGGATTGAGGTATCTGACACCAGATTCCAGGTAACAAGGATGCTGTAGGTAGCCAGATACAGTTGTGAGTGAGTCCCCTACAGCATGGATAAGGTCTTCCGGTCCAAGAATGTTGACTGAAATGTCGAAGATGAATTCCCTTTCCGCTTGTGCAAGGGCGGATGCGGGACAAATAACCCCGATCGCGACGTATGGGAAAGGCTCTAACGAGCGCAGTTGCCCTGTGGTGATGTGATCTAGAATACCGATTTGTTGGCCGTCATGCTGAACCAAGTGGTAAGAGTCTTCTTCGGCAACAAGGTTAAAGACATGGAATCCACTCGATGGGAGACGAGAACTCTTGGGCAAGTCCGTGGCATAAAATTTGGCTTTAGCGTCGCACAGCTTCAAGAAGTACCGGTTAGCAGCTCATGCATGCCATCTGATAGAGCCTTGTGGGGGAGCCTTGGAGCTGTGAGAATACATACGGCGCCGTAGCAGATGTGCTCGCAGGGACTTGATGTCACCGTGTCTACCATGGTAACATCGTCATTTTGTTGGCAAGGTCTGTGGGTGTAGCATTTTAGTCAGTAGGTCTTGTCGCATGCTTCTTAAGTATGGTAGCGGATAACTCACCTGGAGACACCATCGGCGCTGCTTCGAGCACGTTTGGAACTCGCCGGACCGCTGTAGGGGTCCAAGTTCCCCTGAACAGAACCATCGCGACTTCTTTTACCTGAATTCGGCATTTTGAAGCGTTGAGTGTGAAAGAAAGGAGAAATTGGAGTACTGAAAGGAAAATTTTGCGTGAGGCTGAACACCAGCCCCTGCGTGCCTGGTACCGTTCCAACCAACCCCCCCCCTGAGAGCCTCGCGGTATGCCTGCATGTGGCGGGGAAAAGCTGCGCCCAGAAATCCGTAATTTGTCCCACATCATACCGGCCAATCATTATTTCAAGGGCTCGACTCAGCCTCCGTTGGGCATCCTCGAGGGACAAGTGATATGACGGTAGGGCCTTAGACTTAACTCCCGACACTTTCGACTCTTCACAACTCTCATCCATGGAGACCAACACATCTTTTGTTGATCTTTATGGAAAATCCTGGTTTAATCTACCTGAAATTTGAAGCGCTGAGACCAGATTCGGGCCCCGTGCCCGAGGTAGCTTTCGTGCACATGGTTGCCCCGGCGAAGGATGCGTTCACGAGAGCCTTGGAGAAATTCAAAGCGAATCTCACCAAAGACCAACAGAACGACTTTCCCTGCAACAGCTTTCAAGATGTCAAAGACTGCATCGACAAGATACAGAGTGAGTACGGATCCCGGAAGAAGCTCAGAAACATGCAACGCTTGTCCAAATTTCTTGGCGGAATGAAGCAAGTCGAGGAACTTGTCACCATTTTTCTCAACGTTAGCGAGGCGGTAGCTTTTATCTGGGTACGGAATCCTTGTTTCGCTTATAGAGTACTGTAATAACAAAGGAATAACGATTAGGGCCCCATCAAGTTCGGACTTATGGTATGTTTCACTTGCTTAGCATAACAGAGACTTGATGATGCTCACGGAGAATGATAGATTGCGAGGAATCGACTTGAGACCCTGGAGGTGCTACTTGATACGTATGTTGAGATTGGGGAAGTCATTCCAAGTCTGCGCCAGTACGAGCAGATGTTCGATAAATACCCCGAGCTCAAAGAAGTTCTTGAGAGGTGTTTTCTAGATATCATAGAGTTTCACAAGGTGGCTCTCGAAGTTTTGGAAACGCCAGGTTAGCTCTCCTTTTTTCTTCCTTTTCTCCCTTTTTTTCTGGATGCGGATAAACGAAGGCGGCTAACTTGATGCACGTAGGTTGGAAAAAGTCTCTTAAGCGCGCCTTCAACCCCCTCAAACCAAGGTGTGATCCCATCATAGCGAGTCTGAGGCGCCATCAAACTCTTCTGGGGCATGAGAAGCTTACCGCCGCTATTATTGAAATTCAAGAAGGGCGCCGTGAGGGCCAAGACGTTCGACTTGTGGTTGAGGACGGGTTTCATAAACTGTTGCAAGAACTGGACGTAGAGCATGAGAAGAGATCGAGGAAAGAAGTTGAAGAGTTGCAGAAGTCCTTTAACCAGGCGAGACGCACAATCTCGTCACAACTCCGCCCTGGAAACTATACGGCTGATCAGACAGCTAATTCTTCACGGGTTTTCTCGTCCCCTTTGGGAGACTGGGTGCTCCAGGACGCAAAATTCGAAGAGTGGCTCCAGTCCTCTAATGGTCGGATACTCTACCTCCATGGGATGCCAGGAGCAGGTGATTATATCTTGATAATTGAGAACAACGCAACGAGGAAGAGCACTAACAAATCTTTAGGGAAAACCACCCTGGCCTCACGCATCATCGAGTTTTTGCAATCCCGACAAGATACGCTGAAGGGGCCAGTTCTGTTCTTCTATTTCAAAAGCCGCGAGGTCGACAAGAGATCGATGCATGGCATGCTTCGCGCCCTGCTGAATCAGCTCATCTACCATGACGACTGGGCTGCTGACTATGTGCGGCAGAAGTGGGACTCGATTAGCGAACATGACTTCACGTCTCTTCCGGTGCTTCAGGAACTGCTACAGGATTGCTTGATTGTTCCAAGAGGAGGGACAGTTGTTTTGGACGGACTTGATGAGTGTCAACACGACGAGAGCGCCTTTGGAGAACCCAAGATGATTCTTGATTGGATTCATGAAAAGCTACTATCAAAAGCTCGCTTACATGGCTACCCCATTCGAATCTTGGTATCCAGTCAGCATGTCGACTTCCTAGGAGAGGAGCTGGCCAAACACCCCAGTATACGGCTGGATCAAGACCCTAGACACCTGTCACACATCCAGGCCTACGCCGAGTCCAAAGCGATTGAGATGCAAGCGAGATTCTCTCTAACTGACAGCAGGAGAGACTACATAGTCAAGAAGGTTTCGGACTCTGCAAACGGTGAGTAGAAAACTCAGGCCAAGGCCATCGGCTGACGTTCATGTAGGTTTCTTCTTGTACGCGAGAGTCGTGTTGGAGAACCTCCTGCAACAAGGTTCGAAAAAGCAATTTGACAAGGAGCTTGAGACAAAGAATTTTCCAAAAAGTCTCGAAGATGCGTACGTTTCTCCATGGGGATCAGGTATACAGACTTTTTAACATGACTTGGGAAAATTAGGTACGGACGCGTTGTTGTTCGCGTTCTTGACCATGGGAGTGAATCCAAGAGAGTAGACGCGCTGAAGGTCCTGACTTGGATGACATGTGCTGCGAGACCTCTGCTCTGGAGAGAGATACAATCGCTGTTTTGTATTGACCCAAAGAACGGCAAGTACGACATTGAACTCCAGCAAATATACAGCTGCAAGGAGCTCTGCGGCTCACTTGTTGAGGAAGAAACGACTGGACGTGTGGAAGGAGAAGTGCAAGAGGCTTCTGTCAGACTTATCCACAACACTGCGGGAAGGTGAGCCAATATATTGGTTTCAGCAACGGATGTTGGATTCTAATCATGGATTCATCACGGCAGGTATCTTGTCCATACCGGACGGATCAAGCTCATGGAGGCGCATATCGACATGGCACTGTTCTGCTCAGAGTACCTTGCATCCCAAGCGTTTCAGGATGGGCAACGAGCCGAAACGATCCGAGAATTCGCCAAAACTGGATATTACGGTTTCTTGGATTACGCTGTTCAATCATGGAGTCACCACCTTGAGCTCATTTCCAAAGACTCTGCTTCATTCCAAGCCGAAACACTCTCCGAGCTTCTATCTTCTGCGACCCGCACCCTTGTGTCGTACCAACTTCCCAACCGACCGTCTGGAGGTGACCTAACGGCTCGAAGCCTTGACGAAGTTCTCGAGGCATGGCCTGCGGACAATGTGAAAAGCCCGGCTGAGAGCAGGATTTTCATCATCCGCAAAGACATGGAATCCATTCGCCTTTCGGACTTGGACGACACTGCCAGATTTACTTTTCTCGAGCTCAACGGACCACCCTGCTTCAAATGCCCGAAACCCCGCTGCCATAACTTCACCGCGGGCTTTTTGAGCAGAAAAGATCGAGATGACCATGTCGACGATCATGAGAAACCTTTCAAGTGCTCAGTTAGAGGTTGTCACTATGGCGTGATTGGGTTTGGGTCTCGATCTGGTCTTGAGACTCATACCCAACGAAATCACCCTTCGCCTGAAGCCCCCGTCTTGTTTCCGCCGAGGCGGAGGACAGCGACTATATCGGATGCCTGCCGCAGAGGGGACTTTGATCAAGTGAAAGCTTTCCTTGATCAAGGTATTGATGTCAATGGACCGATTGGGCCTCAAAAACTATCCACGCCGTTGACTATGGCAGCAAGGAATAGTCAGCATCGCATTTGCCAGTTGCTAATAGAAAAAGGGGCTAAGCAGATCTTCAACTTTGCACCGGGAAAGCTTTCGGCTTTTGATCATGCCATCCTAAACAAGGATCATGAGCTTGCGATGCTACTCATTCGCAACCTCAGCGACGAGTTGAGATCCCGATTTGTTCACAGCGACCGCTTCTTCCAACAGATTTACACGGCTATCTGTGATTTGGACGATCAGATACTCGAGGGTCTGTTGTCTATGTGCGACCCGGGCTCTGCCGAAACCCTTTCAAGCGAGCTTGAGCCAGACAAATTGCTATACCGTGTCATTTCTCACACAGACTCTGCTTCAAAATTCAACATCGTTTTGGACTGGGCTACGTCTTCGAGCGTTCCCCACGGAGAAGCATCCAGCTTGACAGAATCCGCGCACGGTGACTACAATCAGGCGGCCGAGAAACGCTATGCTATATTGACCGAGCGACCATATCAAGCAGGCACTTTCTTGCACGTGGCAAGCATTTACGCAAAGCCTTCCATAATGGGCTTTCTAGTGCATCAATCCAGGCAGGAAGATGTTACCATGGTCAACTATGAGGGCAACACACCCTTGCATGTGCTCACCGTGACCAGCTGGTTTGACCAAGAAGACCCCGAAGCCATCGCAAAACTACTGGTCAATGCAGACAATGGCGCAGCAGCAAATATGAAAAACGACCGTGGACATCTACCTATTCACCTTGCCTGCGAGAGCAATCAAGAGAGGACGGTGGCTTTTCTAGCCTGCCATACCAACAATCTCGACTCAGAGGACAAATGGGGTAACACTCCGCTTATGTGCGGCGTGAAAGGGAAGGGAGTCCAAGCACTCCAAGCGCTTTTGGAGACGAAGCGTGTGGATGTTTGCAAACGAAATGAACTTGGTGATACGGCGTCCAACCTGGCGCTCCAACAGGGGGATACTGGCATGCTCCAGTTGTTGCATTCTTATCACCATGCGTCTGCTCTCGGGAAGAGTTCCTTTGAACTGTTTGGAAGAAACCCTCTGGAATATTGTGTCAAATCTCAGAAATGGGACATGCTGGAGTGCATTGAGAAGCTCTTGGGTCCTGACCTGTGCAGTGGAATGCCTCTGCCGGCAACCTGGGAAATGGTCCGCGTTTCCAACAATGCCATCTTTCCACTCCTTGAGCATGGGAACACGCTCACAGTAAAAGTATATCTGTCGTCCGAGGAAGTCTATTGTCCTGATGATCAGAAACTCGAACTGTGGGAATCAGCCAAGGTGCAGGAAGATGAAGAGATTCGGACACTGGTACTTTTTCAAAACCATCTGTCTCAAGATGTTTGGGAAGAGCAGCTTCCTACAGTCAAGAAGCTCTTGTACAAAGGTTCGTCTGCCCCCGCGCTGCTCAGGCTTCTACGGACTAGCCAGGACGCTCGCCAAACACTCATTGGCCAGGCCGAGACCCAGGGGGACGAAGAACTCGTGGAGTTGTTACCACCGTCCGATGAATGGGTATGAGCGGTCTTGTCTGGTTCTATGTAATGTTACAAATTGGACTGGGTTTTTATTATCACTGAGCATCCAATCTTGATAATGCGTGGCATGTTGTCTGAAGTCATCTCCTCATCGACTGAGCGGCTCCCGGCTATACTGATAAGCGCGGGACTGTTACCCTTTCAGAACTAATCTGTGTAGGAGCACCCCGTTTCTAGCTGTAGGGAAGGAAAGTGATGACTGGCAATAGAAACGCGGGAAGCAATAATAGTTAGAGCTATCTAAGCATCGCCATCGTCAATGACTGGGATCACATTCACCCTGTCAACGAATAGCTCACCTCTAGGTCCATCTTCGGAACATTTTACCCAGAACTCAACGACTGGATCCTCTCTTTCTGGGACCCACCAACCACCAGCGCCCCGAAGCCACGGATAGCTAGGGTAACTCGGAAGGGGAGGTCCGTTAAGACGCAGTGTCCCTACGGTGATGCCATCCACGATCGTTGTCATGGAGCACTTGTTCTCCCACTCCTGTTGCCAATCCTTCCAAAACCACACAAAGTCGGGTATATATCTCCTGCCTGACCCAACCTCGATGCCAGAAGCTTGTTGCCGAAGACCGGCTGATGTGGGACCGCGACAAGGGGATTTGAAGTTGATAACACTAAGGGTATCGATGCTTAGCAAAGACAGGCAGTTGAAATATCGTCAAGGTACAACTCACGCAACATGTGTGCCTTCACGCGCGGGTCTGTCGGCGGTTGCTTGAAGAATAGAGATCCGAGAGCCGATAAGCTCCCATGGGGATCCGTCGAATTTCCCGTCGGCTGATGGGTCGTCGAAGCTGGGGTTTTGAAGGCCAGGACTCGCCTGCGCCGCGTGAGCGCACGACAGGACTGCGAGGACACCTATTGCGATAGACTTGAGCGAGGTCATTCTGGGTCCCTTGTTAAACAGTTGGGGGAGAACAGTTCCCGCCTTTTCTAAAGGGGTTCAACCCCTTTTAAACCGTGAAGCTGATCTTGGCGCCAAGGTGGTGGCTTTTCAAGCGAGCAAGTTTGGGAGCTGAACGTCTGATGAAAAGCCACAATATCGGTTTTTAGCTCATGAAAATTCCAATAGCGCAGCTTGGCATTGGGAGTGTGTTGAGCATGGCGGATTGGATAAGGCTAGCTGTGTTGGCAAACATTCATATATCCAATGACAGTGGCAACCGATTTCCCCCCTCGAGTTTTAAACAGAGCTCACGCCTCGCTTATCAGTCTGACATCATGATACATCGCTCGTTGAATTTCTGAGTTCGCAGCCTCGGGCTGATTACTAGGCTGGGCGTGCAACCACAAGATCGTTGCCAAGCCGGCGAGGTGCGGGAATGGCCTAAAAGGGAGAAATCTGTGATCCTGCAGGTTCCAAACGGCGGGATGTCACCTCGCTCTTACCAAGGGAGGCAGAGTTCCCTCCAATTGACTCGGGAATCCTATATCTGAAATACCTAGACAAGACGGAGTAATTGCCGTTTTTGGTACTTTCCATTCCCAATACACCCCATCACCCTTATGCAGCTGCTGCGTCTACTACAACTTTCAGTTCTTGGTAATCCTTGGCTATGAGCCAACTTCCAGACATAAAAGGAGCACACAGGTCTTTGCACTGTTAGTTTAATTTACTTTCCTTCCTCCTGTTTAACCTTCAGATATACTCAAGGCCCTAGTGTACGATTGAACATACTTCATCATGTCCACCGTTTCGCCGTCTCAGATATGGTCGTTAGAAGCCAATGGCAGCTCTATCCGCCCTTTCGACACTATCGAAACATTTTTCAAGCTTCTAGCTGATGGCGGTGCCCCCATAAACCGCGAGCATTGGGCCATCACTGTTGCCCTACGGCTGAGGTTCCCAGAATCCGTCAAAGACGTTGCATCGGTTCTGAGCCGAGCCTGGTTTACCCTCGCCCAACTTCATCCGAACCTTGCTGGAATGGCTCATGTGCCTGATACTAAAAATCCTTCCAAGCAAGTCCTGTCCATTGGCTCTTTGAACCAAGACACAAGGTTGGCACAAACCTTTGTCCAACACGAAAACATCTCAGACTCAACAGCGCTGTTCTCTTCCCTTCGTCCTAGCCTGACAGCAACCTGCCATTGGATTCCTAACTCTCAAGAGCTATGCATCTCGTCTTCTCACTGGCGGATCGATGGAATCGGAATGCTCATGCTGGCCAACAGCTTCATGAACAGCCTCACCGACGCACTCCGCCACGGCTCAAGCAATCCTACTACTCAGGGACCCCTGACGCCAGGCCTCGACAGCATTGTTGGTTCTTTCGTGGACGAAGAAACCACGCCCATGTATCTACGCTCCACCGCCGATGCCCTAGTGGCGGAGTTTATCAAGGGGGTGCCGAGCATATCCCTGCCCACCATCCCAGGGTCCTTGACCGCCGCACCCGGCCCAACCGAGCGACAATCCTACAGTTTCGATCCTGTCACCACTAATGCTATTATTGCCGCTTGTAAGAAGCGTGGTCTCAGCATTCCAAGTGCTGTTCATGCCGCCTTAGTCCGCGTCACGGCGACTTATCCCCAGCACACCCTCGCTAAAAGTTACGCCGCATTCTTCCCAACTGATCTGCGCCCATATCTCCCTTCGCCTTACAATGGAGAAGCTTTCGCGGTTGGCATGTTCTGTAGCGGTCTGCCGGTGACTGTTCCAAACGTGATGGACCTATCGTTCGATGTTATCGCCGAGATTCTCAATAATGTCTACAGGAGAGACTTGACACAGATGTGTACTGATGACGAGGGGAAGCCACAAGGCATGTTGGATCTTATGGCGCCTTATGTCAGGCGGACGACCAAGCTCTTCAACACTCCCCCTCCTCCAGAGCTGCCTCCCGTCGAGAACCCAGACTTGAGCAGTTTTGGCAAGGTCGAGCAGCATCTGCAACACGAGTATTTCTTTGGCAAAGACGACGAAGAAAAGGTCACATTGAATGGGTTTTGGATCGGCACGGAGACACTTGCTCGTTCGTTGCAGTGCCATGTATGGACTTTTAAAGATCAGTTGACCATCCAAGGGTGTTTCAACACGAGCTTTTATGATCGAGACTTTGTCGTTGAAGTACTGGGAAAGGTCCAAGCTGAGTTAATTAAGGGCTTGGAAGTTTAGTAAGAGTAAATTCAAGTCTGTTTTAAATACGAAATGTCTGTCGATGAGGATATTGTGCCGGGCATTTGCCTCATTGCAACCTGATACTCAATGGCCTATTACCCTCCCTTGGATATCGACAGTATAAAGGAGAACTAGCAACACAAGATAATGCTTTCATTTATGCTACTGAATGCTAATGGAGTAGATATGCGGTCCTTCCTACCGGATGTCAAGTTGGTCACACACCAACGGGAGAATCCGTGCTCTTAGCCACCTCCTCCCACTCTCTGCATATCTCCAACGTCTCCTCACACTTTGTCTTGATTTTAGACCAACTATCAGAGCCCAAAGGAACTCTAAGAGGTACTCTCTTGCCTCTTGCCAACCCGGTCACCCTCACCAATTCTATCATTCGAGCCACTGCCTTATCTGGATCTCCGGGTGAAGACGCACTCAAAGATGCCTCAACTTGCCGCACAGCTTCGTTGAACGGGGCATACTCTGGAATCCGAGCCTCTACATGCTGTAATTTATTAAAAACTGGGGTGCGGCAGTAGCCTGGCTCGACAATGAGGACCTTGATGCCTGGAGAGAACATTGCGAGCTCTTTGGCGAGGCATTCGACAGCGCCTTGAAGCGGGTTAGCCTTTGAAGCACGTCCGGCTTTGAGGCCATCTTACCCTCTAATGCAAACTTGCTCGAACAGTACCCGGAAGCACTGGGGTCGGCGTGCCATGCGGCTTGCGAGCTGACGTAGAGGAGTGTACCCTTGCCCTTTGCTCGTAGATGGGGGAGAACAGCACGAGTGATATTGAGAGGGCCGTGGAAGTTGACACTGAAAGACTTTTCCATATCTTCTTGTCTGCATACGGGAATTAGTCATTTGCTTCCGAAAAAAAAAAGATTAGACCTACGTTAACTCTTCAACGGCGCCGCTAAGGATATAACCTGCGTTGTTTACAACAACGTCGATGCCACCATCGTAGACGCCCCATGCTTCATCGATCTTGGCCTGAATAACTGCGGGAGACTCTGTAACATCCAGATCAAGCAGCGTTGCGCCGGTATCTTTGAGATGAGCGAGCTTAACATCGGCATTGCGGCCAGTTGCGATGACATTATCACCAGCGGCTCGGAGCTGCCGAACAAGAAGCTCGCCGAAGCCGCTTGAGCAGCCAGTAATTAGCCAAGTCAGAGTCATTTTTCCTTTGATCCGATGTCAGCAGAGGAGAATCTTCTAGCCTGGAACATCTTATATCGGCTCATGCGGTATGGTGGAGCATATCCGAAACAGCCGGGGCATCGGCGTTACTGGTATAAAGACCGGTTGATGTGGAGAGCTGTGTATCTTGACGAGGTCTATGAAATAACGTTGGTATTGTTGACAAATCCTGCAGTGTCCACTGCTGAGTTAATCCTTGTAGTGCTGCTCAGTAAGCAATCCTTCAATGACGACCTTTCGAAGATTCTATCCACATTCACTCCTAGCACGAGGTGTTCGGTATGGAGAAACGTTGCATCGCATCGGACGAAACCTCAAAGCGGATAACAACGCGAACTTGATACTATCACTAAATTCTTACTCCCGGTGCACCCCTGGTCGGAGGAGGACTACTCTGGCTGCGGTTCGTGCCCATCATTCTGTGCAAGCCCGACTGTCGTCACCCTCCCCATCAAATCAAGTATTTGAGGAAAACTGCCCATGCACTCGCGATAATAGCAACCAGCAGACCGAAAGTCAGAGCAGTGAACCACGGGCTGGAATTCCTGCGAGTCAGGGGGTCTGCTTCCCGATCTTCGATCATGGCTTCCCTAACCTCACGTTGGAGGCGAGTCATGGTCATGCCCTTCCCAAGAAACCTGTAGTCGACGATGATGTATGATAGTCCAAGCACAAAAGCCCAAGCTTTGATTCCAATCGCCACCAGCAGAACTTTGTTATAACCGTTGTTCTCGGTGCCATCTTGCAGAACGCCAAACACAACATCCATCTACATGATAACATTAGTCGAAATACCCTTCTGCAGTCAATTGCAAGAGCTTACAATGGTCGAGCCGGAATTATTAAAAGCCCTCCAAACCCCGAAAGCGGTGCCAATCTTGGCTTGATCGGCTACTAGCAACGGTATACAAATCTGCAGTGGCATGGAGTTGATAACCCCTGCCAAGCTGGAGAACACCAGGGCGGCGGTCGGGTGGACATTGGTGAAACCCAGCAGTGAGCAAGCGGTAATCCATAGAACAGGAGCAGCCGCGACGTAGTGGAATCGATGGCCATACTTATCGATGGCCAAGCCAAGTACAGGGCTTAGGACAATTGGAAGAATTCGCTGTGCTGTGGAGAGGTAGCCGGCAACTTCCTCTGTGTACCCCTTGAGGAATATGATATCAGCTGAGCTCGTGTTGAATCCACCAGCTGCACCACTCTGAAGTAACTGAGTCGCCGGTAGCATGAGATATGCCCATGGTAGGTTGAGCAGGAGCCTCCAGGAGAAATTGCGCTTGGTGATCAGGTGCTTTTCGGTGATGGCTGCATCGCGACCTGGGGTTAACCTGTATTCGACGGGTACCACGAAACGCTCAAAGCAAACGTAGGCGGCGTTCATGATGAGAGAAAGTCCACAGAAAACAACAGGAATCCAGAATGTCCACCCGTACCACCCTGTTTGATCCCGGATCGGAATGGCCACCATGCCTGAAACAAGGCCGACAGTGCTAGAAATAGCACTCTCGAGCCCAAAGGCCAAGGCCAGCCCAGAAGCACCAAACCAGTGGTAGAAAAACTTGAAATAGTTAGTGTCTTTCTATGTAGATAAACGAGCTTGGTTACTCTACCTTTTGTGTCGCCGAGTCAAGAACTGCAATGCCGAATCCCATGAGAACATGCCCAGAGACAAGTAGCCTCCAGATCCCAATTTGAACACCAACAGCAGCAACAATGGAGCCAACAAGAATGACACTTGTACAGCACAGCGTAACTATGTTAGGCCCCCACCAGTCTAGGATCAAGCCACGGACTATGGGGAAGATGGTATTCACAAAAGCATCTGCGCTGCTTATGACGCCGAACTGCGTGTTGTTGATGCCGAGTTCTTCTCGCAGGGTGTTTTTGAGAGGACCCAATGCCGAGCCTGTCCAGGTGTGTCCTATCGGAAGAGTAATAACGAGGACAAGTGCCGTCCATTTGTATTTTGCAGGAACTCGGAGGGGGTTGAAGGCCGCGTTGTCGACTTCAGTGACGTTGATGTCAGACGCTGCTAACCCTTCATTATCAACAACGGTGGGCTTCATGGGTCTGTGGTCCATGGTGAACTGATCTTGTAAGAATCTAGGGAGGCCAAGGGGAACAACTATCTGTGTTTAACACCGCTTCTTATTTTATGTATTTACCATTCCCTTCGCCAAGCTGCTGTCACCGACGTCCCCTGATTGGTGATCCACCTAGTATGGGTAAATTTTGTCGCTTTAAGCTTATCAGATGGTGTCAAGAATGGAATAAGGTTGCGTTCGGTAGGCTTGGCATCTTGGCAAGGAGGCTCAGACTCGTCTTCTTGGCTAAGTAGATGGGTTTGAATAACCTCCTTCTCCATAATTGACATGGATTTGGGAAAAATCCACTCAAAGAAAACCCACAGCGTGGATTTCCTTATTCTCACCTACCAATAAGAGCCATATTGATCGACTGCCAAGTGACGCGGACTGTGCAACGATGATTGATACGAGGAGGCAAGACGAAAGATAATCTTATCTCCTTCAACACAGGGCAAATCACTTCGTCTAATCGGCCCGCTTCCCTCATTCTCAATAGCATGAAGCACAATCTGCGTGATTTTTCTTCCCCTCACTGAATGCCAAGATTTATCTCGGGCCGAGAGTATCTGTGCTCATCTGAAGAGGCAAAGAATGAGTGTATTTCTCAACGCGTTCTTTGCCCTTTTTGTTCACGATGTTAGGTGTTATTCAAGACACAAGCCTTGCAAATGAGTTTTCATTCTAATGTCCAATAGACAGAGAATTGGATATCACAATTCTTGCAACATGTTCCCTGATGATCAAGAGTGACCCCGTGAGTTTCTACTCCATACCCAACGTGAGGTCAGGAAAGCGCACAATGACTCTTGCAAAGCTTACCACCTTGATACAATACCCTTGACAAACCTCCCTACCACCGCCATCTAACCACTTGAAGCCAATCTCCCCTTTAGTCCCTTGGCAGCAACGGCCCCGAGCGCTTCCATAGTCCCGGTAGCCATGAGCTCCAGCACACTGATCTCCAGACCAAAAGCAAGCTTCCACCAGCGACGTAGCTCGATGGCCATGAGAGAATCAAGACCAACTTGCTGTAGCGTCAAGCTGGTGTCGAGGTTCTCGGCGTCCTTGAGAATGAGACCGAAGACCTTGTTCCCGATCTCTTGAGCCAGAAAGATGGAACTGGTTGGTTCATCAAGGAGGTTGGGGTTGTCTGCAGCGCTGGAGAGAAATTCGGCAAGCTTGTTGGAAGACTCGTCTTCATCTGTGGCTTTGGTGCTGTTGTAATTGTGGTAGAAGCCCATCCGACGATCTCGTCGCCAGTTGGTTCTTGTGTTGGTGTCGTTGAGATCGCTCTCAGACCGTAGACCCATGACAACTTGCCCCTTGCTGCTCCATGGATGATGCTGTGTCGATTTGCCGTGATGGCCAACCTTGCTCTCCTCCACTGGCCCCGGCGACGGGTCAGGTGTTGTGGTGGTAGAGGCTGGTGAAAGTCTGATGGAAAGCTCGAAAAAGTCGAGCAGCTCCTTCTCTCGCAGGC
This sequence comes from Fusarium protoensiforme, assembly GCA_011320165.1. Taxonomy (NCBI): domain Eukaryota; kingdom Fungi; phylum Ascomycota; class Sordariomycetes; order Hypocreales; family Nectriaceae; genus Fusarium; species Fusarium protoensiforme. The sequence continues at coordinate 311,178 of JAANQP010000581.1, read as the reverse complement.
TATACAGGCCTTGAGACTTGATGTTCTTCTTAGCAAAGGCGTTTTCAGCCACGTAGCCAACGTCCTCGATGGCACAGATGTTCAACACAGATGCCGGCAATGAGAGCGATCGTCGATACTGGGTGAATGCTTCGAGGAACGTGTTTGCCGCCGAGTAGTTACCCTGGCCTGGACTTTCGACGATGGTGTTGATGGAGCTCGCCATGACCATGAAGTCAAGGTCGTGACCCTTGAGGCTCTCATGGAGATTCCATGCTCCCTGTATCTTTGGAGCTGTGGTCGTCGTCCAATCCTCATAGGACATGGTGGCAATGGGATTGTCGCGAAGAACCATGGCAAGATGAACAACGCCCCTGATGGGATACGGCGCGAGGGAGATGGCTCTCTGCACGTCTTCCACCGACTGAGCTCGGCCGGCCACCGTCACTACCGAGCACCCGCACGATTCGAGTTCCCGGATGAAATCTTCGTCTTTGGGCTTTCGGCCTGCGCTGCGGGAGAGGAAGACCAGAGACCTTGCCCCGCGCTCAACGAGCCATCTTGAGATGCCCACTCCGAGACCTCCCATGCCGCCTGTAAGAAGGTAGGAGGCGTTGCCCTTCATTCTGAGCTTGGTGTACCGCGGTGTTGTAGGGAGTGTTGAGACGTCTGTAGGTATTCTCACGATGACGTTGTCAACGTGATCCTCTCTGACTTGCTGGAAGACTCTCTCAATGTCGGCTGCCTCGAACACAGAAGAGCTGATGGGCTCGATCAGGCCGTCTTCGCAAAGTTGGATGCTCCTCCCGAGAAGGCTATGGAGAAAGTTAGCAAGGTGTGCCCTTCTGTGGTTTTGTTACAATTGTACTTACTCTCCCATCCGTTGAGGCCTCATCCTCGCCAGCTGGGCCATGTTGACGCACGAGTAGTACCTGGTCTTCAAGAATCTCCTCATGGCAAGAGGGTCTCCATCAATGCTGCCTGTCCCTCCAAGATTGATTATTTTGCCAAAATCGGCAACACAATCTCTCAAGGCTTGGTGAGACTCGCCGGAGGCCGAGTTGAACACCAGGTCAACGCCACAATTGTTGGTGTCATGTTTGAGAGCAGCGGCAAGGGAGTCGCTATGGTAGGTAAAACAGTGACGAGGTGGGATTTCGTAGGCTTCGTCGAGGATTTCTGCCTCTTCTTCGCTGGTCACGGTCACATAGATCTATGGTGTTGCTTAGCTTTGAATCGGGCAACTTTAAGAAGCATGGAATATCGTACCTTTGCGCCGACGGACTTGGCGATCTGGATGGCCGCTTGACCGACAGAAGTGGCTGCAGGATGAATCAAGACAGACTAGGAATTCTCATTAGACCCTGTATAACATTTGCATGTCGAGGCCCGGAACTTACCTGGCCCTTTTGTAGTTGCCCAACGTTGATGAGACTCTCAAGGGCAGTGGTGAATGGCATCACCATTGCCACAGCATCCTCAAAGTCTAAGCCTTGGGGAATTTTCCGAACGAGAGATTTCGGACAAGTCATCTTGGTCTTGATGGAGCAGTCTGTGGCTGCAGCAAGGACACGGTCGCCCACAGCCAGGCCTTCAACCTTTGAACCGACGGCTGACACTAGACCGGAGACATCGAGTATCTCGTGGTAGAGAGACGTATCATCGTCTGTTTTGAGCGATGCACTGTTAGCACTGGAGCTGAGCCCCACGGCACATGTGTCGATGACAATCTCATTCTCTCCCAGGTCCGGTTGAGTTTCGCTTGCCCAAGCTAGCTTGCCCTTTGATACAAAGAGCTCCTTGATATCATCTCTTGCATCAACACAAGCGGCCGAGCTCGCCTCTCCGAGCTCCTGACTAACGAGTAGTGGCTGGTACCGACCGATCTTGACAAGTCCCTGGTCAACGATGTACTCCCTGTCCGGAGACAGCAGCTCATCGTCGGCTGTCCGCCGAATCTTGTTCAGAACCTCGACCACCAGTTCAGCAAAACACTGTTCATCGGGTTGGATCTCGAGTGTATGGAACGGAATCTGAGACTCAGCGCGGATACAGCGTGCGAGGCCGATGGAATAGGACGATCGCGGATCTTTGCAATTGACCTGGGCTGGCTTGGTGAGCCACAGGACGCTGCCTGTCTTGTGACTGTTCAAGAAGTCCTGGAACTTCTCGAACTGCTTTTGGCTGATGTCTTGGAAGAAATCGATCTCGAGGTCCACAAGCGAGATGATGTCTGCGTCCGGAGAGAGGTTGAGAGCATCCGACAAGCTGTACGTGCTGATGGATATCCCAGCATTGTTGAGCTCCGCCGTCAACTTGTTGGCTAGAACGCCCTCAGACTCTGTCGTGATGATGGACACGCTGCTGGTGTCCACAAGATCCCTCGGGTTCCTGCCGTTCTCCGCCTTGGTACTGACGATAGCAGCACCGTAGTTGAAGGGCTCCTCAGTGTCGAGAACAGCAGTGTCAACTCCAGAGAAACCAGCCGCCTTGAGCTCGTGGTCCCATCTCTCGACACTGACATACGGCTCCCACTCTCTCCCGTCAGCCTCACCAAGCCACCATCCTGAGAAGTTTCCAAAGACGTAGTTGGGAGTGCGCACGACGCCACAGAGCTCAGTCAGAACCAAGAGACCGCCGGTGCGTAGCAGTGGTTGAAGGTTGGACAAGGTCTTGGTGAGGGACTCGGTGGCGTGGATGACATTCGGTGCAAGGATGACGTCGTACGTATTGGCCTTGAAGCCTTGTTCGAATGGGTCCTTGGAGATGTCAAAGGCTCGATAGTCCATGTTGGGCGCGTACGCGAAGCGTTCTCGAGCCTGCGGGAAGAACCCGGCTGAGATGTCGCTGAAGGTATAGACACTGTACGCTGGCAGACCATCTGGTCTAGCCAAGTTGCGGAGGATCATCTCGGTTGTTCCGCCAGTTCCGGCACCGACCTCAAGGATGCGGAGGTCCGGTCGGGAGTGTGCCAGAAGTTTCAAGAAGTCGCCCTTTCCAAAGCTGACGGCGTTGTAGATCTCGGCCAGCACATTGTCTTTCATGAGGGTTTCGAGGGGATCGACTTCACCGGTGAAGATGCCCTCACAGTTGTCGTAGATGGCTTTGAGACCAACAGCAAAGAATGCCCTCGTGGTGCTCTGAACCAGAGTCTCGTAGTACTGGTTGATCATGGCACGGCGTTGTGGGGACGACATCTCAGCAAAGTCCTTGCTCTGCTCGACGATGGGGTATGTGCCTTGTCTGGCACGGTCGATCTCCATGTTCAGCCAACTACGGAACTTCTCGAAGTGCCAGTTACCGGGCTCAAGATTCTGAACCTTCTCGGCGGTTTCCAGGATACAGAGGAGGGTCATCTCCTCATGCATTCGTGCTTCCTTCAAGTCTGACCGCGTGGAGCTGAAGAGCGTCTTGTGATCCATCAGGTCAAAGTCTGGCAACCACTCAAGGCGCGCAGCTGCATGGCGCTCTTGCTGTTGATCTTGACCGTTGTCAACTGGAGTTAGCTGCAAGCCGTTGAGCTGAAGTGCAACTTTGCCATCTGTGACAACCTCGACGGCTAAGTCGTCCAAGCTTTGGCATGAGGCAATAACATCCATGCTAAGGGCGCTGCGCCTGACAACCAAGTCTTCGATACTGGTCGGTACACGAAGCTGGCCAAAGTTTCTGCCAAGTCCTCTTGTCATAGCTGCAAGAAGCAGCTGAAGACAATTGTCCATGGCAGCTGGATGGAAGAGGAAGGCTTCATCGCTTTGCCGACTCTTGTTGTTGATCTTGGCAACCGCCAGGTTCTCTGTAGCTGAGGCGACAATTTCGTCGAGAGCTTGAAACCCGGGACCATACACGAGGCCGACATGTTCCAAAGCATCGTACCAACCGGTCGAGGCAACAGGACGGGCCAAGCTATCAGTAGCTGGCTTGAGTGAAGGAGTCAAGGCCTCATTGCATGCCCTGACCTGGCCCTCAAAGTGAAGAGTCCAGGAAGAGCCATTGTGAGAGACGATGGTAAATGTAAACCATCTAAACACAGATGTGTCGGACAGGTTGACGGGCCGAAGGGTTGTCACAACCTCAACTGGTTGGTCTGACAACACCATCGCGGAGCGTGCAGTAGCATCCTGCACTCGATAGCCCTCTGCAACACCTGTCGTCTGGCGAACAGCCTCGCCCGCCATGGCAATGTATCCAGCAAACGGAAAGACAACATCAGATCCAACCTTGTGGTCAGCCAACCAGGGCTCATCCTCAAGCGTCAAGTTGTTGCGCCAAGCCGGTTCAAGGCTTGAACAATGAGGGTTGCGAAGGCCCAGGAGGCGATGGTGGCCGAACTCACGGAACCTAGACTCTCTAGATAAGCGAGTCTCGTACCAGAATGAACCGCTGGTATGATCCCAGGCGTAGCTGGGCAGGCTGGTCAAGACTCTGCCTTTGGGGACGATGGCTGGCCAGTCGAGGGAGACTCCTTTCTGGTATAACTGGCCAAAGGTGGACAGCAAGTTGCAAGAAGAGTCGCCGCCGCGTTTGAGGGTAGAGACGTAACGAGACTCTGCGCCGACAGCGGTTGAGATTTGACGTAGTGGTCCAGAGAGGGTAGAGTGAGGCCCAATCTCTACAAAGACGCTGTCTGGGAGCTCCTTCAGAGCCTTACTGACAGCGTCAGTGAAGCGGACTCGTGAAATCAAGTTGGAGATCCAGTAATCCGGGCCCAGACTTTCACCAGAGGTGATGGTCTTTCCCGTAACAGACGAAAAGAAGGGAACGTCGATAGCAGCAGGTCGCTTCAAGCCTCGCTTTGCCAACTCGGGTTCCATCAGACTCCTGTACTGAGCTGCCAAAGGCCTCATGTGGTCTGAATGGTAGGCAATCTCGACCTTGAGTCTCCTGGTCAGGGTATCAGGGTTGTCTGCCTTGATGGCACCGAGCACTTTGTCCAGCACTTCCACGTCGCCAGACAACGTGACACTTTCGGGACTATTGTCACAAGCGATGACAATGCCCTCTTGGATGTACTTGGACACGTCTTCCACACCCAGACCAACAGCGCCCATGCCGCCAGTTCGGCTCTGCAGCTTGGTCACGTAGCCTCGATAGTAGGCAGCGATGACGGCTTCTTCGAGGGAAATAGCACCGGCTGCGTATGCTGCCGCGACCTCGCCGCTCGAATGACCGACGACTCCTGATGGGTGGACACCAGCACGTTGTAGATGCCGGACAAGAGCGACCTGTAGTGCTGTGCAGAGAGGTTGGGAAAGCTCAGCTTGATGGACTCGGCTTTGGCCTGGAGGGGCAAAGAGCTCATCTAGATTGTACCTGTTAGTTACACTGTTCACCAAGACCTGTTGTTACTGACCTTGGAGGCTCCAGCTGGGAGGATGCGTCAAAGACTTGAGAATGTCGCTGATCCTCAGAATATCGTCTCTGAAATGCTGGTCCACCTCGAAAAGCTGCTTGCCCATTTCAGGCCACTGAGCGCCCTGGCCGTTGAAGACCATGACAACTCCAAGCGTTGAACTCGGAGCTCTGGCGGCAGAAGACGTCTCAACCAGCGAGCCATCTGCCTTCGCCACCATAAAGGCACGGTGAGGGAAAGATTGGCGATGATGAGCCAGCGTGTATGCCATGTTGGCAGCATCGTGTGGGTTCTGTGCCAAATAGTCTTGGACTCTTGCAAGGTACTGCTTAAGAGATTCACTCGTGTTTGCAGACGTGACGATGAGTTTGGGGCTCGACGATTTCTTGGTCTCAGTGGGCAAGTCTGAAGCTGCCTCAAGGATAATCTGGGATGTATGTTAGTTGGGAACCTGTGTGAAAAGTTCAAGTAACTCACATGGGCATTGGAACCCCCGATGCCAAAAGAGTTGACGCTCACTCTCTTTTCCCGACCTTCCGGCCATGACTCGGGCTTGGTAGGTACCTTGAGCTTCTTGGTGCCAAAGGGGACTGTGTCTAGATTAGAATAGCTCATGAAAGGCCGTTTGGTAGTCTCACTCTTGGGGTTTGGGTTGTTGAACTTGATGTTCGGGGGGATTGTGTTGTTCTCCAGAGCCAGGATAGCCTTGATGATGCTGGTGATACCAGATGCACCTTCAGAGTGGCCGACGTTGGGTTTGACCTGTGACGCAGTTAGGAGTGAATAAAAGGTGGTTCGGGGTGCTTACAGATCCAATGTAGACACCATGTTGTCCAAAGACATTGCCTACGGCAGTGGCCTCGATGGGGTCGCCAGTTGGGGTTCCAGTCCCATGGCACTTTTCAAGGTTAATAAGAAACACCAAGTACCATGTGGCAGATGTGTCAGCATACCTCGACAAATGCAGTTTTGCCTGGGTCAAGGCCAATGTCCCCGTAGACCTTGCGCATGAGCGCCTCATGCGAGGCACCGTTAGGGGCCAAGATGCCCGGACTCTTCCCATCACTGTTAGTAGCAGTGTTACGAATAACAGCCCTGATTGGGTTGTTGTCACGGATGGCGTCATCCAGGGGCTTGATGTAGAGAGCGTTGATGGCCTCACCACGAGCATAGCCGTTGGCCGAGGCATCAAACGTCTTGCAAGAGCCGTCTGGCGAGAGCATGCCCTCGCCGGCCATGACGGACGTAGGGATAGGACCCATGACCAAGTTGGCGCCGGCAACAATGGCTGAGGAGCAGTCCCCACTCTGGATGGCTCGGCAAGCCTCATGTAAGCCAACAAGGGAGGCTGAACAGCCAGTCTTGATGACCATGCTGTATCAAATCAGTTAGCTTGGAAAGGCATGTGACGTCAATGGGGAACAGACCTTGGGCCTTTCAGGTCATACTCAAAGGAGATGCGGTTGGCAAGAATGAGGTCACCATAGGCAGCCAGGGGGTACCCCCCAATGTGTTGGTCCTCTTTGCCACTCATCTGAAGCCAATCCTCCCCGAACGTGCCGACGTAGCACCCAATAGGCTTACCGCGAAACTCAGTCTCTCCGGCACTCTCTAGAACTTCACGCGTGAGCTCCAGAAGCTTCCGCTGCTGCGGATCACACCTCTCAAGCTCCCTCTTACTCATGGTGAAGAAGGAGGTGTCGAGGGTGGACAGGTCATCTGAGAGGAAGTAACCTCTCTGAGCTGCAATGGAGCTGCGGCTACCAAGCTTGTTGGTGAAGCCAGCTGCGTTCCAGCGGGTTGGTGGGACTGGGGCTTGGAGGTCTTTACCGTTGATGAGCACGTCCCAAAAGGCTTCTGGGTCTTTGATGCCGTTTGGGAGACGGAGCGCCATGCCGCAGATGGCAATGGGGCGTGGGTTGGTGGAGGTGCCGGTTGCAGAAGGTTGAATGCCATGGCCATGCCCGTTCAAAGAAACATGGTCAGTGCCATGCTCGTTGAACGGGTAAGGGGAGGCTTCATTGATGGTGTCATGGAGGGCATCATGGCGTTCACTGGGCTGTGGCTGCTGTGTGGCGTTGGCCATCATGATTTCAAGAGAAGATATGAGAGAAGAGGTTTTGTTACAAGTAAAGTGATGTTGTTCTTGTTGAGCTTGTTGAATCAGATCAAACAAGTCTTCTACAGCTCGAGATTCACTGCCCTTTTATCTGTCTTCTACGCTCATATCTCGACAACTCGGCTCTGAGAGTGAATCCCAAACGGGACAAATACACGCGATGTGTTGGTTGAGTCCGTATACTTCGGAGGTCTGTTGGGTCAGGTCACTCTTCCGGACGTCCGTTGGTCCCGCGCGTATTGCGATGTGCCTAGTCCCTTGGCGGTTGGTCCAGGGTCATTGCTACGGGGCGCTATCGTTGTGCCCGGCTGGGGTGGTCGGCTCGCTGTGACTGCTTGCTCTACGCAGTACAGCCTCAACACCACTTGGACTTTAGCGAGTCAAGGCTGTCTGTTCGTTGACGTCTTCCCCACCCATCATGACCTGCTTGACACCCTCAACATCATTTCGACTTAAGCGAGTCAAGCCTCACCTGTTCATGACAATGCGCGTTCCCCTTTTCAGAGTCTGTGTTGTTGCATGATTGCCATCTACCCATTCTTACTGGTTCTTACCTGACTAAACTGTGTTACGTGGCTAAGCTGTGTTAGTCTGTTCAGCTCACCTCGGCCGGTCTACCTCATGGAGCTATCCGGTTGCGACTTGTAGCGTCCAAAAAACCTCGTTCTCGGACATGTACCATCGCGATCAGGCTTGGCTGAGTGAAATCAGCCCTACGGAAGTCTGTGCATGGATGTGGATGAGACAAAGTCCCCTTTTGGCTGATGCTCGCAAAATGTTGACGCGCTTATACGGTCCACTACTGTCCACTATTGCCGCGATAGACGACCTGGGTGGGGACTAGCGTGGGCGGTAGGGCTGATCGCCCTTGGAGTTTGCGAGCACCTGCAGGTGTCTCTGATCATCTACCGATGTCTCTTGTCACTTGCAGGCTCATTTGGGTGTTTATGACGTTGCCGGTATTGCCGGAGAGTTGATTCCCTGTTGGTAGCCATCCAATAAGCTTAACTAAAGAACCCTTGCATCGCTGTCATGTTGTCACCGGAAGTACCGGCTTACCCCCGAACGACTTTTGGGCATTGCTTTTTCGGGGGCGCGCCTTGATTGATAGATTCTGCCACTGAGAGGAGCTTCTGCAAATCGGCTCAAGGTGGCATGACTTTCTCCGATTCGGGACGGAAATTGAGGTCGGTCATAGAAGCCATAGCCCGCTCAACATGGCTGTCCTCCAAGTTCAGGCGGATTCATATCCTGGTAGCTAAAAGCACTATCCCTACACTACTGGAAGCCACATTAAGCAATTTTCTGTCAAGTTTTTGACAATCATCTCCTAGAGCTAGCAGTTTTTTTCCCCAGTGAAATTCTTCCCGCGGAGACTGTTTACAGTATTGTTCGTCCATGCGATCCAATAGACCTCCCACCCTAATGACCAATCATTTCTAATCTCCTACATCAATGACCAAAGATATTCCGCCATTGGATCCTTCCAAAGCGCAGGACACGCCGGAAATTCATCAGAAGCCAGCGCAAACGGCGGTTGTCCGAACAGCATCTTCCACTCCTTGATTTTGATGAAGAGAATAGATCCAACACCACTCAACATGCCCGGAAGCCAAAGAAACATCAAGGGGAAAACGATGAATACCATCCCAATGCAGAACAGGGCTATTGAGTTGAGGGAAGCAAGGCCGAGGGGGATAAGCGACCAAAAGTTGTCGTCTTTCTCCACGCGTCTTGCGAATGTGATGACGAAGGTGAGGAGCAGGCCGAATATGACAGCCAGGTTTCGGTAGAAGTCAAACATGGAAATATGGTCGCCTTCTTGTGCGACAAATCCTTCGTAGAGGCCCGGGTACGTGGACTTGACGGTAGAGACGACTATGGATGTGCCATTGAGCGAGCTTGACAGGAAGCACCAGAAGAATGTCGCTGCTGTAGAGTCGGACCCGAAATCCTTGATGTATATGAACTGCCACCAACGGTCACATCGTCTTGGGTCGCCTCTGCAGAAGAGATAGAGGCGGTCTTCTTTGGGTTCTTTTTTGTACTCAGTCTCAGGTGCTGGCCGTGTGAAGCCAGGGAATCTGAGCAACAGAGCGATGGACAGGATAGAGACAAAGGCACTGCCAACGGCGATTTCGAAGCAGCAGTTGTCGGCGACTGTTAGGGACTCTTTCCCATGCAGCTCAATCCGTCGGTTGTAGAGGAACATGGTGGCCGCACACTGGAAAAGAGTCCCAAACGTGACGATGGTTCTTCTCATCCTCACCCAAGCACTCCCATCATGATTGGACTGAGGAGATTTCTTTTCGCTTGGCGCTCCGAGAGTCCCGTCTTGGCTCATCTCCAGTGTCTCCACCTTGCGCTCAGCCCTCGGACAGAAGAGAATCCTCCATCGACGATCAAGGAGGCGACCTTGCTCGCGTATTGAAGATGGCGACCTGATAACTTTGATGAAAAAGTCAGAGAGCATAAGCACAAGGCCCAAGGCTGTCTGTACCGGGACAATAAGGGGAGAAAAGAAGAAGAGGATAGGCTCAATCGAGTTGAGCGGGTCATTGCGTAATGAGACGAGGTTGCAGAATGCTGTAACGCCCGTCAAGTGAGCTAAGATGAGCTTGACGATGAGCTCCCTGCTCGTACGGCTCTCGCCAGGCGGACACAGATCTGCTAGGTCAGACATGATGTGAATAATGAAGAAGTTGAGTTGAGAGAGAGATCGAGAGTGCTCGCGTGCGGGCTTTATGAAACGATGGCTGTGCAAGAGCTGAAGACGCCCGATCCCTGCGGGTTCCACACAAAGGCTGACTGCGGGATATTTCCGGGGTAGATCAGCGATAAACGGTCGCGAATCGAGTTGCATTCTACCGTACGTGGGGTGTAAATTCATGATTCCATTTCAATCAGCCTTGCCTTGGAAATGGCGGATGGTGATGGGTGCCTGGTAGTATCTACAGTCTACCAAGTGATGGGTCAAATTCACGACCAAATGGCTTGCCAAGACCGCTATTTTCATTAGCATTGGAGAATTGAATGAGGAATGCAGCCAAAGTTTCAATCCGTATCAACGCTGCTGGATAGTTTTAGTGACAATGTACAACTGTAGGGGTATCGTGTTGCAATACCGAGGACTCCAACTACACTGGCCCGACCATCATCCGTCGCTCCCTCGTCGTCTGAAGCAGCCTCTCCAACGCTCCACGGTCAGCCTCCTCAGTAATTTTCAACAGCTCCTCCGGCTTCCCCGGTCGATTCTCCTCGATATAGCTGCACTCTTTCATGGTGTACGTCCATAACTCGCACCAATGCCGGCTGAAAGCAAGATACCGAGCCACCAACGCCTCTGCATTGGCCTCCCTCTTATGCCGAAAAAATGTATTCCATTGCTCTTTGGTGAAGCGGAACTCCTGCAGGTGAGGAAGTCTTTCCCGGATGCTTTCAAACATGGTGTCCCAGCGAAGAGGATGGACATAAAAGCCAGGAGTGAGGTCGTGCTTATCAGGAATTATTCTGTACTGAGGGCGGGCATCGTCGTCTTCATCCAACTCGGGCGGGTCAGCAACCCGCTTCCAGCCTCGCATATCGCTCTTTGAGTATGCAAACTCGGGCTGGAGGACGAGGATGTGTGTGGCTATAGTGCAGCCGTGCAGACAAAGCGAGGTAAGGGACTCTAGCGAGAGCACCCAGTCGAATTGATCCTGACGAGCGATGACATACTCGCCCAGCGTTAGAGCTTTGAGGCGAGGGAAACGCAGCCCTTTGCCGTTGAACTCGCCGGGTATGGCGCCCCAGTTGACTATGCTGACGAGAGTTAGCTCGACAAGCCGCTCAGCGACCGAAGGAAGCAACGTGTTTTGCAGATAGGGCTCGTATTCACGCGTCTCGGGTAGGTACACATCCTCTTCTGGCGTCTCGGCTAACTTAGGGAGTATGTGGATATGCAGCCGCTCGGTATTCTCCAAAAGGCCGTCGGTGAGATCCGTGGGAAGTGGTATATTCTGTAGGTACTCCAGCACTAGTTCTTGGATGGTGCTCATGTTAGGACGAGCTGCACGCTGTCCCATGGCCTTCAGGACGCTCCTGAGAGCGTCTTCACGCATAACGGGCGACTCCACCTCTAGACCATCTTGTCTCTCGTCTCGTCCGGTGCAATGCCACGAGAAGCGCACTTCAAGGGCGTTGAGATGCGGCAATTCACAGATGCGGTTAATGGCCGAGGTGTATTCAGGCCACTCATTCTTGTCCCTCCACGCATGCCACACGGCGAGGTCGCACTTCCGCATGTTGTCCCACGGCGCACTTTCGATGGCGACGCGACGGGCGGCAGATTTGATTGCGTCGGTGTTTAGGAGGTTCTGCCACGAGCTGAAGCCTTCCTCAGCGGTCTGTAGACTGTAGAAGAGGGTCAAGGTCTGGAAGAGCTGTGCGGTCGCAAGGGCGTTCCACCGGCGGCAAACGAGGCGGACCGGCCAGGCGTCGATGACATCGTCCTCGTGAAGACGGTGCTTTTGGGCTTTGGTTGTGAGGTGGCTGAAGATGGTGCTCAGCACCTCATTGGGGAAATTATTGAGCTCCATGTGGTGGTGTTGAGTTGTGTTGAACGATGGGGTGGGCACGTGCCAGCGATGGATGGTGCCCACCCGAGCGGGGGAGGGGGCACCTGACAAGGGTACGTACCAATCACGCGGCGTTTGTGACAGCGACGGGAGCGTTGCAGGCAGGCGCGCGTCTTGCTCTCCTTCCCTGGCAAACGCGCTCAATCAAAAGACATTCACCCATCTACCTACCTACTATAACTACCTACATACATATTCAACTCAACAATGGCGACAGAAATTGACAGACCATCAACGACCGAGAGACCGAGTCGTGATGATGATCCCGTCTTTGGCACGCACACAAGCAAACTTGACCTGCGTCTAAAACTGGCTCTCATCCGGCACCGCCACTACGACAACCCAAGACCGGCGCAGGTATCGAAAGAGACCTTGTAGCAATGAAAAAGCGACAGGATGAATTTTATGAAGATTACGCCTTCATTATGAGGGAGACTGGCAAATGGTTGGATGCACAGCTAACCGAGATTGAGAGGACATGCCCAACTTCAGGCTCAGCTGGCAGAGCTGGAGGGTGAGGATCAGCAAGTCGAGACCTCGAGACTACTAGAGACTACAAGTGGTCAGAATAAGCAAGCGAAGACTCGGGGCAGAAAGCGGAAATCTATAGGGAGGGACATGGGCCAAAAACACAGAAGAAGAAGAGGGCTTGAATCTGGCGCAACATTTGGAAGTTGTTGATCGCATTCGGCAATCTTATAAAAGCTCTATATACATGGTCCAATAATATGCCACTTGATCACTCACTATTGGTTCCTAGCATCTCGTGGCTTCTCGCTCGGTGATAAACCTCTTGAAAAGGCCGAGATGCGCAAATCAGCGACTTCGGCCGTAAGGACGCCACGGACCCGGACTTAAATTTACCAAAGCCCCCGAGTCTTTCGGTCTCATATCATCACATTCTCTCACTTTGACACAACCTATTTTCCACAGACGATCCAAGTCATCACAATGTCCCCTGAGCCGGAATCTGATAACCCCGCCCCCGAAAGGTCGGCAACAAGGTCCTGCTATGCCTGTCGTCGCAAGAAGATCCGATGCGACAGGAATAATCCATGCGCGCCATGTGTTCGCTCCGCCAAGACATGCGTGTACCCGCCCATAGGGCCCCGGGCCCGCCGGACCAAGAAGACCATCATGGCAGACATGGCAGGTCGACTGGCCAGCTTGGAAAAGACTCTTGCCAGAGTCACGGGGGAGAGGCAGGCTACGGCTATTCCGGATATCTTTGTTTTTGACAATTCCGAGTCAGCAGAGGAGGGGAGCGAGAGGTCCAACGATGATGTTCTCTTGCAAAGAGGCTCCTCGAGTCAGTACTTTAATGAGATTCTACTATCAAGGATGATTGGAGAAGTGTGTGGGCTGACTTTACTATCATGGTCGACGCTGACGATTGTTCTAGGAGAAAAACCTCGAGTCTGCATTGACAGCCCCAACACCACTGCGTCTTGGCTCATCACCATCCCCATTTAGTGCCATGGGGATATTGTCTTCACCCTCCCTATCACAACATCCATCCGTCTTCCATCCCGACAAGCCCATAGCAGCCGAGCTCTGGAACACGTACGTCAACAACGTCGAGAACTGCCTTGGGCTGAGGATTCTACATATTCCTACCGACGAGGTCAAGGTGTACTCGGCTATCCACAATCCTACCAAGGCCCCCTTCGATGACCTAGCATTCTGCTTCGCAATTTACTTTGCTTCCACAATGTCTTTGGAGGAGCCAGATGCTCCGTCTATGCTAATCTTGGATAAGCCACGCCAGCTTCAGCTGTTCAAATTTGGTTTAGAGCAAGCCCTTGCCCAAGGTGACTTTCTAGATCGGCCAACAATGACAGGTCTTCGTGCCTTGGCTATTTATCTAGTGAGTCCACCTCAAATTCTTGATGCTTCATCAACCTGACAAGCTCGCGCCAGTCTGCCCTGCGCGTTCACAACCGGGGGAAAGGGATATGGATCCTCAACGGCCTTGTAATCCGGATTGCTCAATCCCTTGGCCTTCATCGAGATGGGGAACGGCTTGGCCTCCCGCCTTTTGAATCCGAACTCCGTCGTCGACTTTGGTGGCATCTAATTACCAGAGACAGCCGCTCAGGAGAGGATTATGGTTTGGAAAACTCAACCGGCATGCAGCCACAGTTCGATGTGAAACTGCCGCTCAATATCGATGACGAAGGCCTGTCTCCAGACATGAAGGAACTCCCTCCTGAAAAGCGCGGATGGACGATAATGACCTTCTCACTGGTTTACATCGACCTGGCCAAGGCAATACAGAAACTTGCCACCGCTGTCTCATCTCCCTCCCCGAGTGAAGAGACGAGACGTAAGATCATCGAAGAGGCCCGGTCTAAAGTCATGAAGCGGGTAGACGAGTGTGGTTTAGTATCATCAGGGCTGCCAGAGTATCGCCTCACTGTTCACTGCGCCCACTTTCTCCTGCGCAAGCTCGACTTTTTCACAAGACAACAATGGCTTGCGTTGCAGCATCCTGGTTCCCGCGAAGTACTAGCTACAGATGAGGATCTTCTCGAGGCATTGGATATTCTGGAGCCGAGAGTGTTTGGCGACGAGCCTCTCCTGGGACGATACGGCTGGGCGAGGAAGGCCTATCCACAGTATAATGTCACCATGTATATCCTCTGGCATCTGTGTAATCGACCAAATGGACCCCATGTGGAGAGAGCATGGAGGGCTGTGGAAGGCGTGTTTTCGACCGAGCTTGTCGATGAGTTTGCCGCTGGAGTCGGGTCCAAGCCAGCAGTACTCACTGCTCTCAAGTCGAAAGCCGAAGCACTTAGGAAGCAGAGCACTACTGACATTGGCAACGGGCCACTGGAGGAGTCGGGAGACCCTCAGGGTGTCCCGGTGGGTGCGCTTGATGGGCTGAGCTTTGAAGACTCGGCATTGGACAATGGTGGGGATGAGTGGTTGCCATGGACTTCGATGATGCAGGGACTTTCTGAGGAAGAGGCATTTCCATGGTTTTGGTGATAGGCTGCTCTGGCTGGAAATGGTATATACACATTTTCTGTTTGCATCATCAGCGTCTTCTCCTCTCACAGATAGATGCCACCGAAACAATGTTCAAATGCAATGCGGTCATCACACCGACACTTTACGGCAGCACGGCAATGCTATCGATGGCCAAGTAAGCCCTATTAAACAAACCACTCTACATTTTATTAATCCATCGCAGTCAACCCGCGACAGTTACGCTTTCGAATCCGGATTTAGGAGATCGGGATACTAGTTCTTCCAGGAGCCTAACTCCGAGTTCAACAGCAGTATAACAGGGTTGACCGCAGCCCATCAGAATTGTCAAGGCTCCATCTTGGAGTCATTCTGTCTTTTGTGTTATGGCGACTATTCTTGTGACTGGCGCAAACCGTGGGATCGGCTTTGCCATTGTGCAAGCCATCGCTGCCCGTCTTCCTACGTCCAACATCATCCTTGCATGCAGGAGTAGAACTTCAGCTGAAGAAGCTATCCAAACTCTTCGCGGCAGCCGAGTTTTAGCTGGTTTGGATCACGTCGAACTTGATATCGAGAACGACACTTCGATCGAGTCAGCAGTAGCAGATGTGAATAAGAAGTATGATAGTTTGGATGGTCAGTCTTGAGAGCTGGTTGTCAATGCACAAAGCTGACCTGAATAGTTCTTATCAACAATGCAGCCAAAGTTGAGTGGCCGGCTTCAAATAGCTTGGCCGATATTCGTTCCGCGAGTAACTCTTGTTACAACAACGTCATCACATCCAACGTCATTATCACCAAGGCATTCAGCCATCTACTACGGAAGAGTGCATGGCCACGTGTTATCATGATCTCGAGTGCACGAGGGAGCGTATCGCGAACTGCCAGTAGAGAGGCAAGAAGCCGCTATTCATCAGATTATGCATTCTGACCCTTCTAGCTTCCACCTGCCACTAGCATGGACTACTGTATTGCAAAGGCTGCTCTCAACATGCTCGCTCTGCAAATGCAACTGGTAGAAGATAATAGAGAAGAACATTCCCGCATCACGTACTGGGCGGTGAGCCCAGGCCATTGTAAGACCGCATTCAATGGATACAGGGGGACGAAGGATCCCTTAGAGGGCGCCGAATCAGTCATCAGGTTACTTGAGACCAAGAAAGGAGAGGTTGAGGCTGGGTCGTTTTGGGAATATGAAAACGGCGCATTTCAACAAGTTCCTTGGTAAGAGGATGTCCTTGGTAAACTTTGTCTACCGGTCAAAAAGAAGTCACAGTGATGGGCAGTGAAGTTGGTGTATCTTTCAGATTGCAATTACCAGCTCTGTGAAGATTTAGTTTAATAGGGCAACGATCGGTAATAAACTCTCAACAACCGTCAGCGTATGTCACCTCTACTCTATCCCTGTGAAGTATCCCTATCCTTGTCTGCTGGATCAACACAGGTAATGTCCAGCGTATCGGTGTCTAGGTTCTGGCAGTCATAAACCGGAGGTTCCTTACTCGGCACCGTAACCGTAATGTTCTCAGCAACGATATTGTTGCAGCGCTACGAGAATGTCAGTTCTGGCTGGAATGAACACTGTGAATAGGAGGCTACTTACGTCAGGCGCACTACAAACAAGAGATCCGGCTCTGGGATCGAACTTCTTGGATGTGGTTCCCCACATGTTCTTCAACGTAATATCCTCGATAGTCAGATTGGCCTTGGTAGTTGTTGTCAGTATTTCAGCCCCATCAGCCAAGGAGGAGAGAAACCTACTGGGAATTCGTTGCAGAGTGTCTGGTTCTTCTGCCCGTAACACTGAGTGATCGTAATCGCATTATCGTTATTCTCATGGTAGAAGCGATCGTAAGTCACGTTCCTAACACGCCCGAGACCACCTCCTCCGTTCAGAAGACTCTGAAACTTGGTCTCAATACCGGGCCAAACCTTGATTCTCGCACCATCGCTAGCATTCGACATGGAGATGTTGTAGATGTACAAATTCTCCACAATATCGGTCTCACCCTTGTACTGACCAAGAGAACCGACACTAATGCCGTGGGAGCCGTTGCAGACGAGGTTTTGGACGACGACGTTAGTGCTGTTGGGCTTGAAGGAAACACAGTCTGGGGGCTGTTAGTGCCTGAGCGAAATGATGAGTAGTAGTCTTACCATCGGTGTTGTCGATGTAGGAGTTCTGAATGACCACATTGTCCGAGCGGTAGGTATCCCAACCATCCGAGTTTGCGATCTTGACTCCATCGAGGCTCTGCCATGGTTGTTAGTGTACAGCCGTGGACTGCGTGAACCGACTTACCGATGCCCGGATGTCCAAGTCGCTGATCAGAACATCAGTACTGTTGGCAATAATATTAAACCACTAATTAGGGTTAATGTTAGTGAGTGGCGACCCTCAAAGACATGGGGAGAAGTACGTTGGGCGAATTCCTCATGCGCAGATTTGTCATGGAAGCGCCGTGAGCACCCTCAAAGGTAAACAGGATGGGCCGCAGCAGCTATTATCATTATATGTCAGTTCAAGATCATCAGCCATTCCAAGTCAGTGAGCGTACCGTCTTGTTGGTCTCTATCTCCTTCCAATACGCCTGACCATGTCCGTCAAGCACCGACAGCTCGTTGTTCAAGTCACCATAAATCTGGATATCCTCGCCGCCAACCTTCCAGAACGAGGACATGTTCTGGAAGGGAAACTTGAAACTGTTGTCGGCCCAGTAGTAAGGGTCAGGTTTGAAGTTCACTTCTCCAGTGATGACCACATCGACATGCTCAAGCCAGGTCAGGTCCAGTGGTGAAGCGACAGTGTACTTCTTGTCAAGCACAATGGTACCGCCGTTGTTGCACTTCTTGAAGGCCTTGAGGATACGAGAGGCGTCATTGCTATCCGATCCCTTGCCAGGCTTGACATAGCAGTACCGATGGTGATCTCTCTTGGAAGGGACTGGAAAGTTCTTGCCGGTGTTGTAAGGTGATACTTCAATGTGAGGTCGCTTGGGAAGACCGTGAGAGGGCTTAGCGAGCGCTGGAGACAGCAGCGCGCAGAGCGAGATGAGATTTCCCAACAACATGGCGAAGACAGGGATGAATGAGACGAGCAGTGTTGAGTAAAATCACACTCAGTAATTACAACACCGGTATAAACACGTCTTATATCTCAGGCACAGAAACCTTGACAAGGTCAGGGCCCAGTAGTAAACGAATCCTATACGTGGAACAATTCTGCCCCCAACATAGCTCGATGATCCGGCTAAAAGCTAAATGCACGGCCCCATGGGCAGATAGGATGATGAATCAAGAGAGATCATTTCCTCATTCGTCTTTTAAACCCCAGAATCGTATTCCCCTCATTAATTGACGCGGGGTTCCAAGACGGCTATGCTTTGGGGGTGCCAATCGGAAATAACGTCGTTGAGGTGGGATCCATCATCTCGGCTTTGGTTCTCCGCTTCGACGGGGGTTCAAGAACCTTGCTACGGGTAGGGCGGCATTTTCTAGGTCATTGTCAGTCTTGGCCGTCTCTAGCACGCAGTTTCCCGTCTTTTGAGGCCTTGATAACGAGCGAGGCTGTAAGGAGGTATTCGTGCAGCTTCATGTGTGAAGCTATCGCGGCCTACAAGTTTTGGGCGTGGATTCGTAGCAGGTTCGTTCTGTGGAGCAGAGCTATATACTGTCAACTCTCACCCCAGCAATTACCTAAAGAAACGGAATAAAGAGACAGGCACAGAAATAGAACCAGAAAACTTCAATGATTGCTCAATTCATCTGCAAAATGATACACTAGACCGTGCAGGGCGGTACATGGGGCGAAGCTATGTCCGCTCACTTGTCCTTCTTGGGGTCAACCTCCTCCTTGATGGCCTCATCCTTGGCAGCCTCCTTCTTGTCACCAGCCTCCTCCTTGATGGCGCCGTCCTTCTCCTGGAGCTCCTTGAGAAGGTCCTCGGGCTCCTTCCAGTAGGTCTTGACGATGATGTTGTCGCCCTCGTGCTTCCAGTCAAAGTTGAGACCGGCTGCCGACTTGCCATAGATGAGCTCCAGGGCTGACTGGAACTTGACCATGTCGGGGACAAGCTTGGCGGGGATCTCGTGGATGGTGACGTCGGTCTTGTCGGGAAGCTGCGTCATGATGGATGGTGGTGGAGAGATGTTTGGTTTGGAGTTGGTCTTGGAGAGTTTGGAGATTGTTGAGTTCGATGTGGTTTTTGGTGTTGGAGGTTGTTGAGTTTGATGGATTCGAGTTGGGATGAAGGGGGAGAGAAGGGGGGTTTATATACCCGAAAGGGAGTATTGAATCACAAACAGAACGCCTTGTGATACCATAGTTGTTGTGTGTAATTAACGACTTGGATGACCTACCACGGGGCGCAATTAGCCTGCTGACCCTGTCTACTCGTGAACGAGCTGACGTATTAGTAGGAACACGTATGATTTGGACGAAAGAATACGGAGTACAGCTCTCGGTGATTCACAAACCACTACACAAGAGATGATAATCACTGATTAATCGGGCCACTCTCTGACACGTCATCAGCAAAAAGTCCGCGTACAAACACTCAATCCTTGATGCACAAGTCCAACACTCGTGTATTCAGAGATCAAGAAAGTCAGGTGCTAGAAGCTAACGTGTACACGTTCCACGATGTTTGTCGTCCGTCCAAAAGCGATCGTCGCTGTCCTCTCGGATAGGTTCATGATGATGTTGAAAAGCGTCTCTGCGCTTGAATCACCGACTGCGTCCCTGTTGATCCCGTTCGGATAACCCTCCTCGTCCTGGAACAGCTTGAATAGGTCGGATGCAGTGAGAGCGCGCTTGGATGAAAGCTCTTCGGTAACGAGCTGTTGCATTCGGTCGGATCGTTGAGGTGAGTCCAGTAGCCAGAGATGCTCTTCCGATCCAACATGGTTGAGAAGTAAGTGGTTGCTGTGAATCACGACGCCTTGATCATCTGCTTGAAGGAGTTCTACAGTCTTGGCTGTTGACTCCAGGCCAGTTGCCCCAAGCTCGTCCGCTATCAAGAGATGAGCGCTTCCGGCGAGACCAACTGACGCCAGCTCATCAATGGCGCTCTGTCTTGAGGTAGATTCAAGGACCTTTCGTAGTGCGAGATGGACGGGCCACTTTGTGTGGTCAACACCACGAGCCTTGATCGCATTCAGACACACCCCAACTCCGCTCTCGTTGAGGCCGATTTTGCCGATGATGCCGGCCTCAGTGACTATCGAGAATCGGGGAATATCCGTGTCTGGTCGGTGAACGGTGTATACAATGAGGTTCTGTCCCTGGCGTGTCTGCCAATCCCAGTTTTGGGTTAGAAATGACGGGCCATGTCCCGTCTTGATAGCTAGGGCTGTGCATCCATCCAGCTCGATTGGCAAATTTGGTTCTTCGCTGAATAAACCAAAGTTGATCTCAGTTCGGACGTTGAGAGCGACGATATCGAGTAACGTGACTTCAGCTCCTTCTGCTATACCGCGAATCTCCTCGAGGTACTCTGGGCACAGCCTTTCCAGCGTGTCGAGATACCTTGTCGCTTCTTCTCGCACGCTCGGCCAGTCGAGACCGCATGTCGACTCAAAGAGGGATCCGTAGTAAGCAAGAGATCCGAGGACTTGATCCTTTGCCTGTTGGCCATGTTGAAATCCTATCTGTGCTGGGTTAGCTGCGCATTTTCAATGGGGATGGGTGGCTTCACACCTCGTAGGGGGTTCCGAACGCATTCACAATGAGGACCATGGCTGCTTTTTGTAGTACGCGTCACCGGCTACAAGCTGTCAACAGAAGACAATCATGCACCGACTTTATAGATGGCTAATCACTCCAGTGCGGGGAGATTGATTTCATGCGAGTGGTCCTCTATGGCATCATCATCGAGGCGGGGTGAGTCAGTGTACCTACAGTACATCCCTCAGCTTATGAGGCACACATGGCATTCTGCGCGTCCCAATCACTTTCGTTCTCAACCATGCAGGCGGTTTTATGCTACAGTCATCAACAGTCAAGGTTATACACTTCCTCTCCCTCCAAGGGTTGGCAGTGATGGTCCTCTAGAATAAGCCTTGCCTTATTGGTCCCACGTTTCAACAACACTGCGTGGACGCCTCCTCGCCGCGATATTTCAAATACGGGCGCTATGTGGGGTGTCAGCGGGTGCGTGCCTGAATGACTGAGCTGGCTCTGCAGAGTTGCACCATCTTAGGGTAGTTGTCGTCATCGATGCCGTGAGCAATCGTTTAGGGCAAAACGTGGGCTTATTTGGGTTATAAGTGATTAAGTGAATGCTATTTATTCGGCTCATATCTCTTCAGCTGGCGAGGAGCTCTGGTCTTTCCGTAGTATTATGAAGATAGCTTAATCATGCGATAAATATGATCATATTTATTCGGATATTATACTCTAAATATTTATTTTCTAAAGGTAAGACTTGATAATAATTAACATATCCCTTACAGAAGGAGATATAAATAGCTTAGCCCCTCCCCCAGAGTAACCAGGTCGGAGCTCCTTGGTAGCTTAAGGGACATATCATCTCTGTTACAGGCTTTGCGGTCGATTTATAGCCGGAACCTCCTCGCTGGGATCGCAGCGTTGGCCAGTGAAGTTCGGCGCCACCACATGTAAGGGCCGTCGTCATTTTCCTGCATACCCAATTGCTTAGGCATATGGAAAACACATATCTGAGAGTATTCTGCAATCACCTCAAGACCGAAGAAAATAGTATGGATTGCACAACTGAGAAATTAGAAAGCCTTCATAGTCCTTCTAGCGCTTACTGATATCGGATAAAGAAATGAGTAAGCCATAAATACCTCTGCCCGTGCGCGTTGCTGACGCGAAACCTTCATCTCTTCTCAGAGTCTCAAACATCTCAACATACTCTGCCAACACGATGGAACAACGCAAGCATATACCGAGATCCTTCCTGCCATTTCTGTCGACTTCTCTCAACGTCGGTCTTGCCCTTGGAGGATATGTCACCACGACCGCGTTCAGCGACCCAAGCTACAGCGGACCAGCCATTGCAGCCTGGTTCAAAGACTTTTTCAAGCCAGGCTTCATCTCGGTGACGACGATTGGTGCTCTCACCTTTGGGGGCGGTCTTTGGTCATTCTGGTCTCATCGAAATCGCAAGGATCATTTGAGATCCAAGGCTGTTTCTTGGTGGTCGCTGGCTGGCATCGGCTTCACGATTGTTCATTTCGCCTTTGGAAATCGGGTAAATTGACCACTCTCACTGCAATCCACGCCTGTCGACTTACGCGTTTTAGGTGCTCTCAATCATGGATAGTATCTTATCCAACCCAGACCAGGCACAGCCTCACATGGCTCAGTGGATTAGCCTGCACATTACGAGGACTTTGGTTGCAGATATTCCTGCTTGGTTTTGCTATATCGCTGCATTGTTGTATGAGATTTAGCAAGAGAGCGTACTACATGTCTCATGCCGGCCAAAGACCACTCAAGACGCATTGTTATGCCGCTAGCAGTAAAAACGCCTTGCTTTCTGCCTCGTGGAGGGAAGCAGCCTCACCTCACAATGGCGTAGCACTGCCACTCTAGTCTCAAGAGACCAGCAAAACATCTCAGGCTCAAAACAAATCTTCCTCTTGACACTCTCTTATACTTCTCTCTACTAAGTTGTTGAATCTACTCATTGTCACTGACAGCAAGCCACGTGTTGACCGGTCTCAATGACTGGTCTAGGTCACATGCCTTGTCAGCCGCATCAGGCTTCCCCGCCCATTTTCAACCCTCAAGATATGACCTCGTAACATCGACACCATCCATGGCCGATCCACTCTCTGTCGGGGCGAGCGTCGTCGGCATCGTCGGCGCTGCCCTCCACGGGTCAAAACGACTCTATGAGTTTATCGACAGCTTGCAAAGCGCTCCTAGAGACATTGCAGCGCTCTCAACCGACCTGCGGGCTCTGTACCAGGTCCTTGGCCGACTAGCCGGCATGCAGGACAAGTTGTCGAACAACCCCGAGCTGTGCGATTGCCTGACAACACCCCTGGAGAATTGCCTGGATATTTTTGACGAGTTTACCACCTTTTTGAACCGCTTCACGCATACCACACGAGATGGCACGGTCAAGGTCCGAACGTGGAAAAATATTGCTTGGGCGTTCAAAGATAAGGAGATACAACTGTTCAGAGACACAATCACCACATACAAGGTGTCTCTAGATGTAGCAGTGAATGCTATGACTCTGTAAGTAATACATCCGACATTCTTTCGCCCGTTCTGACCGTCCAGCTCGACCATCACATCCATTGATGAACGGACAAGACGCATCGAGACAGACTTCAAGGAAGACTTTAAAGACATCCAAACCAGGCTACAAGCTCTGGACGTCGACCGAGTCGAACTGGCGAGCATTTCTGGCCGCAAGGGATCCGAGTGGTATGGGACAGATGCCCATTTTGCCCTGAACCGCTTTCTCGACTACACAGAGACTCTCTGTGACTCTCCTCCCCGATCGTTCCCAGGTTCGCCGTCTCTTCTGCCCGTGGAAGCCACTCGGGACCTTGATAGCCTGAGAGGAATGCAAAACTCCTCGCCAGAAGTTGTGCAATACCCCATCACTTTGCCAACCCCGATGGGTTTTGGTCCTCCTCCCTTGCCGAAGGCCTACGACGACGCCGAGCGTGGGTTTGATACACTGGGACTACTATGGAAGGTTAAGAGTCGCAAAAACCCCAAATTTGACATTGGAACCATCGACCTCTCTTGCTCATTTGTCGTGTGCGATATCACTATGGACGATTGTCCCATCGTCTACGCTTCCGCAATGTTCCAGGAATTGACGGGGTATTCACGGAGAGAGGTTGTAGGACATAATTGCAGATTCTTGCAGGCCCCAGATGGGTTAGTTCTGGCAGGTGAGTCCCGAGATTTTGTGGACAACGAAGCCGTGTTCAAGTTGAAGAAGGATATTCAAACGGGAGAGGAAGTTCAACGCAGCCTGATCAACTATCGCAAAGGAGGCAAGCCATTCTTGAACTTACTCACGCTTATTCCTATTCCGTGGAATGGAGATCAGATTCGATTCTACGTCGGCTTCCAGATCGACCTAATCGAATGCCCTGAAGCCATCATTCAAGAGAGGGAGCAGACCATAAAAGTTGACGGCAGGGCCACAGATATGGCCCAAAACGCCGCGCGATGGCCGGTATCTGGTCCTGGCAAGCCTTTTCTAGGGTATCCGTCTCGAAGTGAAGGGTTCTTGAGATGGCAGAAGCAAACTTCTTGGCGACAGGGGCTTCAAGGATCTTTCGACACACCTGGCGCAGTGAGTTCAGGGGACACTGATGAAGCGAACACTGGCAAGAGGGATAAATGACGAGAAAATATACTAAAAGTGGTTACTAGTGCTTGGAATATCGGTTCTTGGTCTTGACCTGAAAATGCTCCAAATACTACATCTCAAATATCACCCAGTAAAGGTTATCTCTATATAATACTAATCTCCGCCGTCATCGCCTTCTCCCACCAAGACTTCTCTTTCGACCGAACAAGTCCCACACGCTTAAACTGTAGTGTCCCTTGTCCCGTTGGCGTCAGACCCAGGCCGTCGATCCAACCAAATTGACTCTCCCTACGACACGCTAGGCAAAACAAGACTTGGCAAGCTTCCCCTGGCACGTCAAAGGTTATGGTACCAACTTTGGCCATCTGGCCATCTCCTTGAATAGCCATGATTGATCGTTGATCATGCTCAAGTCCATCCTGTTCTCGCCACATTGCGCCTACTGGTATAAGCAACCCCTTTATTCTAAGTGTGCCACCTTTGAGAATACTGAATGGGTCGTCCCCCGCGGGTACTGTGCTCATCTCGAGGATCTGAGGCGTGAATGTGTGGTCGACGGGCTCTGGTTTGTGCTGCTTGAGCGTCCACCACCACTCGGCTGGACCTTTTACTGAAGCCCAAGACCAGGATGGGGCCAGGTACTCGGAATGTCGGCTCCTCTTGTCTTTGGATTTGCCTTCGATCTTCCAGATTAATCCGATGACACCATGAGACTCAAAGAGTCCTGCGTGATACTTGTCCCCAATCTCTTTGAAAAAGTACCGCGCGATACCAGAGACGGCTGGGAGAATGTCCGTCTGCTTCGTAAGTGATCGTTTCGTGTATCGCTCCACCACCTCGAACCACACAAAGCTGTTCTTCCTCACGGCTTCGTCTAAGTACCATCCTTCAGCGCCTTGGGGCTGGAGCTGGCCCTGGTCAAACGCCCTGAGGGCATTGTTGAACGATAGACTATCGCTCCAGGGAAATTCGAGCGTGGCTTTTTGGCAAGCACACTCCCATCGGATCGTGTCCTTTGAGTAGTGCACCACTCTGGGCGACAGCTCGCGTTCTTGGAGTGTCCATCCCCGCGAGACAAGGGGATCTTGCGAGAGACTGGTGACTGCATGCCCTGCAGGCTTAGCAAAAACACGGATTGTGCGCCTCTTTTCGGTGCCGGACTCATCCTCTTCATCCCATGTCAGATCAGCAGGTCCATAGAACGATTCTGACGCATCTCCTTTTCGGCACCCGCCAGTGCCGTCAGAAGAACTTGATGCAGCCACGGTAACGTAGGCGTTTGAGTACACGGCAGCCATCTGCGCCGCTTCTACCGTCCAATCCTCGTAGGAGTCTTGGATGATGCATAGTGAGTCGATCCAGACATAGCGGACACCGATACTTCTGCTTATTGTTATGAAGTCGACAAATGTTTGGGACAAGTCTGATAAGGGGATGTTTTGAGTGTGCTGCTTCAAGTTGGAGGTGATCGTCTTGGCTGATTCTGGCATGTTGAGACCCCAACAATGGCTGGAAGCGATGTAGCGTGGATCGTTGATAGACTCTTCAGCAGTGACAACCAAGCGAACGAGGTCAGGATCGGCTGATTCAACGTCGATCAAGCGCGTTGGAAGATATGAGGCATCGTGGTTCTTCCGACACTCGGTATGGTTTCCCCAGCAGCTCTCCAGCCACCACTTGACCGTATCACTCTGGTACTTGGGGTTTGATGCAATTCCCAGGTCTGGCTTGCAGTCGTATACAGCGACATCTTCCCAGTCCTGCGGGACCTCTATTCCACGCATACTCCCCACGTCAGTCCAACCCACGCATACCGACTGCGCGCCGAACTTGGTACTCCTCAGATTGATCTGCTGGGACAAATCGACCGGCTTCCCATCCAAGCCGCTATAGATCTGGCCGTCCTTGGCGCGGCGCTGCGTCGCATCAAAGACGACAGCGCACATGCGACATGCTGCTTCTGCCGACTTTTCAAGGGCGGCGAGGTTTGGGTGATGCTCAATAGTGCATTGGTCATTTCGAGCTGAGCTAAAGAACTTGGGTGGTATAGTCTTACAGAAGCTGCACAGCGCCATGTTGGTGGACTTGGCAGTGAGTCTTGGCGAGTTCGACATTGATATGAGAGGGATTTAAGGTCACGGTTGATCTCTCAGTTAGCGCTTGCGTCACGTGGATGGCATTCAGCCTGCGTGGCTTGCGATACAAGGGCTGAGGAGTTGAGTAAGACGTTGGTGAGGAGTCGTTGCCGAAATATCCGGCCCTGGACCACTCGGCATCATGATAGCAGCAACAAGTAGGGTGGCTTATTTCAACTCATCTTTCTCGCAACTGTGCTCTTCGGACAGCTTTTTCTACAATCTCGCAACATTTGGGTTATGGCACTCGCAAACCAATACGCGTACAGCTATGCGTTATCAATGTTTCACAACAGCAGCGTGCGCGTCCCCTAGAAAAGTGGCTGAGGATACTACCCGGTCCGGCTCACATCGTCACAGCCTGCTTGAAGCAACTCATGTCATGATATCTTAAACGAGTGTCATTGGACGGCTCTACTGCGTGATATGTGCCCAATCTGCATGAGCTGAATGCATCTCCATCCAACCATGTCATCCGAAATCACACATGACCATGCCCCCTCCCCGTACAAAGCCTGCCTCCATCACATGAGAAATTCCATCACACAGCAGATACACCCTTGGTCTGTGGATACCGCCGCGAATGGCTTCAGGGTTACTTTGCCTTCCCTCCGCAAGGGCAACACGCGCCTTGGTACGTCTCTTTACAGCTGATGCAGATATTCACTTCAACGTTGGGTGTCAGTCAGACTCGAGAACATTTTTAACCACTTACTTGTTAAGATGACGACCGGACAGAGTATTGGAAGCGTTGTTCAAGTGGACAGTTGCGATCTCGGGGTGAATAGCCTGAGGGAAGATGGGAAGAAGGAAAGATGAAAACCTCTGAAGAGTCGAGAAGCCAGATTATTTAAACCTGGCCGTCCTGCTCATCATGTGATCAGTAGGAGGTTCAACCCATCAACTTGGGGGGCCTCAAATGCGAAGCAGGCTGTGATGCTGCACGTTTCAATTGATGGCGCACACTCATTGGGCTATCTTTTGCTTTTGCTTTCCTAAGTCGTACCGCCCCCCCCCCATTCTTACCTTACCTTTCTCGGGTAAGTTCTTCCAGAGTGTTGATCTGTTTGCAAGAGTAGGTGTCTGCTTCGCCCTCGTAAGAGGTGTCCGTTCATCACCCCCGTAGATGCCGTCCTTCAGCCATCTTGTCCACCGTGAGCGGTTTGCAGGGCTTATGTAGACAAGAAAACGGCGATCCACTCCCAATAGTATGTTATTTTCCTCTCTGGAGGATAAGATCTCTCTAATTACAACTCGAGTTGTGTAGGTTGGAGCAAGCCGGGAAGTAACCTACAATCACACAGTTTCGCCTAATCAACCAAATTTATTCACGCTCTCATTCTCCCAAGGAATAACCACCGCTCTTTGAAGCGTCTATTTGGTTTATGTTTCCTTTTCCTCCATTAAGTAATCTCATATCTATTTCATCTTCGAAATTGGACTGTTCTGTAGGGTAGGCCCTTTCGCAGACACCACCAGTTTCTCTCGCTCAGCGAGCAACATCCTCATCGACAGCTTCTTCCTGGCTGTTTAGTGTAGGCCTGCATAAATATTTTGAAAGTAACTTGATTTCTTTTGCATTTTTAGCTCTTAACTGCACCGTTTGCTGAGTTTCCTTCCCTCTCAGGACCACGCATGTTTCAAAACCGCGTCGATGCAGGACAAGGCCCCGACCTTCCTCACTCGCCGCTTAACACAGGAATCATAAATGGTCTTGATGACCAATCTCAGTCACCCTGGTTTGTTTTAGGGTGAGAATCATCCATAATGACATTGGCCTCTCATCCGTGTTTGTGAAGAGCCGCATGTCACTGCTGATAGTAACTAGTAGCTCGACTGCCGATGCCAGACCCAGCAGTATTAAATCCAATATCAACAAATACGAGCCGGAATGCCCTATACGTTAAAGATCTTCGGGTATCTCTCCAGGACTCAAGGCAAGCTTGATAACTGTTGTGGGGAGACAGGGGAAAACTAAAAATAGATGGCCCTTCATCTTGACTAAACCCAGCAAAGTTAAAATGCAAGGATCTGTCGGGTCTAGTGCATGAATCTAATAGGCAAACTTTCGACAAACCCCGGAAAAGGACAAGGATAAGGAATAGCGTTCGGTATATCGGCATTTAGGCTTTCTAGAACCTTTCGACATTCCTCGGACGGCGAGGCCGGGACCGGAGCTAAGGATGAAACTGAGGTCCAGATTTGTTTCTATTGATCATGGGATGATATGGGGCTGGGAATCGAAGGAATACGAAGCGGCAGGGCTGACAAGTGCCGATATATTTTTGGAAACTCGTAGACTTGGCCTGGCGAAGATATAAGGAGCTCAACACAACAGGACAAGACATCTCCTCTCATCAACAATCACCACTTCATCTTCTACATCTCCAACATCTCCAACACTTCCATATCTCTTCAAGGCTTAAACATCACTACACAGGTCAGTTTGCACATCATATCCGACAAGACGCCAGAAAAGCTGACACTAAACAGACCCAACCGCCAAAATGAAGTTCTCCATCACCATCGTCGCCGCCCTTCTCTCTGCCACCGGCATGGCCGCCCCCGCCAACGAAGTCTCGATGATGGCTGCCTCCCCCCAGTGGACCATCCAGTCTCTGAACCGCGTCTGCGACAAGCCCGACGCCACCTGCACCTGGAACTTTAAGATCAACACTGGCAGCGGCGCTGCTACCGCCTGCAAGTACGTCGTCAAGTCTACCAAGACGGCCAAGGCCTCCAAGGCCAACGGCGGGCCTGCTACCTGCGGCGACTTCACCATTACCTCTGGCTGGAGCGGTCAGTTTGGTGCCGACAAGGGATTCACCACTCTTTCGGTTGTCAGCAAGAGCAAGAAGCAGATTATCTACCCTGCCTACACTGACCAGCAGCTCGCTGGCGGCAAGGTTGTCAAGCCTGACCAGGCTTACGCTCCTGCTTCCCTTCCTTGAGCTTGTTTCAAAAGGTGGCAGACGTGGATTTTATCATAGACCGGGTTGATTGGGGCGAATGAGCGTTTCATGTTTTCTTTCTTCACCCAGGATATCTACCTCATCTTTAATCATAGCGACAACACATAGACCCATAGACTCCCTTGTATAGAACATAGCCTCAATCAACAATTCAAGCTTGGCATTGAATTACCTATAAGATGACTGTCTCATCTAACTTGCAACCGAAGCGAATAGATGCAACAATGGCGAGCTTCAAGTGCGCATCGGCACGGGCAAAGTCTTGCATGACTGTTGAAGCATCATGTCACAATGACGGGAATAGCCCGTCAGGCCCGCTGCAACATGACTGGGTGCGTCACACCGACCCAGAATGCCTAATCCAATCATCTGAATCGGACGACGAGGTTGGGGATGCGGGAGGCCGACCAAACGACATGAAGTGGTCACTGAGAGCTACTCTTTCTTGGCCAGCCAGTAAGAAGAGTAACTCTTGCCGTCAAGGCAGAGGTCGGCCTCCCTTAGTGGCAGCAAAGCTGCCCAACAGGTCCGACGACATCCAATGACTGTAGAAGCAAGCCAACACAGAGTGGGTTGAGCCCAGAGGTCGACATCAGGTACAACAGCAGCCGGTTGCCAAGTGTAGCTTTCCTCGGCCAACAGTAACCAGATGATACAGCTCATTACGAATGTTGGTTGGTACAGTTTGCGTGTGGCCTGGCAACATGCATATCGCCGCACCAGTCACACATGCCGCATGCCCCTGACGAAGGCGTGCCTCCATTCTCTCTTCCCCTCTTGCGCATTTGGCCACGTTGGTTGTGCGATATACAATCACCGCCGCCTTCAATGCAGGTTGTTCACTTCTTCCACTAATTCACTCTCACACCCAATTTCTCGCACTCAACATATATCATGCCACCACGCAAGAAACCCAAGTCATGGTCCATGTACCCAGCTCTCGACGATGACCTGTCAAATGAACTAGAGACAGACGACATTTATTTCACATTCAACAACAATGACGACGAAAGGGGCTGTATCGAGTCATACGACACTAACATAATGGGCCGGTTCATCTGCCACAACAACAACTGTACAAGTCGTGGATGGTCAAGCAAGAAGATCGCCATAACCATCCGCATGTACAGCGGGGATCGATACAACGTTCGTGTCTATCACCAGCGCTGCAGGAATTGCAACTGGCTCAGCCGCCCTAATCTCGACGTGGACACGTATGTGGACAGAGTTGCGTATCGTCTTAAAAAGTGGTCGGGTGCAAAGGTGGAGCGTCCGTTTTACGGTGGCAAGAGTGGCAAGCCGCATGAGAGAGACCTTTGTGAAGGCTGCAAGAATGGGCACTGTAAGGAAGGGGATAGGTATCTGTGGGAGTAGCGGCATGTTTGACGCGATGGGTGGGAGAGGCGATGGACATGTGAGATAGGAGACTATACGCACGACTCCCAAGAGGTTCAAAATGTCGACTTACTGCGAGGACAGCTCATAGAACTGTCGTGGCGCCCTTGCGAGGTGTTTGAGTTGGGCCATAGGAAATCAGAATGCCATGACGAAAAATCAAGCCAAGGTATAATTGTCTTGTTGACTGATGGAGAAAGCGTTGGTAAATTACATTCCTATAAGACAAGACATATCTCTTCTCAGATCACAGTTGACGGCTTTATATGTCAACTGGTTTGCCTTGCGTATACAACATCCACTGGACGAGTCATGTCTCATGAGGATGACACTCGTGACTGAGGGTTTCTATGAGAAGGAGAGTATGGAAAGGATTAAGAGTCAAATGGAAACCTCACTAATAAATGCCAGAACTTTTCCAACAGTCCACAATTAATGCCAACACCTTTCATATCCTCACAGGCAAACTTCGACGGCCATCCTGATACACCTGGCACTGTCGATATGACAGCCACCATTCGAGAGTGCCCCTCAAAAAGACCTCGAACCACATGATCACGTTGCTATCCGAATGGTCGGCAGAGGTTTCGACCCGAGAAACAAACGGGCCTTTTCGCTCAGTCTCGTCAAATCCGAGATGTAGCAGTCGGCAACCATGTGTCAAGATTGGCTGATCAAGGTAGTCAAAACGGACTTGACCGACAGGCGCCTGTTTTCCATCCGAGTAATACAATAGCAGCCCCAGAATCTCTACAAGGCCTCTAGTCTGGCGGCGGCATGGCCTTATTGCCACAACATTCTCGACAGAAGCGCAAGACCAAAGGAAGCCATCAGTACTGTGCAGTTGTGGGTGGTGGGACGAGGCCGCTGGAGCGGTGAAACCTGAAGTCTGGTTCGGTGGGAGGGAGTCCAAAGATACCCAGCGGATACCGTATGGATGTTGATCGAAGAAGAAGTGGCCGGGTGACTCTATCGGCGTGTCGAGAAGGATCCATTGGCAAGCTGCCATAGGTGGAGTTGGCTGAGCCCCAAATAACTTGACGCATCCTCGATCCGTCTCAAACGCTAGGGCTGCCTGTCTGTTGAGATGGGAACGGGCTCGCATCCAGATTCTTGTAATGCGCTCGTTCGGTTCAAGTGGCAGGTAGACCCAAACTGAGTGGTCGGGGCTAGGGCTAGACTGATAGAAAGACAAGTCGTCGTTGGATGTATGGGCATGGAACGCGACGGGAGAGGGATTGCAACAGATCGAGATACCAGTAATGCCGGGCTGGTTGTATTGGAACTGAGAAAACCGAGGTGGTCTTTGGCTCTGCAGTAGATGAAAGAGGTATTTGCGGTAGCGGTTCTCCGGGTGTTGTGGGACCGCGAATGAGACCAAGCGTTGGGTGTCGTATATGATTGAGTCATCTCGGTATGTCAGAAAGCGTAGCTTGAGGCCCTGTTGACCATGGTCAGCCCTATACTAGCTAGACGCCATGTTGGGACCCCCTACATCACTTGCGAACTCGAGCACGCCAGACTCACTGACAGGTATTGCTTTCCACCACACGCCCGAGACATAGTCTATATTAGGTTTGACCTTGGACTGGGAGAAAACTAATCTCCTAATGCCGAGATGGTCTTCACCTATATAGATTACTTTGGGCGGGGAACGTAGTCATCGCAGGACCTGGTATCATTGGCTAGTGAGGCAACATACTTCTCTCCTTCGAAAATGGTATAGATCTGAGTGATATTTGATGCAATCGCGACCGAAGAGGATTCAAAAGAAGCCAAGCAACGGAGCAGGGAGCAGTTTTTCGTCACAGCGTATTCGCTGACAAGTTGTTGTGCTATATGTGCGCGTAGCTCCACCGGGAAAGGTAGGACATGCTGAAGCTGTGACGCGAGTTCGTTTTGTAAGCGGAGGCATCGTGCCCTCTCTTGATGGAGTGAAGGCTCGAATGCACAAGCATTGACCTTGAGTAGGAGATATACGTGTGCGGCCTTGGGGATACTGAGGCAGGAACCATGGCAACCAATATCCCAGCCGCCGTCGTGAACACAGTCGCCGAGGCATGCATTATATGCAGTGAGCCCAGCCTGATGTCGGAACTCAGCGCGAGAACGGTATTGAAACTGCTCCGATATCTGGCCGTTGGGCTTGACTGGTTGGGCTTAGCATCCAAGAGCCACACATTTGCAAGTTCTCAAGAACTTACCGACGACAAGGACGTCGTCGTCGGCGAATCTGACGTTACAGAGGCCACATCTTGGTGTCAAGCAAGGTTTGATCATATTTGACCTGGGATTTGAAGGAGGGAGTGGCTAGTCAACTAAACACATTGCATAACAGAAACAAAACCCCAGGTGCGGAAGATCATGGCTCCGGCAGCCGCTTGCACCAATAGATAGCCCGCTTGCCCTTGTACTCAAAGACAGTGGCGCCGTCACGTTTCTTCTGCCTCCAGTCAGACCTTTGAGTGGTCCTCTTGCTTCCGTCCGTACCCTGAAAAACATATTCGTCTTTGCTCATCCTATGCTTTACCACTTCTACTCTCACTTCTCTCCTCTCCCTCGTCCTACGCTTCTCCTTCTCCTTTTCCTTCCCCTTGCTGTCACCCTCCGCGCCGGAATCCTCGCCAGCCTCGTCTGGATCATCGATAGACATATCCTCTAGGGCATGGGGTTCCTGATATGGCATCCACGGGGCCATGTCTCTCAGATGTCCAACACCTGGCTCCATCTGCGGGACCTGGACTGTTTGATAGTCCGCGAAAGGTTGTTGTCCCCATGGGTACATTGGGTTGATCTGACTACCACCCTCATCAAGGTAGAAAGTCCCAGCCTCTAGCATTTGGTCCATCTCGGTTTGTTAACTTGGCACCACGGGTGCTTGTCGAAATGGCGGCTCGCTTTTGAACATGCGGATCGTTTCCTCCAACTCGAAAACGCCGCTCGGAGGAGTCATGTCGAGATACTCTTTCTTATCTTGCGAGGAAGATCCAAACAATGGCCTGAGCGCTTGATGGTTGTTGCTCGCAAACCAGGCCCGGAATTTGAGCCCCCACACGGTAAGAATGTAGATGCCAGTCAAATCATGCGACTTGATGGCACGCGTTGCGACCCCCAGCCCCTGTTCCTCAACATCTCGAATTGAGCCTCCAGGGCGCTTCACTTCACCAATGTCGACAGGAGAGATGGTGTCATTATCCTGATCATATTTGATGATCTTGAAGTCCATCCTCCTCCGACTTTCATCGTCGGGGGCCTGCTCGCAAAGCAGTTGCCAGGGCCGTGGGAACATTCGGTTCAAGTAGGCCTGCCAGGCTGCCGAGGATTTGTACTCAATGTCATGTTGAGCAAGCTCTCGCATGAGCTTGATCTCCATGCCATCAAAATGGTCTTCAAGGCGGAAGGAAGGTTGAGCCATGATGGCTACAAGGATTTTTAGGGGGAAATGAAGTGGCTTGAGAGTTTGCTGGTGAGCCTGATAAAATCGTGAACCTCGAACGCGGAGTTGCGAGTCTTTAAATACATGAACTGAAGAGCGTTGGTGGTTTAACCTGGAAGAAATACAATCACCTTAACCGCCCCGAAGTCGAACAGATGACAACCTTGGATTATGGTGGGCAGCTTTGATGCCGTTGGCCCTTCGATGCAGGCAGGGTTCTTTGCTTCATTACCACAGTGGCTCATAACTTACTTGACGGGCGTGGAGGATAGAGTTGTCAGATGGATGGATGTGACTGCTTCCTCTCTGTGCAATGGTCGCAAAAATGGACGCTTGCACTTTGATGCAACAGTGATTCGACGTTTGCTGTCACGAGCATGTCCAACTGCACCTACCTTGTCGTCAGCCTCATTTTGCATCATCCTGTGTATCGCCGTGGAGGGTTTAGAGTCCTAGCTACAGGAGTGATGTTACGAGACAAGAGGATGCAAGCGATGGCAAGCTGACAAGTATTCAAGACTTCTTACAGTGCCGCAGACCATTTGGTAGTCCTGCCCCCTTGTCCAATCGACGCACATCATGCATACCTTGCGTGACGCTAGTAAAATTTACCTGCAGATGCAACACAAACTTGGCTCGCTTGGAGTGAGCCACCATGTGTGTAGATCACGATGGCAGGTAAAATTTGCCTGCACTTGTAAACCAGACTGGTGTGTTTGTCTTGCCCCCGGGAAGTGCTCCGGGTAGAATCGGTGAGGCCCGTGAGGATGCAGAGTCGAGAGGTCGGCCGTATTGAAGCAGAGATACGGAGTAGGGAGCCCTTTCGCCCTCAAGAGTAGGCTGCTTAACAGACATGGTCCCTCTTGTCCTTTGCTTTTCCTTTCATCTTTATTCTTGCTCCTATTCTCTTCTCTTTTTTTTTATTTATTTTTTTTCTATCTTTTTCCCCCTTCATCTCACCTCATAGCTACCCAAGATAACTAATGCGTGCCCAAATCCTCATTCGTTTCTCGGCCCTGTCGGGCATCTTAGGCCCAATTCTCAGTGGACGGCGGTCCACATGGGTGTGACACGACACGCTATTTTCGCCTTCCACAGGCTTCAAGAGGCCCTGTTTTCTTTCTTCTCCTCTTCCTTTGTTCAACGTCATCGACCATTTGGCCGCCCTCGATGCCTTTTGCACACGCTTCTTATCACCAAGTGCCGTAGCACGCCTCATTCCAGTAACAGAGATTAATCACAACCCAAGCCTGGACCGCTCTCTGGCTTTATTTAGTCCTGCCCACGGCCTGCACCTTTCCACCGCGACCACTCCAACAGCACCCGTTTCGCTCAGTTCGAACCTCTATACGCAATCATGAGCACACAAGACGAGGTTAAGAGAGTACGTCACTTCTTCCCGTATGCGTCTACCTCATCCTTCTGACCGACTTTCGACCTAGGGATTCAAAACGCTCACCTCAACCGAAGCGTTGCAGGAGGGGTCGATGACGACCCCAAAGTGGATCGTGGGCGCTGGTCAGACGGTGCTCTGGTCTGGCTGTTGGGTCACGCTCAATGAGCGACGAGGCAACGACTGGGTTGGAGTCGAGGAGCTCGAGCGGGATGGGGAAGGGACTCTGCCTCGTGGCTGGGCGCTTTACTTGACGGGCTATGAGGGCAAGGTGAAGGAACGCTGAGGGACGCTCTGATTACTTAGGAGAACATGCAATGCAATGCTGCCGTCACCTTGTTGTGCCATACCTTCACTGCCCAGCATCCATTCTATATATCTTATCTTGGATCCGACTCCCTTCTTCCAGGCCCAGCGTTAGGGTGATGAGTGCTGCTGAGCTCGATCTATGAGGGATCGTCATAGTCACACATCGCGTTGCCCGGATTCCCTCCAATATCTCTCGTTTACGAAAAGGCGTCGCCGCTATCGCATCAGTAATCTCGGGACCAAACACCTGGGAAATAGCGTCACTCGGACTTCCTTGTAGAAGTAGCTGAGGTTTAGGTATTGTCCTTGCCCCGTGCTCCAGGACCAGCTCCCGACTCTCTCCAACGGATTCCAAGTGAGCCCGGGACAGAAGCATCGCCAGACGCTCCACCTTGTTGGGCTCGACAACCAACGTCATGATGCAAGGAACACTGCCGAAAGACGCCCATGGAAAGTTCATCGTCACTGCAGCAGTCACATAGTCACCATGGCCATCTCTCCGGATGGCGCCACTGATATAATCTGGGAAAACGCTCAGAAGTCCTGAAATGGAAGCTCCAGACAGCACCTGTCCCTGCTCCTCGGATAAGCTGGAGCCCACGTCGACTAGCCAAGGGTTTGTATCTTCGCTGCGCAATTGGCCACTGCGGATATCGCTCGCGATAATAGTTGAATGAGAAGGCAATGTCGGATCATCATCATCTCCTCTTGTCGAATGCTCATCTTGTCCTGCTTAACCCGTCAACATTAGTGTGTCAATAATTCCACTAAGCGGGCTACTGACGAGGACGCTTGCCCCCCGCGACTCCAGCTGTCACTGCCACAGTCTGAGCCAAGGCTTGACGCTCCATTTCCCGAACATGAACCTCAGCGCTTGGGTGGACGGTGGAGGCAGAGACCTCCTCCGCAATTCGTGCCCTCTCCTCCGCCGACAGCGTCTCAAACTCACGGAGCAGCCGTTGCCGAGCCTCTCGCCCGTTGTAATGGGCTTGGCCCGTCGTGATGAGGAAATGTGCCAGCCAGGCTTTGAAGCCGCCACGGTCAAGAAAGATTCGAGCGCTGCTGTCCAGCGGCAATGACTGGGTTTGCTGGAAACGCTGCCAAAAGTTGTATGGGTATCGTTTACGCGTCCATGGTGAGGAGAAGGGTGAAGAGAACAGAGCAGTGAGGACTCCGACAAAGTCGGGACTGGTTGGAGGACTCGCCGGTTCTGAAGGAGAGTCTGGCAGATCTGTCATGGTACATGCAACTCAAGCCAGCTTGAATTGAAATCAGGCGACATGAGAAGGTGTGAGATTTGTGTGAACAAAAGGAAAATTGCCTTAACAACCAACCAGGGATGAATGCAGGCGATCCTTGCTCATGCAAAGATGAGGGGAAATTTACTAGCGGCTCGAGACGAGGTGAGCTGTTTACAGCGGTTGGCCCCATGGCAAATATCTTGGCTGCTTATCCGGTGCTCCCCAATTGGCTAGGTCATGCTCAGGTAGAGTGACGACTAACTAGGTGCTGAAGACATCGAGGCCTCTGTTACCACTAGACCGCCGTTGTCCTGGCCTCGTTTATCCGAAGGGGCTTGAAATACCGCATAGATGGGTGTTCGGGATACCCAAATCATCTCGCCGGGATCTGAGTGAATGACCGGCCCCGTCTCCTTGAGTGTCTACTGCATGTCGAATGATTCTACCCCAGTCTTCCAGCGGTTGATTGGTAATAACATGTGCTTTTAGCCCTCAACTCTATAGGTTTTGCACCTTATGCGGCAGACTGACCTACTTAGGTATTGCACCCTGAGTCCTGGCTACGATGAAAGGATCAGCAGCCCTTTCCAACATTACATGTGGGCCGATCCTGTATGAAGGAGGTATTGGGGCTTCTGGTTGAGGAAAAGCACGCACGGGTTGTGGACTTTCTTATGAATACCTATGTGACGAGGCCGACAAAATCAAAGTAACGAGAGAGAAAGAGTTTCAAAGGAGACCACCAAGAACTCATGTAAAATTAAGCTTCAGCAGTGACGCCAGTATCGCTGATATGCCTCCCTAGTCCTTGGTGTCAAAAACTAGCTCCCCTCCGTTCAACCCCTAATACCCCAGGTCTTCTTCAGCTTCGCCACGTCCGCCAAGATCTCGCCAAGGAGTTCACTCCTATCCTGGGCCAGAGTCAAACTCCGCGATGGCTTCCCAATTCCGTCCCAGAGGACCAGGGCCTCGTTGTAAAGTCTTGTCTGCTCCATAGTACCGTTAAAGATTCTATTCGCAATCTCTGGAACCGAAGGTAAGCACTCCCTCGCCCAGCATCCCTTCCACCATGCCTTGGTGGGAATCGTTTTCGTCTGCATTGACTGCGCGCGGAGGGAGTTGTGCTTGAGGGACAGTCTCTCTAGGCGTAACCCTCTGTAGGCTTCTTCAAGATGAAACAGCATCAGTTGGACGGTGGACATGGCGCGTAGGTCCTGCAGGTACTTCAACGCTTCGTTGGGGTCTTCTGTGCCTTCTGAAATTATCCCCTGCAGGCTCAGCTTCTTTTCTCTCCCCCTGTCGAGTAGCAAAAGCATCGAGATCTCGTTAGGGAGCTCCAGAGCCTCCCTGAGCGTGTTCACATCCCGGGTGAGGGTGAGTAGATACATGTCGAGTTCGTCTGGGAACGTCTGCATGAGACTTCCGGGTGAGAGGAATGCTTCGAACAGGTTGATGACCTTGCTGTTGGCGTGGGGTTCACTGATCGCCTTTGTCACGTTGTCGCCGAGTTGGTTCAGTTCATCAAATAGTTGAACCATGTTCTTGCCAACAAGTTCTCTCAACTCACCCCATCGCTTAGAGACCCTCTGCGCGGTAACCTTGATTTCATCCTGTTCCCGATCATCCACGTACCCATGCATCCCCATGAAGGAGGGATAGTACTTGGCGGTTTCGTGACTGATACGAGCGAGTTCGGGGCGATGAGGGCGAATCATATCCAGGCCGTGGACGAGAGACTCAAAGAACTTGTCAGGGTTGAAAGGCTTGCGAGAGGCTTTGTAACTGAACGGCATGGTGAGGACCTGTCGAGAAGAATAGCCGAGTTGAGAGACAGCCGACATGAGATCGCCAACGAGAGGAGGGTCGTAAGAGACTGTGTGCTTGTGAAACAGCTCATCGTATGCTGGATCAAAGGAGCCAGTGTTCTCCTCCGTGCTGGGCCGGGCAAGGAGGCTCTTGACCTCTAGGCCCCATGTCCAAGGGTCCTGGTTGTGGAGAGGGTCTCTAGACCTGATACCTCTGGCATCGATGAAGTGTGAGATGTATGCGTTTGGCGGATTGCTGATGAAGATGATGAAGATGGCAAAAAGAGCTCCGAGGATGTTGAAGGGGATGCGATGATCTCTCACGATTCTTTTCCCACCAGGAAAGACCTCGACGACACCCGGGAGAGTCTCACGATGAAGAGGAGGCACGACATCGCGCTCCGGATGATTTAGCCAGCCGATGCTGCGCTTGTCGTCGCTGTTGCGGCCGATCTTGATACGCAGGGCACCGTCATCTGGAGAGTAGGAAGGGAGAAAGTCGAGCTCGACTTCCGTGGGCTCGTCGTCTTCATCGGTACGGACAAAGAGCCTGAGACGCTTGGCTTCGATGTTCTGCGGGGAGTAGACGGGCCCTTCACGAGGGCCTTGAGGGGCTGGACGACGTCGTGGCATTGGATCAAGCAAGCTGAAAGCTGTTGAACCGAGGGGGCAGAGTCAAAGAAGGTTGTTGCAGCGTTCAAGTTGACAAGTTGGACGAAAGAATGGTTGAGGCACAAGAAAGAGCTCGAGAAGATGTCAGAACACATGGGCAAACAAAGCGCTCCATTCAAGGGGGTTTGCTCCATTGGTGCTGGAGGGCGGCCAACCAGGGGCAAACACTTTCCGACAGATTAGGCATGGCGAGCATAAATGGGAAAACCGGATAGGAATAGCTTATTCGTTTACAAACGCCTAAAGTAAAACGACAGACGTGCACTCCATGAATAGAAGTGAACTGAGTGGAGGTGGTGTTGAGCAAACAAAGAAGTTGAGCGGGGGAAACGCCCGAAACAAACAACAATAGCGCCTTGAAAGGGTTACTGCGCACCAACAGCTCTTTTTGTCCAATTTGAGCGTTTTCTGTTCAACTGGAGCTTGAAATGAGTTTTTGCACTCGCTCTTTCAAGGGTCGAGTGTGATTGGGATGATGGTGAGATGTTCGTGTTTTGGTCAAGTATAAGATGATTTCAACCAGTCTTGCCCGATAGAGCAGACAAGAATATGACGAGTTATCTCAAGTCTCCTTCCATATAAAAATGGGTTTCAACCATCATTTCTTCCCTTTTCTCTTCCATCATCATTCTCATCACACCACTCGACAAGCAACAAAGCAACCCAACCACAAGCCAACCCACTTGGCCCCACCACCACAAAGACTTATCCAGACTCCATACAGAAGCCATGGAATCTTCTTCAGCTCATGTTACTCCTGATGTGGAGTTTCCTGTGCCCGGTAGCCTCCCTCAGGAGCTCGTCTGCATCCCTCTTGAAGGCAACCGCACAAAGATCGTAGCAAGACTAGGTAACAACAGGCTTGCTTCTTGCGTCATTGATGATGAGGCACCACATCTAGATTCCAAATCCATCGCTGAGCTCCCGCTCACTCCTATCCCTCTATACGAGTATTGTCCAAAGGCAGAGCTGCACTTTGAGAGTGGTAACGCCCTGCAAGAAGGTCAGATCATCAAGCGTCCCCGGCTCGATGATTGGGTTGAGCCCGATCACTGGCCCAAATGGGTGCAGCTCGCGGAACGAGAGGTCAAGATATACGAGGTGCTAAAGCAGCATCCTCACCCCAACATCGGACGCTACTTTGGATGTGTGACCGAGGAGGAGAGGGTGACGGGCATCTGCGTTGAAAAGGGCACATCTTTGTTGACTGAGAAGCTTTCTGGTGCCACGATGCAACAAAAGATGGCATACTACAAAGGCGTAGAGGAGGGAATAATTCACCTCCACCAGCTAGGGCTGTCTCACAATCGGTTACTTTATGTCGACATCAGGATGAGAGGCGAGGTCCCCTTCATCACCGACTTTGCCTACTGCACGCTTGGGGCACATTGGGAGCGTCTTCCAGATGGAACACTCTCCAGCAAGGGCAATCATGCCGAAATAGATCTGCAGAAACTCGAAGATCTGAAGAAGTACATCCTTGAGAGCTAGAGATGCGTCAGCAACTGACTAGGGGACGAAATGTTTGGGGTAAGTGTTGTTGATTGCCTCGACTGACTGGAGAGAGCAGATGTTTGCTTCTGAAAGTCAAAGATGGACGGATGATTATATGGATTGCCAAGAGCGTAAGATTGTTTTGAAATTGATCTAGATTGTTCATCTTGCATGAAAATCCCCAAAGTGGTGCAATTGGTGAGATGAGATGTACCCTGTCCGGAATGATGTGACTTCAACTGACGGCCCCATTGTCTATCCACTGCGTAACTGTGCCTTGACTGATCTGCGTCCTAATTTACTCCTTGCCTGCCAAGGCCTGAACTGTAGCCTGAAGAGCGGCACGGTCGGCACCGCGAATCCTCTCAACCAGACCATCATCAGAGAGGCTCACAGACCGGCTAGCAGCGATTCCCTCAACAGCGACGCCCTTGGGTACGCCATTCTGGAAGACCACAAACGTCGGCATGGCAGAGACGCTATACTTGCCCGCGACGTTTCCGACGTGGTCCACGTTGACCTTGGCGAATGCGAGCTTACCGCTGGAAGCGTGGTCGTCGGCAAGCTTGGAGAAGATGGGGGCGATGGCGCGGCAGGGAGGGCACCAGTCGGCGTAGAAGTCGACTACCACGCGGGTTGTGGAGGACAAGAGAGAACCAAGCTCGGCTTCATTGGTGATCTTGTAGACCTTGCCAGAGGTTTCAGGGATGGGGGAGCGGTCCGCGAACAGGGCCTTTCGATAATGTTAGCACGAGTTGGTTCACTTCACAGGTGTGTGTGGATACAGCCTGTTGGGGGAAGAACGTACTGGCCCAATGATGAAGAGAGCGAGAAGGCCCAAGAGTATGTAATAAATGTTATCCATTTTACTGTCTAGTCGCAGCTCAGCGAAAGGTGAAGCCTCACGTTTGTTGCCAGTGAAGGTGACGTTGTTCGGAGAATGCTACGAGGCTGCCTGTGATGGGAAGAGGACACGTGATGGCGTGACCAAACAGATTCAGTTAACCGAAGTAAGCCCGAGTTCCAAGAATGGAAGGTGGAGAGAAGTGGCAGAACCAACCACCCCTGTCGGCCATCGAGCGCTCACCCGCGGAACCCGGTCAGATCTTGGTCGCTGCATCCAGAACACGCCTTGTGGACCAACTTCTGTCTCATTGCGATGAGCCAAGAAATTACATTCTAGGAGTCCTTTTACCAAGAAGAGACTTTGCGGGGTTATCAGTATCTCCGTCAATTATCGCCGTTTCGCTGTGTTGAGTCTAGAAATGCATCCCGATATCTCCATAGGCGAATGTGGGAAGTGCTTGTACGAAAAGATATCTTACTGGGTATGATCATCAGCACCTCGAATTCATGAACAGTATTGGCATCGAACGAAGGCAAATATAAAATTGAACTCATTCTCTGTAGCATTCTTCCTTCGTGAGGAACTGTGTTGAATTCATTTATCCACTCTGTAAAACTAACTCTAGCTTACATATTCAAGTGAGAGGCGACAAGGATACTTGGCAACACCAAGTTTGAGCCTTGGCTTACAGAGCTCTCGGAGATCCAGACTCTCGCACCCTAGAACCCAAAATTAGCCAAAGGATCATTGTTAATCTTTTCATCGCACTGTAGCTGGGCCTCTGAATTGGTGTTGATTCTCGTCCTACCCTAGACCACAGTGAAATCTCATAGGTTTCTACTTGTTCTCTAGATACCGTAGCGCGATAGAATGAACTGCGAGACACTGATCGAAGAGTGATAGGGGATGTCTTTATCCATCATATATTATGCTTTTTCCTTTCATGAAGTGAGCAAGGTGGGGATGGATTGTCACCATTCAACTTGTGGAGTTGACCATACCCGGCCGAAGATAGGCACTTCCCTCGCATACCCTATGACCAAGATGATAGAAATACGGAAACCTCCATATCTCTGCAGGAAGGATTCAAAGCCAATTCAGCACGGAGTACATGGGCGCTGATTCGTGGTGCTCCCGCCGGACTGAAGTTTACTATTGATGCCGTGCCCCTGGTGCACATCTAATATGGGACTCCCGTAGGGACTTTAACATAGCGAGGCACATATGTACGAGCCGCGGGCCAGAGAATCACATTCAAGGTCTCCTTAAAAGTAGTCGAGATTCACATTTTGAAACCACCATGCTCAGCTTGGCATATGGCGTGACGTCATAAATCTGCCACAGCTGAGGCTGCTCTCGTGAGCACCCGCAGTGGACTGCCAACGATACTCATGAGCTGGCACGGGAAATCGGCTAACGGCAAATTAGCCATGGAATTACAGGATCTGCTTAAAGAGACGTGATTTGCTAGGGGACGTTGGCTACGTGTTTGGTGGTCTGTTTGTGGTGGCCCGCGGAGGCCGAAGCGCCCGATTAGAGGCCAGGGGGCTTGTTTGGGTCATGCGTGAAATCTGGAAGATCGGACATTTGGGAGAAGGTCGGTCTTGTCATGGAAATAAAGGGGTTTCTTTGGTCTTTTCCAATTCTTTACTTCTTTGTGTGTCTGGGTATTTCTGCTTAATATTCTGTGTTGGTGTTTTCTACTTCTTTACTATTTTCGACATCTACGATTCCACGTCAAAATCGACCC
Source organism: Fusarium protoensiforme (assembly GCA_011320165.1). Taxonomy (NCBI): domain Eukaryota; kingdom Fungi; phylum Ascomycota; class Sordariomycetes; order Hypocreales; family Nectriaceae; genus Fusarium; species Fusarium protoensiforme. The sequence continues at coordinate 267,375 of JAANQP010000581.1, read as the reverse complement.
ACTCTCACGGCCTCAGCACACATCGAAACACCACCACATTCTGTAATACAACAAACACAAATACATCGACTCGCAAACTCAAACATGGAGGAAAGAGCTAGCGTCCAGATATTACCCGCCGTCACTTCGGTATCCCAACTTGACCTATCCGAAGCCCGCACCACCCGCCACCGGAAAACGTCAAGCATCGACACCGGCCGAACTCTTGCCCACCACAGGATGTCTTCAAGAAAGCGACGGAGAAGACACTCCTCTTTGAGCCATCGTGTGAAGCGCTTCATTCTTCGATACACCTGGGCCTTCCCCCTTGCCGTCATCTCCGCCTTTCTCTTCGTGTACAGCCTCAACCCGACGGAGAGCAACCCGGTGCACAAGTTCATCTTTCCGAGCTATCGAATAGAACCCGAGACTCCCGGCGAGCCCGCCAAGTATGCCAAGGGACGAGATGACTTTGCCTTTGTCTTCTTCTACATCATCTTCTTCACCTTCACGAGGGAGTTCGTCATGCAACAGGTTCTGCGGCCTCTGGCACGTTACTGGGGCTTGGCCAGTCGTGGAAAGCAGACCCGCTTCATGGAACAAGCCTACGCCATCGTCTACTTCATGTTCATTGCTCCTCTCGGGCTGTACATCATGAAGGGTACTCCAGTGTGGTTCTTCAACACCAGGGGCATGTACGAGGACTTTCCACACAAGGCGCTGACAGGCGACCTCAAGTTTTACTACCTCTTTCAAGGAGCGTACTGGGCTCAGCAGGCTATTGTGCTTATTCTTGGTATGGAGAAGCCTCGCAAGGACGCCAATGAGATGATTCTTCATCACATTGTGACTCTGTCGTTGATTGGGTTGAGCTATCGGTTCCACTTCACCCACATTGGCATCGCCGTGTATATCACCCATGATATTAGCGACCTCTTCCTTGCTGTAAGCCCTCCGCGTCCTTTTCAATCTTGACATTTTACTAACTTTTCAAAGGGATCCAAGGTTCTCAACTACCTCAAGTCGCCCATCACAGTCCCCTTCTACGCCACCTTCATGGGCGTCTGGATCTACATGCGACACTATGTCAACCTCCGCATTATCTACTCCCTCTTCACCGAGTACAAAACAGTCGGCCCGTATGAACTGAACTGGGAGACCGAGCAGTACAAGTGTCCGCTTGCCCAGGCCATCACGTCGACACTGCTCATAGCCCTTCAATCGCTGAACCTCGTGTGGCTGTACTATGTTCTCCGGGTTGCTTACCGCATCACGGTTTACAATGAGCAGCGGGATGCTCGCTCTGACGAGGAGGCTTCGGATGCCGAGGGGGAAAAGCCTACGGAAAAGACCAAGGCGAACTGAATGAACTGTACTTCAGATCATCAGAAACATCAGAGAGGAAAAGCTCACATGTCTTATTGAGAAAAAGATCAACTTAATGAGAGAGTCTAGGAGGTGGCGGGTCGGTCTGGAATACGTCAAGGTTGAATTAAGGAGTTCAAGGAACTAGAATAATAGTTAATTATAATTAAATAATTACATGTAATTAATCAGGGGGTCTTCCCCTTCTTCTCATCTGACTTCGTTTCTTCGTGTCTGTAGGATTATTAATGTGACTCTATGCGATTTTGTGATGCCCACCGAATATGTTTTCTATCACCACCTTGTCGAAAAAATTGATAAACAAACAAAGACTCCCATTAACCCTCCCACTCAATCTTCTTCTCACACCCTATCCGATCCAAGAGCTTTCTGCCATCGCTATGCAGAGATGTGCTCACGCCCCGGGATCTGTGTCGTGAATCGGACCTAGCAAGTCCAGTGACGGATGATCGGCTCGGCAAGCAAAGGTTCTCGGGACCTACTTCCACCTCGAGGTAGTCTTGCTCGTTCTCGTTCTCGGCCTCGTCGTCACTTCGAGTGTCTTCTGCGTTCTCACCGAGAAGCACGCGTACGACGAGCTTGAAGATCATGATGAACCAGAGAATCATAAGACCCTGCAGGAATAGAAGACCACTAAGGAATGCGTGCATGATCTTGGGGTCGTAGCACACGATTTCTGAGTTTGAAACCAGCGGCACCAACCAGTAGCGAGATCCATCTGTCGGTATGTCAAGGGGTCCGGTGACGTTCTCTCCCATGCCCCTGTAGCATCCCTTCATCATCTCTGTCGAATGCGCGTAGACGGACCAGATAACCAGACAGAAGGCAACATGGCGGAGAACAACCCAGCTAACGACAAAGATACCAAACATGATGTCGCATAACGTCTGGTGCTTGAGGTACTTGAGACACTTGGCCACTGAGAAAAAGAGGTCGTTAAGGTCCATCAACACAAGCACGACGTTTCCAACTCTGGTGAGGCCGTAGCGGTAGGAGCAATAGACCAGGCCAATGGTGACGATGTGGTGAGAAAGCATCTGCCAGTGATCCTTACGGGGCTTCTCGATATTGATGACGATGATTTGTTGTAGCCAGAATGCAAGCTGGGCTATCATGTACGACTTCATCAAGACTGTTGTCTCTCTGTTGGGCCACCCGGTCCACATCTCTCGGAGGTTGAGCCAGTAGGGAGATGTAGCATAGATGTACTATTGAAAATGAGTTTCTGGGCTCAAGGAAATAGTGAGGTATTGGTAAATAGAAGGCTTGTCACGTACCATGCCAATGTTCCAAGAGATAGTGTAGTAGATGATCATCCAAGATTGTTCACTGAAGCGAGTCACCTTGCTTCCCTTGAGGTTGCACCTCTTTGCGAGTGGAACTAGGGCGTACTGCATGGCTGCAGCGCGGAGGCCAGTAAAGACGGCGACAAGAAACAACACAAGGTAGACATCGTCAAAGCCCAGACCATACTCTCCTGTCTTGTCGTCATAGTACGATAGCGACAGGAACTTGGTGGTGTAGGGACGAGTGAATGCAACGGTTTGTGCGAGCAGCACGGGGACAGTGACACAGAGGCAGAGGCCTATCGAGGTCAGTGAGTGTGAACCAGGTGAGTGAGGGACATGCAGTTGACGCCAGGTCCAACGTAGGGGTCTGAAGAAAAAGGAGCTGGAGAGGCTCACCTATCTGGTTCTCAACAAACCATCTCTTGGCAGAAGCGCCTTTGCGCCTGGGGTAGTAGTAACTCGGGTGAATCTTGGCCGACATGATCAAGTGTGTATATCCAAGAAAGTGTGAAATCAGATCAAAAAAGACCACCTCCTGAGCATTCAAGAAAGTCTTTTCAGCCTCCTTTCAAAGGAAATCAATGTTGATAAAATGGCCTGTCAAATGAGGGGATGATGGAAACTGACCAGGACATCAGAGAATGATACGATCAAGAGTCATGCGCCCGCGGACCCCGGCCCCAGCTTAAAACCCGAATGGCCTGGGCGCCGCGGCACCGCGGAGGCGCTTGGACAGGCAGGGGTGTGGGAAAGGGGGATTTATGGGTCTTTAAAGAGGGATACGCGGATAAGAATACGCTGATTTTCGTTTCTTCTTTGGAGTGGTTGGGTTGGGCTGTGGGTTTGCGTGAGTGATGATGTCTTGACCGTAATCGTACACTCAATTTTATGGTAGATGCATGTTTAGTAGAGAATGAGGCTGGTGGTACTCGGGATCATTAATCGGTGAATGGTAACATGTGGCGAAAACGGAGACGAGCGATTCGAGGCCTGCAAAAAGCCTTGCCCTGCGTAGATCTGCATGATCTGAGATGGTTGAGAGCATCACACCGCCACCTAGGTATTTACCCTCAATGACCTAAATGGTGAAACGCATAAGCGAAGCCGAAGACGATGTCGAAATTCAACTCGCAGGACAGAAGAGCCTGACTGGTGGTGCTACTCCATGGGCTCTGGTGGTCGATTGCGTGATGGGCCTACTTGACGGACGAGTTTGAAGGAAGAGCCGAACCCGACTTTCACGCCATGCTTCAAGTATAACCTCAATACTTGACCGAGTATTTGTATTTGACACATAATAGGAAGACTTTTGAGGAGGCACATGTGTTGAACACGCTGCAGTTGCGTCCCGCAATAGGATTGAGAGTAACAAGCACTACCAAGTCTCATATCAAAGGCTCAATCTCATAAACCATGAGAATTATGCCAAGGTATTGAGAGAGAAGGTAGTTTGCATCTGCACAACATACATGCCGTCAGCCTTATCGAGATCGTCAAGCCGTCCTGCATGCATGTCCCGTCTTAGCATCCCCACAGTCGCCAGTTTTACCAAGCTCGTCAAGACACAAGACAGCTTTCTCTTTTGGGTAAGTCTTCTCTGACGCACAGGACACGAGGTAAATGCGAGTAAGCTTACAACAATGCCGAGGTTCCACACGAACTGGGGAAGCTGTGAATGACCTGGGGTATCAGCGACTATGAGATTTTGGTTTTGACTGTTGGAATGGCAAGTTTAGGGGCTTTTAGTAGTCTCGTGACACTATTCGTATACGTCGTATACGAGTATGGCCATAGGTGATCTTGAGCCGCTTCCCGGGGGTTCCGGGCGTGAAGTTAAAGTGGCCTGATCAGAGAGAATCAAGACTCGGCAGGGGTTTTCGGAGAATGTGAGTAAAGTGCAAAGAAGAGATGAAAAGGATAAATTTCATAAAAGATCCTCGACTCAGCCGCATGTGAAAGGCTCGTTACCATACTGAAGAATTTGGTGAAAGGTAGGTAGGTATGGTAGAAGAACATGAAATGACGGGGAACTTGATTGACAGCTGCTTGTCTGGTGAGTTCCATCCAGCATCGATGAAAAGCCAAACGAATATCTCTAGTCAGTTTGTGAGGAGCCAAGATAGATAAAAAGCGCATTACTTTTATCAATGTGACGAGGCAAAACCTAGGTGAGGCCCACAATGGTCATATTGAACAGTGTCACGATAGACATGTGCCCGACGAAGACGTCATTGATACCAACAATAAGGATAGACATCAAGCCGCATGTAGGTCGGCTATTTAGCATGGTTGTGTGTATATATGGTTCTGATAGTAGAGCTTCCTGCTGTGAATACCCCCCACCAAGGCAACCTGTGTTTCTCCCCTTGACAATAGAGAAAACGAGGATTTTAGCCGCCATACAGGAGCTTAGTATGCTTGTGAGCTTTCTGGCCAACGCTATTGGAGAGTGAAAGAGCTCTCGAGCGGCCCAGAGCATTGCATGCATGGAGTGATTGGAGTCCCACTCCGTTGACCCAATCGGCACAAACTACACAGGATGCCATTCAGAGATAACCAGCAATCGAGCCCTACCACATTTTTTTTCTGTCTTCTCCGCATGTTTCGTGATGTTCTGCTTCATCTGTCACTTCAGGCCCAACTTACAGCAACCTCTCGTCATCGAGTTTGGAGGTAGTTGACCGGCTCGACGGTACAAGTTTGCGACATTTCATTACAAGGCTGGGGTATTCGGATAGCGCATTTAGTGGTTGGGAATCGTTGATAGATGATTAGAATAAAAGTATTGCAATGCAATTTCGTCTGATGGGCTATTGTCTGAAAATACTCATAAGGCGCGCTAGGCATTGGCCCAAAGAACAGTTCTACCAGACAACCAAAGCATCGAATTAAAAGAAATATAAATACTACTCAATCATGAAATCCTTGGCTTCAGATCTACTGCCATGCCTGTTCGACATGGTGGTAGGGTTAGCCCCTTGAACATAGGCGTCCCCAGCAAGTCGATACCGATCGCCTTCAGGTCTCAGAACGAAGCAAAGAGGGCTCCCAGACAACATGACAACTTCGTCCCCAGGCTGTGTAGAGAAAGGCCCCAATCCTACAACAAGATCTCGAGTCACGAAAAAGCAGCGGTCTGTGAATAGAGCGGTGGCAAGACTTGCTATAAACTGGTCAATGTCGGCGAGATCCTCCATCGACAAGGATTCTGATATCTCAGTTACACCGGACAAGGCCATGAGTGTATGCCAGAGGCGGCGGAATTTTTCAGGTGCCGGAGAGACTGGCTTCGTTCTGTCGCTTGTGTCCTTGTTCATGACAAGTGCCCTCCAAGCTTCCTCTTGAGAATGCTCTGGAAGGCTCAAATACAACCTCATTACCTCTTGCAGCTCCTGCAAGGACATTTTTGGTTGCGTCGACTGTGAATCGTTTTGTGACATGATAGGTCCTCCCCAGGGGCCAACCACACGTTCAACAAAACCAAGGCTGACGCCTCTAGCGTTAAGGACGTTGTCGTCTTCCATGAATGTCACCTTTGAATGGAGGCGTCTGTCATAATCCCCGGACCATCTGGCATATCGAATTCGCTCTTCTGCGAAGGATAACCCCTCCCTTGTCGACCCAGAGAGCTCAGGAAGCCAGGATGGCCCAGACTGATTGATTGATGTCCTGTTTCCAAGTAGGCAATCAAGATGTCGGTCTCGCTGTATGCATCTTTTTACCCAGTTCTTGAAAACATCCTCTACACTCAGGGTATAGTCCGGCACGGTGAATGGATTGTCGGCAATTCCTAGGAAAGCGTAGAGCTTGTCACGAGGATCCGTAGCCTGAAAGCCCCGTGCAAGTCGCAATAGATGCGGCAACGATCTCCGTATCCTCAGTGTGGCATCATCCGAAGAGCCGACGGAGAGGTCAAGCACAACCTGTAACATTCTTTCAGCTGCTGGATCGCCTCTCGTGTCCAACAATGTGCGTAGTGTGCGAAACGTAGCGAAGGACGGATCGGTTATCTGCATATATACTCGTGTTGCTCCAAATAGCGACTGGAAGCCCACGAAGAAGGTCAACGACATCCAATTTGACCCACAGCCAATGATACATCCATTTTGCGTTGGATCGTTCCAGAAGTTGCTAGCGAGAACGAGTTCCTGGATGATCCAGACGCGATGCCAGAATGGGCGCTCACATATCTCCCAGACGGCGGTCCAGTTGATTGCATCAAGATGCACTCCCTTCTGGCGGAGGTGGTCTAGAGAAAATTCCCCATTTGCAAGGTAGGCATTTGAGGAGTCGTGCTCGTGGTCGACGCGGGCAGTCCAGATGACCTCGCCTATTTGAGCCACAGCTGACCAGGCTTGATCTACATCTGGACTCGATTTCCCAAGCCAAGCAACAACAGAAGCTGCAGAAGAGAAGATGCGGCCCATACGTTGAATCTGAAGCAGTTTCTCTTGATTGTCATTCTGGTTGATGCATACCGCATCTATCCATAGGACTCGGGGCTCGGACGGGTGGCGAAGATATTGGAGAGCAGCCTTCAAGTTTGTGGTAACATTGATGTGCGTTCCGTTGATGAGGATAGGGCGTAGGTCATTGGCATCGCCCCAGGTATAAGAGAGGGCCTCATACTTTTTGTCGCTAGCGAGAGACTGGATGTAAAGATTGCAGGTGATTTCTTGGTCGAAAGATCCAGGGAGGAGGGTGAGAAGACGGAAGCTGGACTCTCCTGGCGGTAGCGGGGTGTAAATACCGTGCTCTAGAGACATCGGTGTGTGTTTTCGATGATGTGATTGTCAGCCTTGAAGTTGATGGACAGTGAAGAAGGATGAAATCAAGGCGAAAGTGGAGAAAATATCTCACTGGTGTCCTAGGCAGAAATGCAGCGTGATCCACTGGTGTGCCTTGGGATGTAAAGTATTCAATCAGGGGGGCAGTAATGGCGAGATATTACACGGTTATAGCGATATCAGGCTGACGTGAATGACCCAATACATAGGAGCCGCAAAGCCTCTTTGGCAAAGCTTTGGGGCAGTTAATTTCATGGCGAACTGTTGTTGCTTTGAGTGACATTCAGTTGAGCACCATTGCGATATCGATCTTGAGGCAGATATCACAAGTTGATCTCGTTTGCTTGTGCAAGGTAGTTTTGATTGTGATTGAAAGCGAAGCCGCGAGAGTAAACACTTGCATGGAGCCAACCTGGATTAGGTATTGGAAAAATTGTCCCCTTCATCCCAGAAGCTTGCATGACATGACAGTCCACAAACCAAATGTGCCCAAGCTTGTAGGAGCGTTTCCAAGGGAGAAAACATGTTTGTAGAAGCTCTGAGTGTTATTGAAGAGCGGCGGCAAACGTGTTTGAGCGTCAGACAAGCCCTTATGCAGGCGAGAGTGCGTGAGAAGAAGGAGATGAATTGAAGTGCCCAGGAGGGCGATATCTCTTTTTTGCCTACCAATTTCTGTTGTTGCTTGCTTCATTGATTTCCTTGACCAGCACGTGACCAGTTTGCCATGACGGACTGACCAAGTATTGTCGATGCCTGAGGCACACAGCTCTAACAGAGGGCATCCCCCCCGGTTCATCAACATCACCTACCACACCAGATTTCTTCCTGCATACCTACATCGCCAAGTACTTGAATACGTCATGGATACCGACTGAAATGCTGTTCGCCTGCATCTCTGAAGAGAAATCCGCCAAAACACAGCAACCGCTGCCTCGTCGCCATGACCGATCCGCTGAGAAAGGTGCCGCGAGACGTCTTTCTACTCATACTTGACCAAGTTTGTCATCTTTTCAGTCTTATCGTGGTCAAATCTAATCTCCTATCCCGGCAGTTACCCAAGGGCGATCTCAAACGCCTTTCCCAAACCTCGACATGGCTGAGGGATCGCGTTGCTAGCACGCTTTGGAAATCCATCACGATCCAGTCACAAGGCGAACACAATTTGCATGATCTTCCGACCAAAGGCCTACCGTATCGACATCTCAAACTTCCCAAACAGCTTCGCTTCCGCGCACCTTTCAAGAAAGTCACAAAGAATCGGTGTCCCCATCTCTACGATTACGCCCACTCGAGGGATGCTGAGACTCATTACGACAGTAATGGCCAGCCTCAACGTCAGTTGTTGTTCGATGACTTTGCCGACACACTGCAGTCAATATTTGATCGGATCGAGCCCGACCAACTCCAGAGTTTCAGGCAAGCACCGGGACATGCATGGTCCCCCACGGTGAATTCAGCTAACATTACTACAGCTGGGATTTAGGAACATGTGTGCCGGCCAATATCCTCGGGCCCGAAGGCATCCTATCAGTTCAGCAGCCCTCACTACAGACATTGAGTCTGATAACCGATCCCAAGTGCGTGTATTGCCGCGTCGTGCCCTTCCAGTATTGGCCCGGTGTCGAACTCTCCTCGTTCCGCCACCTTCTGAACTTCGCTTGGAAGGGCCTTCGCCCTGAACATATGGAGCCTCTTTGCGTCGTACTGAGAAACAATTCCACACATCTGAAGAGTTTGGAATTGGATTTTTTGAACTTGATCGAAATCTTCAGCAAGAACCAAGATGGCCAAGATGACAGCAACTCTAGCACTTCCGACAACGCCAGCGACAATAAAGTTAGCAGCCAAATCAGAAAGTCAAGCTTCTTTGCTTCCACCGTTCTTGGCGTGGACTCCAAGTCCCCAAGCCTATTGTTCCCGAACATTCGCGTCTTGTCACTCTCTCAGGTACCCCTGACAAGAAGCATGGCCACTGTATTCAACTTTGATACGCTCGTCTCTCTGAAGCTTCGACTCTGCTCCTGCTGGGATGTCTTCATTAGGCGCATTTTGAAGCTTAACCGCCCGATCAAGCTGAAGACACTTGAGATACAAGTTAATGATGCCGTCTCCGATGATGTGGGCGAGGAGATTATTCTCGATTTTGTCAACGCCTTGGAGGGACTTGAAGAGCTCTTTGTGTGTCATCCTGGACCAGTTTCAGGACTTGAGCTTTGGGGAATCCTCGCCCGTCGCCATACCACACTCAAGACATTGGTTTGCCACCAGACGACCGTCGGGGAAAATCTGGGCTCCCCAGCCTTTGGCCAGGTATGCGACTTGGCGGATATGGGCATCTGTGGAAGCGACATGCGCCAAATAAAGGAGGACCCTTCAAAGAACCCTCTTGCAGAGCTTGATCTTGAGTTTGTTGGCCTGGTTTGTATCCCAGGGCGTATGGTAAGCATTCGAGATTTACATGCATGGATAGCTGGAGGCTCACGTTGTTTGTCACAGAAATACCTCCTGCTTCCCTTCGCATCCAAGACTTCCCTCAAGGCAATTCACATCCGCCATACGATGTCAGATATCTGGAAACTCGGCTCTTGGGCGTTAGACGGTGGCCCAATTCCAATAATCTCGGGCTCCAGAAGTGATGCCTCATCCGACTCGGACTTGACCACCTACACGGACATCGCCTCTCTTGGATCAGACTCGGACGAGCTTGCACTTCGCAGCCCCGACCTACGCAATGAATTCCGCCACTTTGCCGAATGGGCCTTTGGGCCAGAGGGGATACCATCGCTGGATATTATCGCATACGGGGATTTTGCCCATGGTGGCCGGCGCGTCAGCGACAATGTACTTCTCGAGAGACGAACGGGAGGAACAAGTCATTTTCGGATGCTTGACGCGAAGGCAGGGGAGTGGGAAGATGCCCTTGATAAGTATCACGTTGCGATGGAGGCTTGTCCGGCAGAGCACCTTCTCAACTCCTGATGCACTCCCTGTCAGAGAGCTTTTCCATCGCCCAGGAATGTTGGAGACTTGAAGTGTTGAGAGACTCTATTAGGGACACAAGAGGGATAAGGGGGAATGCACTGGTCCTCCTTTTCTGAATGATTGAGAAGAAACAATAAACACTTGGCCTCCTTAGATTCTACTTTTGTGAACGCCTTTGGCTAACACAACTAGATTTCCACTCGAGATTTTGCGAGCTCATAGAGATTCTCCCTTAAGCTCCGTGTGTGCCTGATGCCAAACCCATTGACCGGGAAAGTGGTATGGCGGTATCAAAATGAAGCGACACTTTCACTCGGCCAGGAGTTGCCGGCAGTCATATGGCCACTCTACTCTCCAGCTCACCTTGCGTCACCTCAGGCCCTCTAGCTGAGCAGAGGTTTAGTCGAATACCTTGGGGGATCACATCGGGCTGAGATGAAATGTTTCACGCCACGAGGGCGGAGTAGCCATTGATCATCCATGAAGCGCCTTTCACTGGTGGGTATGGCGAGCACGGGGAGAGATGCAAGCTTGAATTTGCTCTATGAACCGGTATCACACCCTAAACCTTGCTCAGCCTATCCAGTGCCTGGTCAATCAGAGCCTGGGCATCTCCCAGCGAATCTGTCTTCTCAAGAGATGCGAGACGAGCCTTCCACACATTCCATCGATCTGGACAAAAGCCTCTCCAGCCAGGCACATCTCTGAACGCCAATAAGCTGTTCCCTGGTATCCCCAGCTTATCGTCAAACTGCTTCGCTTCGTCTCTGGCCTTTGCCAGGTTCTCAGATGCGTAGATGAGCCAGACTGCAGCGGCCTTCATCAGCTCGGGTGAATTCTTTTGCGCAATCTCGTCCTCTGCAGGGTCCTCAAGCGTTTCACGCAAGACCCAGAGAGCGAACAAAAGAGAGTTGTTAACCTCAGCAGCCGTGAGCCGAGCAAAGAAGGCATTGATGTTGACAAAAGCCTGGCCCGACCTTGATCGAGCTACGCCGTTCGCGTTAGCTGAGCTGTCTCCGCACTGATGGTGTGAAAGGGGAAGGAGTCATACCAATGTCCAGCTGCTCCCGGGACAAAGGGGCAAACATGGGAAGCTCATCCCAGCGCGACTCCGAACTCCAGATCACGATCTTCTTTCCTTCGTGGACAGGCTCTGGCATGCTTTTGATGGCGCGCATCACGTCCACCAGCTTGTCCTGCTGGTCGTGGGAGATCTTCTCGGCGGCAGATAGGATGTTGTTCCACAGGGCGTCAAGCTCCTCCTCGAATCTGGTCAGATCGCCATCTTTGACAAAGGCGGTTCTGCTAGGGTCGGAAAGCTTCTGAGCGGCCTCTTGAGCCGATACGGCCTTGTCGCCGAGGAGGGTGAGGACTTGATCAGCCATTGCAGAAAGGGCAAAGTGCGTGTGTGTTGTTGATAGTCGGATGCGGCGGGCAGAAGGAAGAAGGGCAGCGGTGAGAGTAGGAGTCTGCCGACGATGAATCACAGTCGATGAATGTAACAACAAGCGGCAGCCAAGAGCCAGAGAGACTATACGGACGCGAGAGCGCATAAGTCCATCTATCACGTCCGACGTTCCACGGTATCTGATAAAATGTGAGGGATTAATTATCGCCAATCAACAGAACCGAGATAACCACATGGGGAATCGCTGAAACAGCTCACGCCGATCACGACCCGCTTTGTACTACGGCACTTGGCTATGGCCTCATTCATTAGGAACTTTCTGCCGGGGGTATAGCCGTTTTGAGCAGGTGGTCGATGGGCGTTTACTTGGGAACAAGTACGATGCCTTTGGGGCCAATCATGGTCAGGAGGGCAATCACCTGGGGTTTTGAATGATTAGAATACCCTGTCTTGCCTCGGTATCGCAAACAGCAATAGCTCGATAGTGGTTGTAGTAACACGACTATATATGTACGTAGAAATGCTTCCCGTCCAAACAATGCCCTGGACAAACACCGCTTTGTGAATCACCCATTCATTCATCTTTAGAAAAGTCGTTGGCAAGATGCTCTTCTTCAAGGTACATCAACCTGCCTGCTCGTGTTACCACCATAGATGTCATAATATTGGCCTTGTTGCTAACCTGACCAGTCCCTCGCTCCTCTGGCCGCTCTCCTGAGCGTTGCCGTGGCTAGTCCCATCGAGAGTCGTCAGTCTGCCACCACCTGCGGCAACACCGCCTACTCTGCTGCCCAGGTTCGCGCCGCTGCCAACGCTGCCTGCTCCTACTACCGAGCGGATGACACCGCCGGTAGCTCGACCTACCCTCACACCTTCAACAACCGTGAGGGCTTCGACTTCCTCGTCAGCGGTCCTTACCAGGAGTTCCCCATCAGGTCCAGCGGTGTCTACACTGGTGGTATGTCCTGAAATACCTTTTCTTCCGTCTCTCGACTTGCAGTCTCTGACTAATCACCTTTATAGGCTCTCCTGGCGCAGACCGTGTTGTCATCAACACCAACTGCCAGTATGCTGGTGCCATCACTCACACTGGAGCTTCTGGCAACAACTTTGTTGGTTGCTCAGGCACCAACTAGTCAACCACCATTCCTGCATACACTCAAGGCACGAGTATTAACGAGTCATTCGATATGCGTATCAAGCATTGTATGATGGATGAGCCTCTCGTCTTTGAATAGAGCGCCTTTGAGGGTTTGGGGCCACATATTGATGTTTGTGAAACTTCTTATGTAAATATTGAGGGTTGCTTGGTATTATGAGCAAAGCTAAATGAATTTGCGATGCACATTTTCCATCTGAATCGGCATGTTGCCCTGGCCAAGCTGAGAAGGTTTACTAGGAGACTCATAGTTAGGGCTCTTGTTTTTGCTTTCAAGATGTGTATTCCAGCCACTCGTCGTCAGATCATCACGTCTGCCAGCGGTTGTGCATATGCATGTCATCAACCTCAACCAATAGCATCTGCAGGTTAGCCGCTGAGTAGATGCCAAGGTCCCACGAGGAGGACAACCTGTCGCACCACTTTATTGGCATCTGAGACTCATCTGCTCCACATCCCTTCATCAAGTCCGGGCTGTCAGTTCCAATGCCCCTGGCTTGAGCATGCCCGACCCGTTCAGTATCGCTAGCGGTGCTGCTGGCATCATCTCTCTGGGATTCACAGTTGCTCAGGGCTTGTTCCAAGTTTGCTCTGTATTCCCTACTGTAACCTTCATATACTGGTCATAGCTCACATCTACTCCTATCCAACTAGCAAACATCTTCAATGGCATTCTCAAGCATGATCTCAAATCATTCAACAAACTCCCAAGTTATGTCTTCCGATCCAGCCCTCCTCGAAATCTCAGCACTCCGAAGCGCTACTCCCCCAATAGGCTTCCTCGACCCTAACCCCAAGCCAGGATCTTCAGACTCAGGCACACGCACGCCTTCAACATGGTATCCAAGAGCAAGAATACCAGCAAAGCCCATGATCTCCGTCAGAGCAAAGTTTCTTCCTGGACATAGATGCTTTCCACCTCCGAACGGTATATACGCCCCACGGCGCTGCTTCTCTTCCTGTGGTGACACCTGAAGAAATCTCTCGGGCCGAAAAGTCCAAGCATCATCGCCCCAGACAGAATCAGTCATGTGCGTGAGACTACCGGGCCACTGGACATCTGTGCCTTTTTTCAGAATATATTCTCGACCTTGTTGGTCTTTGATGGTCGTGTCCTTGAGTACGCGTCGTTGGCCAGTGTTGTGGATGTACAGGCGCAGAATCTCGCGATAGCACGCATAGAGAAAAGTGCACTCCTTGTTCATCTCTTTGACCGAGATTGTCCCCACACGGCCTCTGTCTTTGGTGGCGGTGATGATGGAAATAGCCTTCATTTCATCGCGGATTCTTTGCGTATACTCTGGGACAGAAAAGACGTGCGCAAAGAGCCAGTACAGAACAGCAATCGTATTGGTCGTTGCAACCCAAGGGATTGTAATCTCCTGAGCACCAAGATCGCAGTCATTGAAGCCTTCTCTTCGGAGAATCTCTGTTCGTTTTTGAATGATTGATGACACATCGGGACGCGTTTCATAGCCGGCTGCGTAGAAAGATTGAAGAATAGTGTTAATCTTTTTGCGAGCGCGTAGAGGTCCCGGGGCAATCCAGTTGGGGGCAATACCGATAGCGAGCCTCGCAACTCCCTCATCAAAATCCCTATTTTTCATTGGTAAAGAAACATTGTATCAAGGGGTATCTCACCTTATCAGATGCAGATGCTCAGGGGTAAGTGGGTTCTTCTCTCCAAAAATTGCCACCATGGTAGCATTGCCCAAAACATCCCATAACCATTCGTATGCGTCTGGCGAAACTATTGGGCTTGAATCGACTCCATTGAGGGTTTCCATCATCTTATCCAGGGCGGCAAGGTTCATCCTAGACAGATGGTCTCCCATCAAGGTATAGTGAATGACGTTCAGGAGACTGTCAATGACATGTCGCTGATTGATGATATCCGACAATCTTTTGCTTAAACCGAACAGACCGACAGGGATCTCGAGCAAGAAGGGGTCGAAGCTGATATCGCCGTTCTTCATGGCTGCAGTGATGAGATTGGGAGCATTGATGACGTACATTTTCCCGTGGAGCATGGGTAATGTACAAATTGGCAATGGGTTCTCGTTACTAACAGAATGTTAGGTCATGCATATGGAAAAGGCCTGTCGTCGGCTCACTATATCCTGATATACCAGCTGCTGCGCTCCCTGATGAGGTCGACGACATGGCCGATGAAGGGAATCCGAGGTCTCAGAACTGGAGGCTCGCATGGATCGAATGTCGGATAAAGGAGCTTCTTCAAACTCAGAAACAGGACAGGAATGACAATCGTCGTCGCCAAAACAAAAGCTGAAGACCACTTCTCACCGCCAAAAGGCCATCCAGTACTGGTAGACGCGCCGGACGCTGCCATTGGGCCCAACTTCTCGGTGGCCGCCATGATGCTGTGTGACCAACAAGAAGTAGACGCAGTGCCTGGTGGTACAGATGGGAACGGCTTGTTAAATGACCAACTGGCGACGTTGTTGTTTTTGGAAAGATGTCGCAACCACGATTACTTCGACACACCAAGCCAATAGGATAGCAATGTTTGTCAAGAGGCGTCATATGAGTGTTAGCGCTTACCAGAGGGGATTTGAGGGCACGCTAGACCCCAATCTAGGCCCGGCACATGCGAGGGATGAGAACGCCACGCAAGAGTGTAGACGGCCAGAAAGATATGGGGGAGTGTGAGGCATGTGAGCCAGTTGTTATAGTTCCCTTTGTATAAAGATAGCACGGACATCAAGAGTGAAACAAGCAGTTTTCATGAGATTCTTTGGAAAACTGACACCAGGGAGCCCATTCTGGGGTGTTGTTCGCCTACTTTCAGCTTCGCCAAAAGGAGAGATACCCCGCGCACAAGGCGGCGGCACAGTCTGGGCCTGCCACGAGATGGTGTGGTTATTGCTGAGTGAGATTAGTCGATGTCGGTGGTGCCCGACTGTGGAAACATGATTTTGATTCACCAGACGTGCTGATTTGCTAACCACATATAAGCGGCATTCTACTTGAAGTCTATTTATAGGTTGTCCAGGTGTCTGTAGACTACGTCTTCCTGTTACCGAATGCCGTTTTTCGAGCCTTGAAAGTCGGCATTACACGAGGGAGCCAAGGAGTTCAACTAACGGATCGTTGCAGCTGTTTGTCCAAATTGAAATTCTGAATGTTGTTTTATCTGACACCTACCTCTCCGGTGAGGCTATCAGATTCAGCACCACTAGATAGTAAAAGATAACCCTTAGAGGTCATAAAGACATGAGAACGAGCTCCAAAATTGTGTTCATAGATTAATACGGCTACAAAACTAGCATAAAAACCTCGGTCTGCCCGTTGGGGATTTGAAGTCCAACAATTTGCAGCTGAATACAGACGCCAATATCTACCCCAAAGATATCCGGTATGCGGCAAGTTTATCTTAGTCACGACAAGAATGTATGATTATGATTATAATGGCACCAAGAAAAGACGGAAGGACGAGAATGCAGTCGAAAGCGGTAGATCTCTTGCGACAGCCTGCTACCCTGGCACATATGGATCTTACGACTCAGGAGCCATAGGGGATAGGGCATCACCACTTCGGCGAAGTAGTAATTCCTGCACTCTTCTCCAGTCCGTCCGGATTTTCGTGGTAAAAGAAGTCATTCGACACACTGTCAATGTACCTGTTTCTTTTGCCCTTCAGAGGACTTGCTGGTGATGACGGAAGAGGGTACTGATGGGCTTACGATTATAGTCTTGATCTGTATTATACCATGCGAACCTCTCAATTTCTTCAAACCACTTCTGATATTGGCCAAGAGGCAGCGTTGAGTGGTTTGCTGTCTATCGGAAGACCTTGCCCCCTGAAGGTCTGGCAACCTGGCACTATGATAGTAAAGGCACTTAGCAACAGGAGCTGGGAATCGCATTCTATCAATATTCCTTGAATCTATTTATCTATTTTTGTTTATATACTGACTTCTCGCCAAAAATATGGAGAATGGTAGGATAGGGACTGCAAGCCGGCTTGTGGAGAGTGGATGGTCAGGGGAAGAGTCATCGATGAAACGCGTGAACAGGGCCAGACGCTGAATAAGCAAACACAAAAGTCTCCGAAATTCATTCTTTGATATCCATCAGGTCAGCTACAAGGGTTATTAAGGCAAAAGGAGGATTTTGTGTGCGGGGGTCATGAGGCCCTCGTGCCAAGACACCGCGGAGTCGAGCGGAGAGGTAATCTGGAAGAAAATCCTCTCCAGAAGACATAATGTGTGGTAATTTACTACATGTAGTACCTCTAAATTTCACTCCGTGATCCTATTTCTCCCAATGTGCCGCCGAATGCCTGATATCACTAACTCCTTTTCTCGTAGCCGCGTCCCCTCATGTCAGGCATCAAAGCCGGAAAAATGATATTCCAGGGCACAATGCCCTCGATCGCGTGTAAGGCTGTTGGTCCGCCTCCCGCTCGTCACTTATAAGCTGCAGCGCGTGCCCTTCCTCTTGGCCAGCACTCAGATCCTTCATGTACACTGCCCGTTTCTCTTAGCTTCATCCTCTGTCTACCCCTTCTCCCCTGAATCATCTTTCACCATGGCTGCTGAGAACAACAACACCGTCTACGTCGTCACCGGCGCCAACAGAGGCATCGGTCTCGGCCTCGTCAAGACCCTCCTCTCCCGCCCCTCCGTCACCGTCGTGGCCACTGTCCGCAATGACGATGCTGCTACAAGCCTTAAATCGGACACTGACTCCGTCATCCAGGGCGAGAATAGCTCCCTCGTCATTGTCAATCTCGATTTCTCCAATGCTCTCGCCCCTGAGAAGATCCGCGATGCCTTCACCGTCGATCATGTCGACATTCTGATCAACAACGCCGCCTTTTCCCCATCCATGGCCCTCGCAGCCGAGACCCCTGCCGACAATCTTCGAGCCGCTTTCGAAATAAACACCATTGGACCTCTCACGGTCTTTCAGGGGCTGTGGCCTCTACTGCAGAAGTCGGCGACTCCCAAAGTGATCAACGTCACGTCTTCTGTCGGTTGTATCACTGTCCAGGAAGGCCCTGGTGGTGCTTATGGCCCCAGTAAAGCTGCGCTAAACTGGCTCACTCGTGCTCTGCACATGCAGAATCAGGGGCTTGTTGCTGTTGCACTTCATCCTGGCTGGGTTCAGACGCGCATGGGAGAGTTGTGTGCCAGAGACTGGGGCTTTCCTGGTTCTCCCCCTGAAACCATCGAGGGCTCTGTGGAGGGAATGCTTCAAATCATTGATGAAGCCACAAGAGAGAAGTACTCGGGAAAATTTGTCACGTACAAGGGTCAGGAACTTCCCTGGTGAAGAAGGTGCTAGGTTTATATGAACACGATGGGCTGTAGGCATTTGCCGTTTCTTGTCACTAACTACTTTTCATCATGCTCCTTATGATAAGTGGTATCGCTGCAAATCTTATTGACAATACAATTGTGTGTTCACTGCTAATTGGGATTGCTGCCTCGGTTGACTATGCCAGTCTGATTGGTTACGTGCAAGATCTTACACGATAAATTCACACCTTTTATTCGTAAACAAGACTTATCCAGCAATTGTCGCCCAGTAATTCTCCCCATATACGACTTGTTCCCCTACCATTGATGGCTCTGCTTCTCCATGTTAGCCCAATTCCAGCGGGCTCCAACTTCTCAACCGACCCGGCTTCGATCAGCACAGTAACTGAGGCCATAGAAGGTGCTCTGGTTACAAAAAGAGTAACCACTCTTTTTCCCGCGACAATATCACTCATGGTATTTTCGCGTATTCGCGCGTAGACACACCAGGTTCTCAATGCAGCCGAGACAGTCAGCCTACCTTGGTCTGGCTGGTGACTGCGCAGCGCATCAACCACAAGTGATACAACATCAGTTAGCTTGTGTGCAACGTTAACCTTAGACTTTGTTAGGCCTGTCGCCATGAAAGACAAGTGGCCGAAACCAGTCCAATTCCATTCAGTATCTCGAAGGTGCCCTCAAAGCAATTGCCCCGAAATAGGGGTCATTTTATTCGCTGCAACTTCTTGTGTCAAGGGAAACTGAACTGAGCTTTTAATCCTATGAGGCCGTGTTGAGTATTTTATATTGGTGATATCTGAGGAACGTTGTGGTATTAGAGGCTCGGACCACACGCTTGTAAGAAAGGTCAGTACCAATCCCTTCCTTGCTGTCTCACTGGGTGTCACCTCACAGTAGCAGTTGCAGCACCTACAAATCAGGCATGACGACAGAGGGAGCCATGGGACCTCCAACACGTATCATTGTGGGCCAAACCTGTCCGTAGACGGCTCGGGCCGTCCCAAACCATGCCATGATGTGCATTTTGGTGAATACAGGGTATCGGATTGGACGGCCGAGGGCCTTGGACACTCACACGGATTACTTAAAAGGGCAGAGTCAGCTGTAAACCTTTCCAGTATTGCTACTCAACAGCTTTATCAAAGCCTATGTCAATCCTGTTCTAGCCCAGCAAGGCTAGCAAATCCCCCTCCCTATCCCGCCAACAAAATGACGACCCCAATGCAAACTTTAGAGACTTCGGGCCACAATGAAGTCTCTATCCCCGGAGATATCAAGACATTTGACGACAAACAGACGAAAAGCGAGGCCGCGTTGCCTGCTGAGCTCATCTCGGCTGGGTCTCAGCACTTGCACAGGAGGCTTGGCGGCAAAGAAGTTCAGCTTATTGCGATAGGAGGAGCTATTGGAACATGTACGTTGTTAAACCTATTAACTAACAACCTAGTATACTGACAGTTGGGTCACCCCAGCTCTCTTTGTCCAGATGGGAGCTGTTCTCCCCAAAGGTGGCCCAGCAGGGCTCTTTCTAGCTTTCTGTGTCTATGGAACCATCATCATGTCGGTTAACCAATGTTTTGGTAGGTTTTAAGCGAAACCCAGTTCCCGGTATAGCATCTGAGAAGCAGCAGCCGAGATGGTTACCTTTATGCCCATTGCATCCCCCTTCGTCCGTCTTGCGGGATTCTGGGTCGACGACGCCCTCAGCTTTGCCATGGGCTGGAACTACTTCTTCCTAATGGGTTGAGTAGCCTCTTTTCCCTAAGATGTGTGAATACTGACATAAATAACACTAGGATTCAGCGTCCCTTACGAAATCACCGCCATCGTCGTCCTTCTCACCTACTGGACCGACAAGGTTCATATCGCTTGGTTTACGATGGCCTGCATGGTCGCCTTTGCGTGGGAGTCCCGTCCTCTGATACTCGCAGAATTGCTGCTGACCAGTAGAAAGACTCCTGAATGGGTTTACAGTTCGTTGGTTCGGAATATCCGAGTTCTATCTCTCCTCGTTCAAGGTCTTTCTTATGCTCGGCTTGATCATGTACACCTTTATCACGATGCTTGGCGGTAACCCCGATGGAGAGCGACATGGCTTTCGATATTGGCGAGATCCCGTATGTTATCACTAATCACATCCTGCTTGCTTTGAGGTACTGACAGCAGGTACCTGAACAGGGGGCCTTTGTAGAACACCTCACCCCCGGAAACACCGGTCGATTCTTAGGATTGCTCTCATGCATGGTTCAGGCCTCCTTTACGTGAGTAGTCATTGATTTCCCTCCCTGGGTTTCATGCAAGTGGCACTCTTTGACAAATCGCCCAGCATGGTTGGCCCAGAGTACATCTCAATGGCGGCACCCGAAGCACAACAACCTCGCAAATTGATGAAAAGGGCATATTCTTCCTTTGTCTGGCGTCTCATGTTCTTTTTCATTGGTGGTGCTCTGTGCGTCGGTATCGTGATTCCTTACGATGATCCGTCCCTGGCGAGAATCATTGCTGGTGAAGAAGCGGGTAGTGGAACAGGAGCGGCGTGAGTTTAGTGACGAACAGGTTGAACTCGCTACTAATATAGAGCCAGTTCTCCGTACGTGATATCCATGGTTAACTACGGCATCAAGGGGCTTCCTTCACTCGTCAACGCTCTTATCATCACATCGGTTTTCTCAGCCGGAAATCACTGCGTGTTTGCTGCCACGCGATGTCTGCACGGCCTCGCAATGGAAGGGAAAGCCCCTGAGGTCTTTGCAAAGTGTACAAAGGCCGGCATCCCTATATATGCCCTCGGGCTATCTCTCATGTTTTGCTTGCTCTCTTTACTGCAACTGAGCAAGTCTTCAGCCAAGGTGCTCAGTTGGCTGGTTGGTATCTGCACGGCCTCATACTTGCTCAACTACATCGGCACGGTCATCACATACCTTCACTTTTATACTGCTACTCGCCGCCAAAGCATCGACAGAAACACTCTTCCCTACAAAGGCATCTTGCAACCCTACGCGGCCTTTTGGGCACTCTTGGGTACCAGCTTCATGGCCTTAGCGCTTGGGTATAATGTCTTCATCAAGGGGCAATGGGACACAACACTTTTTATCACCAGCTACGCCATGGTTGCCTTCTTTCCATTGGCTTTTGTCTTTTGGAAGGTCGTTAAACGGACACAACATGTTCGTCTTGGCACAGCAGATCTTCAGCTAGGGTCAACGAAAAGCGACATCGACACCTACGAGGCTCTATACGAAGCCCCAAAGAGAGGCAAGGTCTCTCGTTGGTTCAATTCGTGGTTTGAATAGAGCCTCATGGGGCAGAGAGAACGAACCATACTCACTACCCCCATCTGATCCCACACCGTGTTGGACTGGTCTTTCAAATACTCAATAGCACCAGAGATGAGAGGTCAGGGACGTTTATTATTCTAGTTATGGATGTCTTAGGTATACCACATCGTCCATGTTTGTGGGATGCTGTTTACCACGAAACGCCTACTCGTGTTTCATCATACATCTTTCCCCCTCCTTGTCACGAGTATTCCTATTTACTTTAGGCTCCAATCTAGGAGCAGTTGCGGAAGAGAGTGTTCTTGTAGTAACAGCAAAGTCCGTGAACAGGAATAACAGGCGTGAGAGTGTCGTCCCCGCCAACGGGAATGTCCTTGCTCTTCGCGCTCTGGTTATACCGCGTAGTGCAGAGAGTGTTGTCCCGGTCGCTCTGGTCACCCGAGATCACGTCGGAAACCCAAAGACCAGTGAGCTGGATATGATTGAGGCTCTTGCTAAGCCCATGCCAGTTTCCATCAGCGGAGACTTGCTCTTGGTGGGTGATTGTGTCAGACACGAGAGTGATCTTGACGTCGGGGATGTCAACCCGAGGCTTGACACTAGGGGCCGCAAGAACTGCGGAAATGGAGGCGGAGGCCAGGATAAACGAGAACAGCTTCATGCTGATGGCTGATGAAGTGTTTAAACTTCGAGTGGGAAAGGAATGGGGGATTCGGGGCGAGTCTTCGAGTAATATGAGATGGAAGCTTGAGGTGAACATGATATCAAGGCCGAAGGCCCAAGTCAAATATAAATGCTGGGCCTTGGGATGCAATCCTCTGAGCGTGCAATTTCTTTCAACTCGGATTACACAGGGCGTCCTCCCAAAGCCTCCCGGTCAGTAACAAATGCTGAGTTTCCAGTACTCCAGTCAGCCTTAGACATCAATGCGAAGGTTTAATGCTAGCCTAGCCTTAATACGAAGCTTAAACCTCAATAGCAGCGGCCTTGTGAATCTTATTGGGCAAATTCAAAGATCTCACCCACTAATAGCAACAAGCAATAGGCCCCTGAACCCCACGGGCCGTTTCGGACAAGGAGAGCATGAAGGAATTTAGAGGACATGATTCAACAGCGACAATTGGGCGGCTCGGACTACACCTTGGACCGAGATGGACGATTCTTTGTTTTTAGAAACTCATTCCGGGACATCTCTACGTTTTAGGAAATTCATTCGAGCCTGGAAAGTCCGAATGCTTAGCCCCTCACCAACACACTCAGGGGAGTAAGCAGGATATTAACGATGTGGAGCTTGAACGATACCGAGACCGACATCAGCCTCCTTCAATTCTCAGTGAGATTAATCATAGGACTTCGGGGTTGGGAATAAGGGGTAGGGTATGTCAAGTTGGTTGATCCTTTCAAGGTTGAAGACGTATAAAGTACCGTTGACTCTCATTCAATCCTACTGTACAATCAAACCACCTCACAACACCTTTTCACGATCATCATTTCGCCCTAAGATACCTCCAATATCATTTAAACATCAAGACCTTCTCTCCATTCACGTTCAAAATGAGGTTCTCACTCGCGGCCGCCATCGCCGCCATTCCTATGGCAATTGCGATTCCCACTCAAGCCATTGAGGAACGCCAAACCGCCACAACCTCTATCAAAATCACTCTCCACGCTCATGGCATGCAATATCCCCACTTGGAGCTTGTTCCTGTTGACGGACATTGGCACGGCCTCTCTGAGAACCTGAACGAGTGGTGGTGGCACGCCATGGACATCGACACTGGCATCCCTGAGAATCCCCCTGAAGTGCAGACAATCAAGTGCTCCAACCGGTTCTGGGAGAACAACCAGCCGAGTATGAGCGAGGGGACTCATGTTGGTATCAATGTTAGCTTCGACGAGATTCACATTCATGGGCTGTGCTGCTGGTATGAGGGCGAGACTGGTCGATCTGGTCGTGGAACTTGCGACCAGGAGTAGATGCCGGAGACACAGGAAGGCGTCTTAAAGCACAAGGAATTACGTGTTTAGATCCAGGTCTAGTCTGTTGCATCCAACAATTATCTGAACCAAAGAGAAGGGAAAAGATTGTCTTGAACTCGACAATGTGTAATGATGGTCAATTAAATTCGTGCTAAAGAAGTCCACACCCACGGGCGCCACCGAGCGTTTCTTGGTGCTTGCAAGCATGTATCCAGAGTGAATAAAGTCGTTATTTCGACTCAAGTCCCTCAAGCAGCTCGAGGGTCTTAAGATCCATGATAGCCGCACAATATCGCCTCGCCATGGTATCGACTAGTTCGCGGGGCTGCATCTCGGAAAGGGCGAGACTCCAAATGAAGCCGTGCAGGGTGTGCTTCCGGTATTCCTCCCAGAGTTCCTCCTTCTTGAACCTCGGTCCTCCCTTCTGGTGCAGGGTGTCGAGGTAGTGCTGGAAAAGCTGCCCATCATTCTCCCTGCGGTCATCGATGGAGAGCGAGCCAGCGATGAAGTAGGCCACGTCGTGAATCGCCGATCCTCTGTGAATGCACTGCCAGTCGAGAAATCCTGGCTCGCCCGTCGGTGTAATGAAGGTGTTTCCAACGTGCGAGTCCCCGTGCACGATACAGTTCATCTTGGTGTCGGTATTGCTCCAAAGCGTCTCGAAAGCCCTGGCCATCCGCTCGCGATCTGCAAGTTGGTCTGGCACAGGAGGCCTGGCGTCCCCCCCGAACCTCGCCCCCCAAGACTCGGCAGATAACAAAGATCTCATGATGTCGCGGATTGAGAACTCCCTGTTAAGCCATGGAAAGTCTCCAGGTTCGCCACCCCATGTCCTGGCGTGCAAAGCAGCCAACTGCTCTACCCCAGCCCGAACGCGGTCAACCGGCCAGGCCTCGAGGGGGTTACCAAATGTGTATCCTGTGGCCTTGAGGTCCGCGAGCACGACGATACCCTGCCCACGCACCCCGTCTATTGCGCAGTAGTGGACATTGGGCAGACGCATCTGGACAGCGGGGCCTATGTAATGGTAGAACTCGGCTTCAAGCTGGTACATCTGGCAAAGGGACGGCTGGAGGGCCAGGATCGCCGGGTTGAAGCCACCCTTCACGCAGACAGCTATTGGGCTATCAGCTGAATCCTCATACATCAGCTTGACGAGGACCTTGGAGGCAGTCCCATGAATCGTCTCAACAATCGCCACCTCTTTAACCTTCTTCCCCAGTATCTTGGAAAACCAAGCCGGAGTGAGCTCCTCCGTGGTGATAGGCAAAGGGTCGCTGGATGCTATCATTCCGTCCGTCTTGGTAGAAATAGCAGTTATAGAGACGGTCATGGTTACTTGGGGGGGGATTGCTGCGTTACGAAAAATGAATGAGAGATTAATGTGAGAGCAGAGAGGAGCTCATTTAATACATCTTACTTTCCAGTTTGGAGCGCAAAATGAAACCGAATAAGGCAATTCGCACTGCCGCTGACTGCATACGGCCCCATCCGATTGCAGGGCAGCTATTGAGCAGCAGTTCACTACTCCAGGGATTCTACTGGTATTTGGTAGTCATACTCCACTTAGTACGGAAAGGCTAACGTTAGATGCAATACGACATACGCCGTACGCTCGGGAAGGATATCTATGGTCGCGTGTGCTTTACCTCAATGCGATCAAGATATTCAGTCGGCTTAGAATACGCGCTTACTCTCAGTTCGCAGAGGACAGACACACCTGATCAGAAATGTGAGCGCAACGTAGGGCATCTACCGCAGACGTTGATATTTATTCTCCTGCGCGCACCATTCTCCAAGTACTCTCGGCAAAATCGCCACGCTACTAATCGGCCACAACTTGATGAAAACAAAAAACAAGATAGATTTGCTCGTGTTCCAAACGCGGTTCTGTAAGCCCGGCTCTCCAAATCTCAAACTTTCCTACTTGAATTGAGCCCCAACACCCAGCAGTAAAAGAGAGGGGTCTTCACTCAAACAAGGAACCGCCCTTTTCGAAGACTTCCCTAGGTTGCTACCTTGTTGATATTTTACGCTGTCTGTGTCAGGCTCGCACGTCATGCTCGAGACACTTTGACTCTGGGCTGAGGATACACTTGATCGGCGGAAAAATACGAAATTAGAACGAGTGGGACATGACTGCTTCGAGACTCACGATGAGGGCATCTGATTCTCCCAGCTGATCGACTCCCAGCTGATCGACTCCCAGCCCCGAATATAAGGGGGGTTAGATGACATGATATTGCTTAGAATTTTCGAGCTCGTGAGAAGGGGGATGTATAAGTAACAATGGTCAAGGTGGGATACACAACAGGTGTTTGAAAGGTCAATATCCAGACGCTGGGATCTGTGAAAGTATGGATACCGACACGGGTGGAAGATGAATCAATTGTCGCCATTTCTCATTACATCCAGTTGGACAAACACGTGGGCCGTTGAGCCTTTTTATGATCGAGCGATAGTCCTATTTCATAACAAATGTGATGTTTGCGAAGTTGGTTAAAAACAACGCGCACATGTGAGGCCGTAGGGTAGGCTCACGATTGTGTTGAACGCGCAATGTGTTTGAACCCAACACTTGATTGGCTGCTTGGCTGAGACACTGGAACAACTCTACTCTCATAACAGGATAATTCTATTGGCTTGCATAAATAATTATCTAGTACAATAACTACACATTGAATGTTTGTCCATATATGTAGACATATGGATCAGCACATGGTTGTGGAGAATATCCAATCATGTAGTGCGCTCAACAAAGAGAGGCAGGCTCCCTATCCCATGGCTTCTTAGAACGAACTCAGTGATTCACTGATAAGAGTGTTCGGTAAAAAACATCTTGAAACAACCTCACACCTTTGAGTCCAGTCTTACTATGGGCCAACAAAGGCATTAGGTGCGGCGCTTCCCGCCTCGAGATTCCGTCTCACTGGTGAGCCAAGTCCTTGGCCCCCAATCACCAAGCGCTCAGATGTGTGAGGAGAAATGCAGCGTGACGAGGCTGGGCGAATCGGAAGGACGCCAAGACGCCTCTGGCACACAATTGTGCGCACCCTCGACCAAGTCTGAATCAGCCTGTCAGAAGCGTCCATTTCGCAGCCTGGTTTTCAGCTCTGGATTTTCTCAATTCCGCGGGGAAGGCAATGGAGAATTTCATTTCTCTCGGTCGCATACTACAGCCGCTGGTTGAGCAGTCGCCATGGCAGATCAGCCAGGCGATGAAGTGATATTGCACACTTCTCCGTGGGTTGCGTCTCCCTCCGAGGGCGAGGGCTCCGTCGGCAAAGAGCCTGAACATGCTACTAAGGCCGGAGACGCGGGTTACGTGGTCTCAAGTTCGACGGCACGAGGTGACGCCTTCTCAAGGTTCAAGCAAAAGTATGGGGGTGTGGCGAAAAGCAACTCTGAACCGTAAGTATTCTGAATCGTTTCATGAAGCACCAGATGGACACTTATTCACTGACCAACAGACAACATGTCATGGTTCCGATGCACTCCACCCCGTTCGGAATGTCGCCTGGTTTCGACGCCGACCATGTGCAGGTCTGGAAAGGGTTTCAGCAGGTTGACCGGCTTGATGAACCGGTGAGTATTTAATGCGTCGCTTCTTTACTCATAAAAACCACCGCTGACACGCCAAAGCAGATGTCTAAACACTCACAAGCACCAGGCCGTTATGAGTCGGTCAACTCAATGATGAGCGGCACAACCTATGTCAGCGCCGAGTACAATCCCTTCGAAAACAACGTCTTTGAGCTCCCAGACGTTCCCTACAACCCGAATTCCTCCAAAAATACCGATGAGGGACCTCTCTTCCGGGCATACTTTTCAGACGCTCACTCAGTCTTGCAAACGACCAGTCAGATCCGGCAACTCATCGTTTCCCTGAATCCACACCTTCGAGACTCAAACGCTTACCTGACGGACCGCATTGCGTATCACTATGCAACCCAGGTCTACAAGCTCGAATGGCAGCATCCATTTCTCGGCATCAGGGGATCCCTCGAATCAAGCTTCTTCCACCCGTTCGTATGCACGTGGAAATCATGCAAAGGCATCAAAGCCTTTGGCTCTATTAAAGATCTGGTCGTTCATATGGATGCGGTACACAAGCGACAAGAAATCACAAAGAGTCGACTACTCCGTTCCTCGGAGCATCAGCTACTGATGTGCCAATTCTGCGACTCAAGATACGCCGACTTTACCTTCTTGGACACGCATGTTGCGACTCACATGGTTCAGATCGGCCAAGCATTTCTGGACAGCACCTGGAGAGGCATTGAAGCTGACCCAGGAGCATCTCTGGGGATATGGCAGAAGAAGCCTGCTGAGCTCGACAGCTCCCCAGAGCCGTCCACGGCCAAGTCAAACCCCCCTCCAAAGGAGAGATTTCCTTACGGTGGCTTGTTTCCTCGAGTAGGTATTGAGGGTTCAGTCCCCAAGCCTCGTCCTCAGAGGGCAAAGACACCACATCAAGAGTTGTTCTCCTTAATGACGCCGCCACCCGTCGCTGAGGGCCCAAGGGTCGTTAGCCCTCCAAGAGCAAAGACGCCACATCAAAACACGCCTTCTCCAACACGACCCATAGACCCCATCCCAGAGTCCTCGAGAGTCGTTAGCCCTCCGAGAACAAAGACTCCGCACCATAACTTGGTTTCTCCAGCGACACCCCAGGAGCCCGTGTCTGCCTACCCAAAGATTGTTAGCCCCAAGAAAGAAAAGGCCCCCTCCGTCGTTTTGCCCCCTCCAGCGAGACACAGGGATAATGTCCCTGCGACTTCTGCCTCAGTGTCTCTCAAGCCCCCTGAGACGCCACCGCCTCCAAAGCCATCGTTCAAACAGATCGGTATGGCTATGGTAGAGGTGAAGATGATCCTCTCGACAAATGCGACTCGAATAGCCACCACAGGCGGTGACGAGAGCGACTCCGACGAGTCCGAAGCGTCTTCCGAAGGGTCGGAGGCACGCGATGCAGAACACGGCACAGGGAGCGGTACAGGCATGGGACAGGGATGGATAGGAGCACCCGCAAATGGACAACAAGCACCATGGGTTGGGCCTTCGACCCCCAGTGGTCAGAGTGTGGGAGAGGGTGGAGAAGGGGGGCGAAGGGGCAGAAAAAGGCGAAAGGGTGATGATCCGACATTTGTCATGGGGTCTCGCCCTCGATTCGCCTGTCCGTATCGAGTATTTGAACCTGATGCGTTGAACTGCCTAGAGCGAGGGCCAAAGAACCCGTTGGGTGGATGCGAGGATATCTCTCGGCTCAAGTATTCCTCCACGAACGCTCTTTGGATGGTGAGATATTAACATGGCGCAGGCAACATCTTGGCCGTCGTCACAAGCGTTCCCGCCGTTGCAACCGCTGCTTGAAAGCCTTCGAAAACGACACAAAGGCACGCTCACACGAGTCACTCGCAGCGTGTCCAATAATACCCCTACCCGACTTTGAGCGCCTAATGGATACAGCCAGCGAAAGCATCACGGACAGATTCTTAACACCGATGTCTGATTTGGACGGTTGGTGGTTTATCTTTAAGCTACTCATTCCGGGGATGCAGGATCAGGACTTACAGTCTCTGAAGAGGCACTATTCGCCATGTGAGTGTCGAATCCTTGCATGAGATTTTTCAGGTGTTGACTGTTGGTTAAGATTATCGAGCCCCTGGCATTATGCTCCCGGCGGTGAACTTTTCAGCCTCGCTCCTAGACACAGTTCCAACCCAGAATATCTCATCCCCTTCAGATGCGTTGTAAGTAATGTGTCGTCTTTACGGCCGCCCTCTGATCACTCTCGCAGTTCAAACCCTACAGACCAAATGGACTTGGGTGTCGACGCCAACGCAGCTACGTCGACTTTCCTATCTCAGAATTTTTCACTACCCGTGTTCCAAGTCCTGGATTCATCAAGTCCAGGAAACATCCCCGAAATAACCTTATCAGCAGGCCTTGGTTCATTCTCTGGCGCGTCATCCGACCAGTCAAATCCATGGACGCCTCCCCGTCCGTCTACCCCTGCAACTACCACCGCACCATCAACATCATCACGAAGTGCATCCGGAAGCGTGGCAGGGACTGTCAGTCAAACGCAGCTGGAGAGAAATCACATGCGACTCAAGAGCCAGTACAAACAGGTCGAGAAGGAAAATGCCAAGTTGCGAGAGGACAAGTATGCGAACAGAGGAGATTTGGAGCGCGCAGAGGCTGTGTTGGAGGAGGTGCTAGGGTCGGCGGATCTCTCGCAGGATACTTTTGACAATTTGAGCCAGGTGTCGGATATTCTGATGGAGATGAAGCGACGGCTGGGTTGACTGGTGGCGCTACTGTACTAGAAGAGGCAACGGATGGGCATAGCGCGTTCTATACAGTTGTGTGTACATTGTCAATGCTCGTTCACCCATTTCTTCTCTGGCATAGAGATAGAAGATCAGACAAAGAACACAGTCATTAGTGTGTACATGGGCACTCAAAACTCGTGGCGCGTCTGTGTAACAACCACTCCACACAATTAACCTCGGTTATAGCCCCAAACAATGAACTAACAAGCCTCACCCTCAACAATACTCAGTCCAGCAGCTATACCAACAAATCCGTAGAAACTGACTCTACCAGCCATTCACAGCTACCCCTCGTCACGTTGACAACTGGCAGCCCGGCCCGGGATCCGCGTTCCAGGCACCAGAAGCGGCATGGTCTGGCAGATGGCGCAAGTCTAGTCACGAACTTGGCACGCGGTATC
This sequence comes from Fusarium protoensiforme, assembly GCA_011320165.1. Taxonomy (NCBI): domain Eukaryota; kingdom Fungi; phylum Ascomycota; class Sordariomycetes; order Hypocreales; family Nectriaceae; genus Fusarium; species Fusarium protoensiforme. Next base: position 237,103 of record JAANQP010000581.1, on the reverse strand, counting down.
AGCTCTTAGCGGCACGTCACCTACGAGCTAGTCAACGACTAAGATCGAGACCCGTTTCTATAGATCTCAAGACATACGAATAGCTTCATCTTCTCCTTTACACTCAATCCTTACATGGCCTCAGCGTCTTCCCTCTGACCGGCAGTCACAGCATTCACAGCTTCCTATTGGATAATGCCCCTGACTCGCGTCAACACGGGCCGAAGCTCCCGATGCTACCTCCGCGTCGAAAATTCCCCGTGATTAACGGGGCCACGGCTCGAGCGCGCGCTATTCCCCTCACTCCCACTCCCCCCATTCTCCACACGCTTCTTTGTTGTCCTTTCGCATCTCTTCAATCAACATCAGACATCGTATACGGCTCGCCATGTCTGATCTGCGTGCCGCGTCCAAGTCGCCTGCCGGCAATCGCTCGCCAGGTGTTGCGGCGTCTCCGCTCGTCCAGCCTCAGATTATTCCTGCTGATGACGTCGAGGTGCCTTTTGACTGGTCCTTAATGCCTCATGCATGCGGCTGATCTTTTGAACTAGGGTGACGCCTTTGATGATGGCGATTCGTCTCTTGGATCAGATGTGTAAGTACACCTCGAGGGTGTGAGACACCCTTTTAATGTGAGACACTAGAGAGAGCTCGACTGCGTCGGTGTCTGCCAGCATCCTCGAGTATCGTCAGATTCAGGGTCGCACTTTTCACAGCGACAAGTTCGATACAGACTATTCATTCCCCAACGATGAGCGGCAGCTCGAGTCTGTGGATATCACGTACGATTGACTTCCCGTCCAATTGATGCCTGCTGACTGTCGTAGCCACCATTACTTGATGATCCTCTTGGACGGCAAACTGTTCCTTGCTCCAATTAAGGATGATGTCCAGGTACAGGTTATTGTTCCCAAATTGTGGAGAATGTACATTGACGTGAATTCGTTGTAGCGCGTTCTTGATGTTGGCACAGGAAGCGGTAAGGTCATTCGTGCTCAACGCTGACACCCCGCTGACCCTTTCACAGGCATTTGGGCAATGTACGATTGCCATACATTTTGACGAATATCCCGTGCTGACAAGTCATAGTGATTTTGCCGACCAGTACCCTGGTGCTGAAGTAACTGGCACCGACCTTTCCCCCTGCCAACCCAAGTGGGTTCCCCCAAATGTGCGCTTCGAAATCGATGATGCTAGCGAAACCTGGACTTGGAAGGATAATACCTTTGACTTTATCCACATTCGCTACCTCTTTGGCGCTATCAGGGACTGGACAGCTTTGTTCAAAGAAGCCTACCGATGCTGTGCCCCCGGCGGATGGATCCAGTCGGCTGAAGCTGATGTCGAATTCCACAGCGACGACGGAACCTCTGAGAAGCAGGAGGTGCTGAGGCTAGGAAAGAAGATGTACGAGGAAGGCGGTAAGGCTTTGGGACTGCCATTCTTCGTGCATGATTTGCAGAAGAAGGGTATCGAGGGAGCTGGCTTCCAGGATATCAAGATGGTTGAGTACAAGGTGAGTGCCCAAGATGTCATGTCATGTTCGGTCAGTTGACCACAATATCTCAGATCCCTGTGGGCGACTGGCCCAAGGACCCCAAGCTAGCAGAGATTGGCCGGTTCGTCAGACTCACGCTGGAGAACGACCTCGAGGGTAAGTAATTACTGTCTGGCTTAACTATTGATTCATGTTGACTTTGGCCGCAGGGTACACTCTCATGTTATGGAAGCATGTCCTCCAGTGGCCCGATGACGAGTACCAAGTCTTCCTGATGACCATCCGCAATGCCATCCGCAACCGTAAGATCCACAGCTACTTCATGGTGCGCTACCTCTACGGCCGCAAGCCTGAGGAGGAATAAAAGCATCTTGCTTCAATAGGAGTAGGGATGAAGGTCGAGTAAAAGCATAGAATTCAACACGTAAGTGTGGGAGGTAGCCGTCGTCAATATATTTCTTCATTTGTCTGGGCGAGTGCATTCGTTCTTGGTCTTCTCGACCTCCGGTTTTGCAATACTCCAAAATTGTAAGTTGATAAATCTCTGAGTTCAACGACATCAGTTTCAGTTTCAGCATCGTATCAAATAATTGTTGTACTATGTCGCTGGGGCTTCTTGCCGACAGAGTCATTAATGCATCAAGCAATGACATCCGGGCCGATACTAATAGCTACCTTCCCAATTAAGGTGAAACGGTGCCATGCAGCAATCAAGCTTAAACCGAACCTTCTATGCATTAAGCTTTCCGTGGATGAAGTGGTACCTATCATCATAAGACAATTTACCTAACCTTAGGGTATGGGATGACTAGGATTTCGTGCCAGTTTCTTGTCACAGATCACGTGTATTTGTTTGAATTGATAATACGTGAAATTGCCATGAGTGATGATCCCCGAGCCTTAATTTGGCAAATACTGATGTGTGTCAGTCTATTCGGTATCGAGCTACGAAATGATGGTCAACAGAAAGGAGCATATACGGTTTATATATGGCGAAAGAAAGATAATAAACAGAATGAGTCCATCAGTAGAGGACTACTGTGAAATGGTAAAGCTCGCTGGCGTTACTGGCCTGCCTTCTCGATTGTGATAGAGTCCACCCAGCCCAGCGTTTTGGAACATGTCCACCTGAGCATCAAGCGAGGATTCTTATCCAACTGCGCCTGCGACCAACTGCAAGTGGCCTTGACCTGAGTAAAGCCATTAACCGAGTCAGGCGACGCCAACAACTGTCCATCACCTCCCTTCTCTGCAAAGTTCCAATCGTTGTACATGCACCAGATGAAGAGTTGCGTGCATCCCTCGCCATTGGAGTCAACTTCCTTTCCAAAGCGTGCCCAGGCTGAGACCTCGTAATCTTGTTCGGCGACAAGAGCCTTCGGGTTCAGGGGGTTGGCGAGGAAGTAGAGCGGGCGGTCGTCGAACTTGAGGCGAAGAGAGTGGCCGCCATCGTGGGACATATCCGAGACGACACCCAACAGGAGTGGGGCCGGATCTAGGGCCGAATACCAGGGCGACACATTGAAGCTTTCATCAAAATCTCCGTTGCGAAGGTAAACAGTCTCCTCGGGCTCGGCGGAGGTGGTGGTCGTGGAAACGGAGATGCTCTCGGTCGAAGCTGTTGTCGATGCCGTAGTCAAGAATGTAGTAGAGAAAGTGGTAGAGAGCGTCGTGGAAATCGTGGTAAAACTCGTCTCCGTCGCTGAAGAGGAAGTCTCAACAGTGTTCGTGCTGGCAGTGGCCGTAGCACTTGTGCTCGACTCTGCCGTCGTAGATGAAGCTGTCTCTGCAGTAGATGAAGCTATCCCGGTAGCAGACGAAATTGTCTGAGCCGTGATTGAGGAAGTCGAACCGCTCGGGTAACAAACACCAGCCTCGGACCTCGAAAACAGAGATAAAACCGCCAACGCGGAAAGTAGCTTTTGAGAAACCATTGGACAAAGAGTGACTTGGGTGAGATGCAGAGCCAACCATTCGACACGGCTTCTGTGGCACACCTCTGGGTCTTAAAGGGTCTTCTGCCCAACACAAAGGAGACATAATGTGGCTTGGCATAAAATTAACTTGCTGGCAAGTGCTGTCATGCTTCTGGGTAAGTATTGGGCGAACTGGCGATAGCGTCGAATAGTCCATGTGTGGTGTTGCTTTAACAAAGCAACCAAGCGAGCAGCCAATTGTTTGTTGCATTCTAATGCCAAGCTCCATGAATAGGAAATTGTCTACCGTTTTCCGCCAAGTGCGCGAAGTAGCTGTTATCTGTCAAGGGTGTAGACTGCCGTCCCTCTTCATGGAGTTTCAGACATTCAACTTCCCCTAAGGTCACCGTTGCTTGCAGCTACTCTCCAACTCCTTGTCCGTGAGTGGTCCGTTCATCTCTGTTGCGCTCCATCGCCTCGCGCAGACACTCCGCAAGACCCATCAACCCAGACCTCCGAGCGTAATCTTCCGCTGTATGACCATCTTTATCCCTTAAATCTACTCGTACTCCTTTACGCACCAAGAACCTGTCATAGTCGGTTGCATGCCTGTCACCCTCCCTTGAGATTCTACTCAGGAGGGAGTCGCAATCCTTTGTCAATATGACTGACGCCATCTCCACCTTTCCCTCCATTGCAGCGTAGTGCATTGCTGTGCGACCTTGTTCCTCGCAAACCGCGTTGACGTCTGCCCCGGCGTTGACAAGAAGCTCGGCTGTTTCCTTGTTCCCCTTTCCTCTCACAGCAAGTAACAGTGGCGTTTGGCCTACTTCTTCTCTAGCGTTGACATCTGCCTTTGCATCGATCAGCAACCTCACGGCATCGGTATACCCCCGTCTGGCCACCAGATGCAGAGGCGTTTGGTCGATCCAGTCTTTGGTGTCGACTGAAGCTTCGAGCCTCAGCAACACCTCCATCAAGATTGTTGAGTGTTGCCGGCTTGCTAGATGTAGCGGTGTTCGTTCAAGGCTGTCCCTTGCATCGACATCTCGAACCATTAGATCGAGCACTCCCTGCTGCTTGGCCATGACAGCCAAATGAATTGGCGCCCGCTCCTCGGCTTCTTGCGTGTGTCGTGGGATGCCACCACCGAGCTCTTTCAGAACTTCTCGGAAGCCCCTATACGCTGCGTAATGGAAGACGGTCCATCCTCGCATGTCGAACACGCCGACATTCGCATTCTCGCTCCTCAGGAGCCGCACAATCGCAGGGTGATTCCCGAAAACCGCACAATGCAAAGGAGTCCACCCCTCAGCTCCGATAACATCGATACTTGCTCGCCGACGGACAAGCAGCTCAACAACGGGGAGGTGCCCAGCGTAGCAAGCATGGTGCAGTGGTGTCCACCCGCGGCAGTCAACCGCGCCTGCGGGCACACGTCGGGGCAGAAGCTCAGTTGCGAACGATTTCAGCCCTCGAGCTGCCGCATAGTGAAGTTTTGTCCATCCAGAGCGGTCTCTGGCATGCAACATGTCTTCTCTTTCGAAGTTGAGCGTCGATCCTTCGGGGAAGTTCTCTCTGTGGAGCTTTGTCACTCCAAAGCTATGTAGAAAAGCGTCATCAGAGTCGTCAAAACCCTGCTCTTCTCCCTGGGTCGCAGGCAAAATCAACTCAGCAGGTTGTCCTTTCAGCCCATAGAGTTCTTGTAGGCCTCTCCTGATGGCTGCCAGGCATTTTTTGTGCAAGGTAGCGAGCAGTCTCTGGCCGATGTCCTCCAGCCTCGAAATATCTTGTTCTGTTTTGTAGTCGTATTCCACCTCGACATTTTCAAACTCGATCTCGAAGCTCAGGGAATGCAGCAAGTCAATCGCAATAGGCGCAAACTGGATTGCGCGTGAGATGTGACGATACCTCATCAGCCGCCTGCATTGATTAACAGCCTGGAACCATTCACCAGATGCCACACGGTGCTGGATCACCTCTCTGACAACAGGGGCAAGTGCTTGGTCAGGTAGTTTGCCTCGAATGCTCAAAGGTGGGATGATGCTCGTATAGACATCAGAGAGGCTTCCCAGCCCAGTGTCGCGGATCTTCAGCACGAGTCTGTCAAGGTTGTCGTTGCGAAGCTTCAGGCCCCTCAAGTCGCCAAGGCCCCTCGGAATTGCTGTATCGGACTTATCAGGCCACTCGGCCATTTCTGTGGCAGCCCAAACAAAGTTGGTGAAGAGGTCCTGAGCGTATAATCTCTCCAAGGTGCTGTGAGTTAACACGGCCAGGCCTTCACGGCCTTCAGGTTGGAAGCCTCGAAATGCGTCTTCCATGAATGGAGGCTTCGCTATCTCTGCATTGACGGTGCTCCAAGAGGTTTTTCCAAGCTGCTTGCTTCCCTGTGTCAGACGCGACTCTGAAAGTGTTTTGGCGCAACCAACGACTTGGCATTCATCAACTTCCAATGGCCATTGACTTGAACCCGTCTGGTTTTGCTTTTCGCGAGCGAGTAGGCATTTTGGTCCTTCGTCAGGCATCCACCAATGATAGTCTTCACGGAGCCGAGGTGTGTCTGGGCCAAGCAACTTCAAGCCTGCCTTGGGCCTTGGTCCCTTGGCCCTAAGCCATTGGTCGTCGCCCTCTTTCCCGGCCCTTGAATCTTTTTCGTGCTTTTTCCCTCCATCTTTCTTCTGACCGTGGGTAGAGTAGAGCCAAAGAGACAAGACTGCTTCGACCTTGTCCGCAGATATCCTCCACGACCCTTCAGACAACTCAATCGTCAACTTGACTGCCTGTCTCTCCTTCCCAACGTGTACACACCAAGTGAATTCTCTCGTCTGGCGCTCACTTGGAGGACAGAGGAAGTTCATGAACTCCTCGATGGCCAAGGTGAGGGATACTGCTTCCGTGGATGCTGGCCCCCTCCAATCTGCTTGCTTCGCCAGGTCCTTCCGCAGCTCCATAGTTCTATGAGCTTGCGTGTCCTCTGGGGCTTGGGGCACCAAAGGTACATCGTCGAACTCGATAGGGTTGACTTGATATGGTTTAGTTGGTATCAGAGGCGTGTAGTTTGTCTTGTCGGATCCAGTTGCGATCATCCAATCCTCATCAGGCCATCGTGCCTTGTCTACCTCTTCTTCCCGTTCCCTTCGCGGCCATATATCGTCAAGAACTGCTCTAACCCCTCTTATGGTTTCCTGCAAGAACTTTTTTAGTATTCCATGCTCGTAGATGGCTGCTGTGTCTGTTTCTTGGTGTATCCTCTCCCTTGGTGAGTTGGACCTGGCTTCTTCGGTCTCTTCCTCTGTTGTTGACCTTGTATCTTCGATGGTACTCCCCATGATCTCATCAGATACACGACCGCCCGTTCCACTACTAGACTTAGTGTCATCGCTTTCTGGTTGCCCAAAAAATGGGGCGGTCTGTATATCGCTGAGACGCATTGCGAGCCAATCGAGCTCATACTCGGGCATGAGTTTCTGCGTCTTCAGAGCTTTAGTCAAGCCCCGGCGGATGGCGGCCCGCAGAACCGTCATGATTATGACTGATAGCAGCTGCGCGATTGAGGCTGACCAGTGCAAACCTCGCAGGCCGATGAACTGTAGGATGAAGCCAGCAAGGCTGATGCCAGTTCCCACGACAGTCTTTGCTTCCAGAGTCACCCTTGCACTGGTAGACTCGTCCAGTAACTCCAACTTCTCTGTGGGCGTCTGTTGATCGAGGGCGTCTGTCTCCTCGTCCGTGACTGCGCGACGAGAGCTGACGATTCTTTCATGTTCCCTCCCGGTATAAATTGCGTACGATTCGAATAGCTGATCACTGACCGAGTTGTTCTGCTGAAGCCAGATGATGAACGCTTTTCTGCCCGAGGTTAGCACCCAATACTTCTCATCCGTGCTGCTCTCGACCACATGAGCGCAGAGGAGGATTCCCATCACCAGCAGGGCTGTACCACTCGCTGCAAGAGGAAACGCGTATGGGTCAACAGGACCCCCATCTTTCTGGAATGTAGAAGGCCACTTGTACGTGATGAGACCAAAGTATATGACTACGCCGAGTTGAAGGAGTGTTCCAAAAATTGCAACGACATGTACCTCTCTTCTCTCAAGCTGGGCGTGTCGGTTGAGTGATATGCATGGTGCATCCGCTTCTCTATCCCGAATGATTGTGATTTCTTGGATGAGGGCCTCCTCGGTTCCGGCATCGCTGGGTTGGGCTGGGCTAGAGTCTTGCTCGATTTCCATATCACTGGATTAGCGTCGGCTGGAGTCTTGCTCGTGTGATCGGGCTTCCCTGGGAGCAGCGCCATGCTCCTCATCTGTCGACTCGTTCTTGTTGGAAAACCAGGACCAAGGAGGCCACATTTCGGGCCACTTTCTTGTGTCGTCCTCATCTTCGGCACCAGAAACAGGTACTACGTGGGTTGGCTCGGATCGAAATGGGGACGTGAGGGATTGCCAGAGTGGCTTCAAGTTCGAGATGTCTATGAATGAGAACTAGCGTTGCGCAATGGAGGGGATAATCATGCTCACTTGGTTTGTAAGAAGCGGTCAGATTGACCAGCTCCGTTGCGCCTCGCAGCGGCTTGACTTGGATCTCGGCCTCGGGAGAAAAACCTTCCCCAGGCAAGAGGCATACGAACTCCAAGATGTTCCCAGAGCCAGGACATCTTACAATTGTTTTACCGTTCCATAACTCGCAGACCTCTTTTGACGTGGATGACATGAGTTCGATTTCGGCCGCCGAGACATTCTCCCTGGCTCTACCAATTATGGCCTTCATCAAGGCTGGGCCGCCAACTCTGATAGCACTGATAATGATGGTCACGATGCCCAGAGGTGCCATAGCGAGTATGATGCAATCCGCTAATCCAATAGATTGGCTCATGAATTGGGTTGTGACGCGTTCACCAAACAGCGCCAGTAGTCTACATAAGCTGTGAGTATGTCCCCCAAGTCGAATTAACAGAGGGAGGGTGCTTACGGCGCCAAGTCGGTAAAGAGATCATTTGCAAAGTCATCGCCATCATCTGCGGCCGCGACGTGCAAGAGGAAGCAAAACAGAGATAAATGCACAAGATTCGCCATGACCATGATGAAATGCTAGTCCTTGGTTAATGATGAAGAGGGGAAAGTACAAACACCCATTCACGCACCGCAAGAGTCCTTTTATCTCCTGCGGCTGAACTGAGTACGGATACCGGAGCTGAAAGGCACCTTGATGTGACAAATCACGTCGACATGACAGGGGGGTGAGTGCACCACACAACACTGGGGTTGAGAAACAAGTCTGCGAACATTCCGTTATTGAACTCATTCTCGTAGCTTATTGACACGTCTCAAGGCCCAGAAGCTCATGTTTCTCTCGTAATCCCTCACCGCAACAAATGACTCGATCACCTCTGTAGCTCAAGATAGGACTTGAAACCCTCGCTTAGGTTGCATGCTCGCTTCAGTCGTTAGACCTTGGTACTGTGCTGATGCCTGACAGCCGCCCTGTGGTTGCAAGGGTGCATGAGCTGAACATGCAAGCCGCCCTCTAGCCTGTTCCCTATGACCTAGAATCATGAAAATCAGAATTCCTTCACGAGGGCTCGACTCTTCCAGAGACCTCTCATCAACTTTCTCTAACTACTTAGGTACATCTTGACAATGAACACATAAGAAAATTGCGGTTGGCTCGGAGCGAAGTCAGGATAGCTGACTTCGCTATGGCATGGCGGTCACTCTCTCATCATTCGGGAGGGGCAAAGTATCACTCGTACGCGTTTTTATCATCAAGTATGTTCCGCTCAATTTCAAAGACTCAAAGAGCGAAGACTCGAACTGAGCTTATAGGTTCTAGGTTCGTGTCCAAGGTACCCTCCCCCTTCACCTTGATCGAGAAGACACTGGTTACGACGAAGATAGTGCAAAGGGGAAGTTCCAGGTGGTTTAGAGCATTATTGTTCATTCGGGAGAGCAGAGTCTCTGGCCGTGCAGCCAACTGGGGCAACCGGACCAATATAGCATCAGGGACGCAACACAGTAGGCAGTGTGTAGTATTGTTAAGCGTTGACAATAGCTAGCTGTGAGAGCGAGCAAATCGGACATGATGGAAGATACCCTTAGCAGATTTGTGCCATTTTTAAAAAAATGCAAGGAAGCTATCTGTCCGCCTACATAGGTGGCAACCCTAACACAACTCTACCTTGGTCCTTTTGTTGTGCTCAATGACGTCTCTACAAGAGGTCATCAGCTCATTACAAATAATACGGTTATAAATTCATGACCACATCAATGCAAAATACCGTAAAACAACGTACATACTTACTCCTTGCCATGCTTTCTCTTATGCTCCTCCTTGAGCTTCTCCACACACTCCTCGCACGGAAGAATAGCCTTGAGCTTCTCGGACTTGATCTCCTTCCAGCACTTCTCGGGCTCCTTGTTTTTCACATGCTCACAAATGTCTTCGTTCTGGTCGAAACCCCTGAGGTGGTCGCAGCGTGGGCAGTGCCACTTGACGAAAGTGGTGGTGCACATCTTTGCTGTCTGGGAGTCTCAGTGGAGATGATGCCGTGATAGGGCACCTAAGTTGATGTCTTGGTCGCGATGGTCGAAGTCGTTTGCTACAGGTTATGGGAAAGTTTAGGTTGCGTCCGGGACTTCAGGCCGGAAGCGAGGTCTTGGTCATTTATAGCCCCTTCGTCTGCCTCGTTCTCTTATTCAAGGCTTCGTGTTTGTGCTGATTTCAAGCACACAAGCAAAACAATCAGATGTGCTGGTGTTGTTCAAACATTTCCTCACGAACAATCAATTCTTTCATCTGACCAACTACGCGGCACCACGTCACAGTAATCAGAACAAGGAACATTTGAATTATCATCCATATATTCACTTTGCACAATTGTAGTACTGCGTTGCCCCCAAATATCCTCTCATCACAGGTGCTTCGCTATTTCTGTGTATCTTTGAACGGTGATACCACCGGACTAAAGCGAGCACTAGGTTCCCGTTCACAGGCATTTGCACATTTGTCTATTGATATAATCACGACCCTCCTGGTAGCACTGGTTTCGTTGGCATTATACTCTGCCTACTCACACTGGCTGCATAGGTCTTGGCAGCCTCGTTATCAGAATCCCACGTCACCCGTTGACAGACCTTTGGGAGGATTAGCTTGCTCACTCCCTATCTTGAAACGTGCAACCATGACCTCGCTTGTCACGGGGCCTTATCACAGACGCTCAGATATATAAATTGGGCTTCACTTCTTTCCGCCAGAACTGAAACCTAAACCATCTCATACTAGTGAAAAGAACATCCCAGGGTCCGCAACGAAAGTGACCATAATCATCCCGTCTTCACCCAGAAGCCTAGCCCAATACCCCTTAACATGTGCTCAACCACTTGGCAACGTCGCTGGTGCAATGCATGCAAAAGACTGGTAAGATACGACCAGTTTGACGAAACGTGCGAGTTGGCCAAACAGAAGAAACCATGCAAAAAGGAGGTTTACTCGTATGACAGCAATATCGGTGCAGACAAGTGTGAGAAGTGCCGACAGAAGAAAAAGAAGGAAACGAGGTGATTTGGCTGTATTCCTTGCTACTCTTGCTGATGACCTCTTCTGGAGACGCCATTGAGGGTATAGAGCAAAAGTCATTTCATAGGGTCCTAGCGCAGCTGATCATCGTTGCTCTTGATGTCGGAGTGATGAGATAGTCCAAACTGAACACCATTGCAGAAGTAATGACAGCTCTTTTGTGCATGAAACAGTTGCCCTTTCTCAATCTATTTTATTATTTTCTATACCGTGGTGACGCCGCTCCTGGCTGCCCCAGTTCCAACCCTGAGCCTTATATATACCCCCTCCTATTCATACACGCCATGAACTAACTCAAACATCCATGAATCTCAACACTCCCCATCGTCTCATATCTTCTCTTTTCATAAGAATATGGCAATATGTACTGGGCTCGGAAAGCCGATTAGTCTGTCTGACTTTGCCAGCCTTCAGGCTTCTCAATGCCGTTGAGCTCGAAATATCGTGATGTGCCTGATCAGGAAATTAGCGCTAGAGAGAATAAACACACAAGAAAGCTACTCACAAGAATAGCCCTTCCAGTCAAAGTTATCCTTGGGATTACAGTGACAGCGGAGATCCAGTCGCTTCTGAGACCCCGTTGGGCAGTGGGTGAAGGGGTTATGCCAATAGGCAATGTCGTTGAAAAAGTGCAGTTCCGACCTGTCCAACAAGAGTCCGGCGGCAATCGAGTGGACTGGAGCATCACCCCAACGTTCGTAGAAGAATCCTCCCGCCTTGTCGAGATACTCGAAATAATCCATGTAGGCCTTGCTTCGGAAAAAGTTGAGATCGCCCACTTCAAAGTTAGACCACTATCAAATCATGTCAGTCCTGCTTCACGTCCAAAACCTTGATGGCACTCACGAAATGACAACGGTTATACGTAGTGCCGTGATCGTCGCTGAGGAAACCCATCGAGTTGTTCTTGACGATATGCTCAGGGTGCTCCTTCATAAACTTCTGTGTCGTATCCCAAAGTGTCGGAATCGTTTCCTGATACTCATACAAACTCAAGACGAAACTATACTTCTTCTTCTGCTCCACCATGACTCGGAAAGGATCCTCTTGAATGTCGCAGAACAGCTGAATGTTCGGTTCCACTCGCCAATAATAGTCGTAGTTCATGAGAAGGGGCTGGCGGAAGAAGAAGCCGGACTCGAACCGACACATGTGTCGATAGCTGATGGAATCGCCGTAGATGATCTTTCGCTCGGCCATATCTTCACGGACCTTCCTCGCCTTTTCCTGGTCGATCCATTCGGGAAAAGACCAATGCTCTGTCGGAATTTGACCATAGAAGGTGTCTCCGCTAACGAGGCTGCTGGTGACGTTCTTGAAGGTGGTGTCGAATACTCCATCATTGAGAAAAACCCAGTCGTAGCCAAAACGGTGGTTGAATCGATCCTCGACTTGTCGTATCGACTTTGCGATTTCCCAGACGTCACTGTTCCGAGCAAGTGTGACGAAAGTGGCATTCATTCGCGGACCAGTCGGTCTTGGCCGTTCATTATTACCAATTGTGGACTGGGAATAGCCTCGGTCGGCGGCGTTCACGGCTTGAGTACTCCATACGTAGTAAAATGCCCAGAAAACCTACATTCACGAGTCAGAGTCAGAATCTACCTGCTGTCCGCCAGTTTACAAACCAGAGCGGCGAGACCGCATGTCCGCAGAATGCCTTTGTGCCGTGTACTCAGCATGATGAGACGCCAACAGAACGAAGCAGAAAGCGAAGCAGCCAAACCCCAAAGGCAAAGACACGTTGCGAAGGACCTCACCTTTAATACGACCCTCGCTAAGAGCATCGAGCCACTAAACTCGTAATGCCAAAATTGCGTGCAGTCCACAACGAACCTTATTGATCAACCGTTGCAAGGTTGGGCCCCTGCATACCAAGAATCTTGGCTTCGTATCCCAAATTAGAATCGAGCTCAATGGGCGCTTAAAGGGTTGCTTTGGCCCGCATTGGAGGAGGATGGCGGGAGAATTCGCCTGATCCGTCGGATAAGGTGATTCATCGCTTGAGGCCCTGACTTAGCCGTCGATCTTGTCCTAACCAGTAACGTCCTCTTGCCAGTGTTATGTGTCCACCTGTGAGTGGCAACAGGACAGCCATTGAGCAGCGTTTATGCCCGGTGCTGTGTCTTATGAGAGGGGAATTCACCATGTCAATATACAGAACGTCAAAACTCATTCGGCAATCACTGATGAAGGTGTCAGAACTCTGATTAGCGACGGTGGGTGTAAACAAGGATAAGCACTCAATGCTGCGGGGCGCCTCCGGGAGATCCGGAGCCACACGCTGGTTTTACGCGAAAAGGGGCCCGTCAAGACAAGGGTATGCTCCAGGGGCTGTGATCCAAGAAATTCGAGACGCAACATTGAGCCGCATAGAGACTGTGAGTTAAGCGAGGCAGAGACGTAGAAAGAGCGGTTTCATCGTCATCCCCATCCTAATTTTTCGTTTACTGTGAAGTGTTCTGTGTCCGCATGTTTGCAGGGAAACCCATCACCTGATTCCAGAACTGCCAGCGACCTCATAGAACCGAGAGAGGAATTCAGAAGTAATCAAGGCTAGCAAGTTTGGATGGATTATATGCTATGAACAGTTGTATAGCAAGTGATAGTACCTCATTGGAATGTCATATCGCCTGGTGTTGATTGGTTGTGAAACCCTTTAAAGTTCGACACAGTCGAGTTGAGTCCCCACGATATTCTGTCCTAGGCTGGGTATTTGTTGTACTAGATCATTATAGGCGCATTACATAGTATCAGGCTCATCCTAGTCTTTTTTATGGCCACTGAACATGACTGATAGCAAGAGTAGTTAGTCCCATCCGAGTATTGGCCCCAAAGAAGCTACTTGCACACTTCTGATTTCCCAACCCTCCACACTGTCGTACGAATTGATCATATATGGTGGATAAGGAAACATGACGGCCTCCATCTTCATGAAGAGGGCAGACGCTCTAAGGGGGGTTGCGAGTTCACAAGTGATGAGACTAGAAGTTTAGAATGTCGCTCATTGGATTCGAAAACATAGCCCGATGAGCGGGCTATTCCTAGAAAGAAAGAAATATACGTGACTTCTCATAAGAAAAATCCATTACTCAATTATAGATCACACCAATATGTGCCTAGATGAGGGTTTGCGAAAACCAGAGCGTGTTCGAATGTGATGAAACTGGGCTACCCTACGCCACAGCCGAAAAAAAACCCTCCAAATTTCGTAACTCCAGAACACAACTCTACGAAATAGGCAACAGTTCTTTTCAGGGCAAGCACGTAGCTGGTATTACATGATGATGGTGGCTGGATCTCCTAGCGCTTATCATCTGGTCCCCGAAAGGACAGACAACCCGCAATTAGGCAGCCTAACAGAGGACACCTATATAACTGGTGACAGCCGCCGAATGACCAAACGCTTTTATTCTTGCCATTGTAAAGCCTGAAACATAATCTGATCAACATTCTTGGGAATAAAGTCATGGGCCAGACTCTCTCCTCTCTCTGGACACCGCCGAAGATCTCGGTTGTCCTCATTGGGCTACCATCAGCCGGCAAGACAGCAATCGTTTGGCATCTACTCCATAGAGCCGTTCCTGCTACAATTCCGGCGCGACCAAGTAGTCCCTGCTTCCGTAGCGGTACTTAACATGCGCTTACTTTCTTTAGTGGTGGAAATCGATACCGTAACCAGGAACGGACAGAGGTTTGATCTGTTCGACCACGATGGAGACGAAAAGTACAGAGCAGCTTGGAGGAGCTTCTTTGCCCCACGGGATGCCATCGTCTTCGTCGTTGATAGTGTAGATCGCGACAGCATGGACGAAGCTAGAGAAGAGCTGCATCGGTTGCTGTTGGCAGATATACTCAAATTGAAGCCCTTTGTGATATTTGTCAATAAGCAAGACTCTCCGGTAAGAATAAAACGCGTTTATGCTATTTCTGAACACCGTTGACAGTTGAACTTAGGAAGCTATGAGGGTGGACGAACTTGTCGACGTTCTAGGGATGCGTGATGAACTGGAAAAGGGCAAGAGATGTGTTCGTATCTACACAACAACACACGAGTCTATACACTGACACATTGTTCACAGCATATCCTGGGTTCAAGTGCTCTTGATGGCCGAGGCCTTGCTGAAGGCCTTGAGTGGATTCGCAAATACTTGGCAGAGCATGGAAGAGAGTGGAATTAGCCAGGAAGGTCATATGTCAGCATCTTGCATTTCAACGACCTGGGTATCAAATATGGAGTGACTAGTTCTCTGGAGATCATGACTATAAAAACTCAATGCTATAGCTGGTTCCGAGAAACAGATTCCGGCTCGGAAATTCCGGACTGTGAATTCCGTCACTCGGGGTTGAGTTGTTGGCGTTCCCCGCGTTTTATCACCGAGTCGCGTGATAACGTAGATAATGCACGTCTCAAAAACGTCCATACGGTTTATCGGGTTCTCTCGTGGTATCTTAACCATGAGACTATGATAAAGTTCGGAAAAGAACGGTTTCCAAGCAAATCACCTCCTCAACTCGCCTTTGCTACCTGACGCCGATTTATGGCACACACGTTTCAACGCTTGCTCCCCGTCACTCTTGACAGAGGTCATTTGGTGTCAATACGAGTGCCAGGACCTGCTTCGAGCAAGCGCAAAGGGCGGCTAATTGCACGGAGCAACTGGTTTTGCACCATGCTGTTTCATCTTTGAGGCGCCACGGTCAATGGCCACAGAGTCAACCAGGCCGTATTCATTGAGAGACAGAGCTTGAGATTTTTGCCCTGTTGCGTAGCCTAACGTAGCCTTGGCCTCGGTCACGATGAAACACTGTCAATGCCGTCATGTATTGACAACCGTGTCTTTGTTGGTGTGGTTGATAACCTCTGATTAATGAAAAGAATGATGAAACACGTCATAGAATCAATCTGCCCTCTTCATTGAACAGTCAAATGCTGAGCCAAGAGCAGTCTAGACAGTCATGACACGTGGGGGAGGGGAAACGTTGGCATTATGAACGACCCTTTGCTTTGGCGCGCTATGAAATGAACACACACAATGCACGGCTAAGGAGCTCGGGTATTATCATGCACTAGACACATATTACGAGAGACCAGGGTAGCACTCTGTATCCTGTTCATTAAATTGGATGTTACCCCAGGCCCGGCGTGGGCCGGTGCGGCAGACAGGGCCTTGTACGGCGGGATCTAGAAAGATCCCGCTCGATCTCATTCGTGGTACGAGACAGGGAAAGATTCCAAATACAAGGCTCCGGATTTGCAGGCGCGTACCGGATGCTACGGTTTGGATGGACTGTGCGTTGAAAGGCCTCACCGGGAATATCGGTTACCGGAATCACAATCGTGGAGAAGCGTAACAGGCCCTGAATAATTGCACGTAGCTTCAACGTCTGCACGCGTTTGGTCAGTCTCACCTTTTATTGACTAGCGGTCAGTTCAATGCAAGTTCGGTGAAGCAGGTCGGAAGATATGGCAAATGTGCAACGGTTAGTTATGCGGTGTGAAGAAGTACTGTCTCACGCGAAGGGCTTATGGCTGAGACTCATGTGCAGAAAAAGCTCTTTCTGTTCGAATACGATAATCTAGGGCTGGGAAATGGTCGCACAGCGTCGTGAACATGCGTTTGTAGAACAATGAGGGGACGTTAAGGCGTTCTAATAACGCAGCTAATTGAATGATTCCAACAGGGTATGCCGATACTCCGAGTCGATGTTAGGGCTAGAACAGCTACTGTAGCAATGAAAAAAGACGTTAACAGAGCTTACCATTTTTCAGAGATTACCGTTCCTTATCACCACCAGCGCAGCACTTCTACCATAGGCTCGCCTGCGGCCGATCCCTGCTAATGACGTCGCAGTTTTACTCTGATAGCGTCTCTGTAAACTTTTGTACCTCGCCATTAAGGTTCTTACATGGATACGACGGGGCTAAGAAGCACAGCAGGACCTTCACAACGGTCCCAGCCATGCGGACGAGAACATGCTGCCTTGGCGCACAGTCAGCGTAGACGTGGCATAGCCAATGCCCAGAACAAAGTAATACTGCATCCTTTTGCGAGCCCGTATTCCACATCTCAGCTAAGCCCGCTGACCAGAGTAGGGCACTGTTGCACGGCATTTGGGCGCGGGTGATCCAGGCACCGCCTCCCGCGTTGTCAGGGGTGAGGTGAGAAGAGGGCATTGATTATTTCCCAGCCGATTTGTTTCACCTCGCAGCTATTGGTCCGCTGGACCCTGCACGTGTGGGTAATCAGACGATGTCATTCCTTGGCACGAATATTCTCCTCATCAATGTCAGACGCACCAGGTAGACTCCCATGGTTCTATCCTTGCCGGTGGGATAAACTAATGCCTCACTCTTTGGCAGAGGGCGAATTTGTCATCCAAACTCAAAGTCTGCAGATGTCGATTAAGGTTTCTACGAGACAAGATCGAGGTTAAGATTAAGCTGCCACCTTCTGCTTTGAGGGTCTGCCCCTTGCAGCCTCCGGGAAATAGCGTCGTCTGGACTCGTCATCCTGGTCGGCAGTTGGATAGAACTCGGTAAGTGATGTGACGATCCCCGCCAGCCGGCCTCGTCACAAGGCCCCCGTTCCCCACGCGGCGAAGCAACTGCATCCAGTATGCCCAGCCGCCTATCACCATGCCCGACGTCTCCAGAAATAGTGACGTTAGTGCTGAGGAACCTCTTGGCCGAGGTGATACGTATGGTTGTATGCGTCTAGCCTGACCAGTCGGGCCTCTGGAAGGGACCCCTCGCAAAAATGTGCATTCAGTCACAGAGAGGTCATTTCAAATCCGACCGACACATCAGCACTGCCGACTTGGCGCTGTGCAAGTTGACCGAGCCCCCCTGCCGATCTGGGCAATCACATTGTGAATCGGGCTGCTACAAATGAAGCCATATATCCCCTCTTTTTTCTCCTTCAAGCTCTCTGTAGGCTCTTTGGGTTTCACAGTCGCTCGTGTCTGATCTTACCTGAATCCATCTCATCATGCACGCCATCTCTTCAGCCTGGCTGTTGCTAGCCTCGGGCGTCTTGCCTCTTGTGGCTGGTGACGGCTGTCCCTTTGCCAAGAGGGCCACTGACTCTGGTTCTGACTTGTTCCCTCCAAGGGAGATTGCCGAGGACTTTGGACGATGCCGTGTCGCTGGTAACGCTGCCGGTGCTGGTACTCGAAGCCGTGACTTCTGGCCCTGCCAGTTGAGGCTCGATGTGCTGCGTCAGTTCTCGCCTCAGATTAACCCATTGGGTGAGGAGTTTGACTATGTGGAGGCGTTCAAGACACTTGACTGTGAGTTGCAGATCTTGTGTATCTGAAACCGCCGAGACCATGCTGACATGGAACAGACGCTGCTCTGAAGAAGGATCTGCACAAGCTCGTCACTGATTCACAGGATTGGTGGCCTGCTGACTTTGGCCACTATGGAGGTCTGTTTATCCGTATGGCCTGGCACAGCGCTGGTACCTACCGCGCCATTGACGGCCGTGGAGGTGGTGGCATGGTGAGTTTATGATCGTGAGTCAATGCGGGTATTCGCTGACAACTTCGCAGGGTCAACAACGTTTTGCTCCTCTCAACAGCTGGCCCGATAACCAGAACCTTGACAAGGCCCGTCGCCTTCTCTGTGAGTCCTTGACCCTATTACATCAGGTGACATTGTATTAACCATTTCCAGGGCCCATCAAGCAAAAGTATGGCAACAAAATCTCATGGGCCGATCTCATCCTCCTCGCCGGCAACGTCGCCCTCGAGTCCATGGACTTTGAAACCATTGGCTTCGGAGCCGGCCGTGCCGACACCTGGCAATCTGACGAATCCGTCTACTGGGGTGCCGAGACCACCTTTGTTCCCAAGGGTAACGACGTCCGCTATAACGGCAGCAAGGACGTCGTTGACCGCGCTGACAAGCTCGAGAAGCCTCTAGGCGCCGTCGCTCTGGGCCTTATCTATGTTCACCCAGAGGGGCCTGATGCTAACTCTAACCCTGCTGATTCGGCTTTGGATATCCGTGTCAACTTTGACCGCATGGGTATGAACGATGAGGAGACTGTGGCTCTCATTGTTGGTGGCCACACCTTTGGCAAGACGCACGGCGCTGTTCCTGGTTGTGAGACTCATTAACATTCAACGGGCTGCTTAGATGCTGACTTCTATAGCAAACATTGGTCCTGAACCTGAGGCTGCTGACCTTGGTGAGATGGGTCTGGGATGGCACAACAAGGTCGGTGAGGGCAACGGCCCCAACCAGATGACTAGTGGACTTGAGGTTATCTGGACCAAGACGCCTACAAAGTGAGTACTGATGGAAATCCAAAAGGAATCCCCAGTTACTAACTCGAATCAGGTGGAGCAACGGCTTCCTCACCAGTCTCCTCACCAACAACTGGACCCTCGTTGAGAGCCCTGCTGGCGCCCATCAATGGGAAGCCATCAACGGCACAGTCGACTACCCCGACCCCTTCGATAAAACCAAGTTTCGCCGCGCCACCATGCTGACCAGCGATCTCGCCCTCATTAACGACCCCGTGTACCTTGAGATTTGCAAGCGCTGGCAGAAGAACCCCGAGGAGCTCCGCAAGGCCTTTGGCCGCGCTTGGTTCAAGCTGCTCCACCGTGATCTTGGACCTGTTTCTCGCTACCAGGGTCCTGAGGTCCCGAAGGAGAAGTTTAATTGGCAGGATCCTCTTCCTGAGCGCAAGGGCGATGTCATTGGCGATGATGATATTGCCACGCTCAAGGCCCAGCTGCTTGCTGCGAAGGGTCTTGGTGTTTCCAAGCTGGTTTCCACTGCTTGGAATGCCGCTTCTACTTTCCGTAACTCTGATAAGCGTGGTGGTGCCAACGGCGCTCGCATTGCCCTGAAGCCTCAGCGCAGCTGGGCCAGCAACAACCCCGAGCAGCTCGAGCAGGTTCTGAGCGCCTTGAAGGCTATTCAGAAGAAGTTTAACTCTGGATACAGGACCAAGCAAGTTTCTCTGGCTGATCTGATTGTTCTTGGCGGTGTTGCTGCTGTTGAGAAGGCTGCTCACGATGCTGGCTTCAAGGATATCAAGGTTCCCTTCACCGCTGGTCGAGTCGACGCTACCCAGGACCAGACCGATGTCCGATCTTTCGGCTTCCTCGAGCCTCTTGCTGACGGCTTCCGCAACTACGGCCACAGCAGTGCCCGCGCCCGCACCGAGGAGCTCCTCGTTGACAAGGCCGCCCTCCTCACCCTGACTCCCCCTGAGATGACTGTTCTCGTCGGTGGTCTCCGCGCCCTCAATGCCAACTTTGACGGCTCCTCGAAGGGCATTCTCACCACCAAGAAGGGCCAGCTCACCAACGACTTCTTCGTCAACCTCCTCGACGCCGCCACGACTTGGACTAAGCAGGATTCCCAGGGCGAGCTTTGGACCGGTACCGATCGCAAGACCAAGGCCAAGAAGTGGACTGCCACTCGCGCTGACCTCGTCTTTGGATCGCACGCTGAGCTGCGGGCTATTTCCGAGGTTTACGGCAGCGCGGATGCCAAGGAGAAGTTTGTCAAGGACTTTGTTACCACTTGGGACAAGGTGATGAACTTGGATCGTTTTGATGTCAAGGCCAAGAACTAGAGCGTAGACTAGAGCGTCTTTTTGCTTACGCATGGTTACTTCTTGTATATATATTCTTAAAGAATCTTTCCACAATTCTTCTGTCCCGCCCGGTTGCTTATTGAGCTGCCTCTCATGGTGTTTTGCGTTGTTAGACTTCAATGTGATTGCTGAGCTGAAGTTGCGTCCCTTTACTGTTCTTAGATGTCTCTGCCCCCATGGGATTAAAAGTGATATCACTCACAGCAAGAGGATATCTTTTTAATGTTAAGGGTAAGTCCTAAACTTGCGTTGTTGAAATCCGTATTCATTACCCTTCTTTGATATGAGGGAGGGGGGTTACCCTCAATTTAATAACCATAAGAAATCGCGCTTTCGGGTAAGATACTGTTAAGTATTCTTTTGACCCCTAGTTTTAAGACCAACGTGGAAGAGAAGGAGAATTGTAGGCTCTTTATCTAGCATCTATTCACGGATACCGTCCTCTTTCCCAGACACACTGGCCAGTCAACTCATCGGGATACTCTGCTGGCCAACTGACTCCCCTGAGAGCAGTCCAAGCATCCGTCCACTCTGTAACACCCGTCGCCTTGCTCCAATCGTAAATGCCCCGGTAAAAGAACTCGGCAGTAGAAGAGTCCCTGTCATACTTGTGCATGTGAATCGCCCCAAGAAAGTAGTGCCAGAACAGAAAGTCCCTACTGATATCTGAATCGTGCTCTTCCAGCCGAGCACTAAGCTGGGTGAGCTCTCGTCGGAAGAGATACATCATGTAATGATGTGCTCTCTGTTCCAGAAACCCTGGCTCCGTCATTCTAACAACGTGGTGGAGATACATGTTGGCTGCTACTTGAATGCCACACCATGTCGTCCTGAACCTCTGGCGCCCAGCGCTAGGTGGTAGCTTTCCTGACATTGAACGTGTATGAGAGAATACATATTGTGCAAGTAGCTTGGAAGCCACCCCGTTGGACCAAATGGCCTCAAAGACGGCAGTAGAGGCGTTGAGTTTATTCCGCTGCTTGATTCGAGCCCCGTCAAGTTCAGCCGTCAGCTCGCGCATGGCAAGAATCGTGTGGTAGCCATCAATATCTGCCATTTTGACACCAGCAGGCATTGGGTTGAAAAAGCTGGGCAAAAGACGAAGGGCAGCAAGCTTGATGGCGAGAGCACCCGTAGGAGCCTCTGATTGTAGGAACGACGACGTGAGGTTCATGGCCTCGTCGGGTGTGATGTTGTAAACGTTTCCGGTCGGATCGACACGACGTAGGTATTCAATGAGTCTGCTTTTGAAGCCCACGAAGCAGGTATATGTGCTTGGGCGATGGTTAGCTGGTGAGGCCCAAGGGTGGTGCTCAGCTTGTGGCTTACAAGACAAAGTACCGATCGGCGAGCTCCTGCTCTATGAGGTCTTCTTCTGTCAAAGAGCTGCCGAGCTGTTTTTTGTGGTCCAAGAGACTCATGATTCCAATGAGATGTGTCTCAGCGCTGACTACATCTGCAAAACAGAGCTTGTCATGTTAGTATTGTATACAGAAAGAGACATAGAGTAGCTCACCTCTGCAAAGCACAATGTGGCCACCTGCCGAACAATTGAAGTGAACAGTGATGAGTTCTTGGTAGCCATCCACTCGTTTACCATCCTGATAGACTGGACCTTGTGAACGAGGAACGTGGATTCAAACTGCTGCAAGTCTCCTTTATTCCACACAAAGTGAAGGCTGGCTATGATGAGAGCGCTTCGGAAGGCATGCGCATTGTTTGTGACGAAAGACAGGCTGATCTTTTTAGCAACTGATGTCGTTCGAAAGAGGATAATGTTGAGACGAACCAGTCTCTTCGTTGATCTTTATGTGGAACGCCTGAGTCTTGATCTGCGACATAGACTACAAGTGACCGATTAGTACGTGCCTTTTGTTAAATGGGCGAAGCGACATACAATAGTGAAACAGTTCCTTGGACTTCAAAGGCATATCGATAGCCAGGCAGTCGGGAGACTCAAGAACGCGAGTAAGGGGGGATGCTTGACGGGGTATCATTCTCTCCCAGGGCCTCGTCTGGTCCTCAAACAGTCTGAAACCCCACATTGGGTCGCTTTCAACATTACCAGCATGGTCAAAACCAGTCATGGCATCACGTGGGCGTATGATGAGCGTACTTGACTCCTCCACTACCTCCTTGGGAAGAATGATTCGCTGTGAAATACGCTCTGATCTGCAGCCCTTGGTCTTCTTCTCGGGCTTTTTGTATTCGCAGTCAAGATTTGACTTGATGCATCGAGAACACTTGGGCTTTGCCTCGTCGCATTTAATGTGGCCTCTTTTGCACTTCGGGGAGTTAGTTAAGAGCCGACTCGAACAGCAGCTATACTTCCTCCAGCCAACACATAGGACACTTACTATAACACATCCTCCCCGACTTTTAGGTGCGCTAATTCGTTCGCGCTTCCGAATGGGCAGTGGACTTTGGTCACCCACGAAGGCCAGATTGGAGATCATGCTGAATCCGAGATATCGGCAGATTTGATGCCAGATTTCTAAACTATAGAATAAAGTTATTAGATTTCTCTTTCAATACCGACAATAGAGGGTCGTACCTTGCTGGCAATTTGCCGGTGGTTCGCCAACGTAGCCTGGATGGTCTCGCTCACACTAGGTTCGAGGGTGTCGGTAAATAAAGGAGGACGGTAACGAGTATTGGTTGCCGGATACGAAAGTTATACGAACAGGAGACTTGGGTGCGAAAATACAGATCGAGCGATGGCATTCCTTAATAACAAGTAAGATTATCAACGTTAAGGGCCAAGAAAGCATGCCACCACACTACCCCGTACTACTAATATTAGACGAGCTATAGCCTGTGGCAAAACGACAAGGGTGTCCCCTGGTAGGGCTGAGCATCCATGCTACCTCGGCTTCCCACCTTCCACGTTACTGGCGAGAAGCTTCTATTATTGTCGCTTCTGGTGCAGAAAGGCCTGTCAGTCCAGCCTTATTATGAGGCTCGGCTTAGTGGACCGAGTACAGTACTACGCACTCTGCAGTAGCGTGCCAAGCATTCGTCAGTTCTCGAACCCGGCTTGGTCGTTGCGGAGTTTACGAATAGAGGAGAATAGACGACCAGGAGCCAAAAGAGGCCAAGGAAGAGATGCAACTCAAAATCGCTCATTGCCAAGTATATGAGCTGACCCAAAATAAATCTCGAGTGCCAGAAAATCTTACATCTCCACTGTTGATTGGTTGCTCCAGTGTTTTCTACCCCAAGAAGCATCTTGCGATGTTGGTGCTCGACCCGGTTCATGATCTAATCCAAACCCAGTTTCCAAGCGAAAAATATCTTCAAACTGAAGCAACTACACATGATGTAATTATATAAAACATTTGACTAGACATTGTTCAATAATTACTCTTCAGTTCCCCCCTTTGTCAACGTGGAACGTGATGAAAACTGTGGCAGTGCCAGCGAGATTGCCCAGGCCCAACAACGCCCCATGTTTTGGACCCCAATGTTACCAAATCCACATGGCCTGGGATAGGGCGGCAGTATATTTTCTGCAACTCTCCCGTCTGACTTTATCAAGGATTGAATCCTTCGTAGATGTTAGTGAAGGCGCCTATGATGGCCCAGAGACAGATGACGCTCAACATGGCAAAGATGATTCGACAAACATTCATCCCCCATGGTATGATCCACCAAGGGCGGCCGACTCTACTTTGCTGAAGACGAGTAGTTTGCTCGGTCATCCAAGATCCTAGCCTCCATGCTCTCATCAGCCCCTTCAGGCACCGATCCCTTTCGACTATGGGGCGATAACTTCAGACAAGGAAAAGTTCTGCTTGCCAAGTTTACGAATTTGCCGCCTTTACCGACTGCAAGGTCGATTTGCGGCTCCTACGTTGAAAATCGTCAACACTCCTTCTCGAGACCACTGGGATCATCACATCCCGGCCTCGGCAACTGGGGATGCACATACCACAACTATTTGGCGATTTCTTTGGGTGGGATAGAAGATAAAGGATCTTATGATTAGGTCGAAGAGGTTTAGGGCGGCTTTGTCTACGCGTAGGCGTCTATAAATACAGGTTCATCTTCAATCATCTCTTGGAGCAAGAAGGGGCTGAGTATCCATCGTTGTGCGCCAGAGATTTCTCAGTAAGAGACTCTCTAGACGCCCAGCAACTCATGGGGGCAGGGAAGGTTTCTGAAAGATGTCAGTGTCCCGCTTGGGAGAACTAGATAGAGCGCCATGGGCTGTTTGTCCAGAGGATGATTCCCGAGCCCAACAAGAGAGCAGTTGTAGATTGGGGTCCAGCTCAAGCCAGCCGGCCCTGAATCGTCGGTTGCTTAATGGAGCCGTAGGGCTGTGGTCAGATTCTGCAGGGACTACCCTGCATCAGCTCCAAAGTGAGACTGAAGATATCCAGATTCAACTGCTCGGGCAAGGCGTTCAGGGATAGCCCTATCACTGGGCACCCAATGCTGGAGCAAAATCGATACACCAGAGGCTGGGCACCTGATATGGATATCTCGGAGGGACTTTGGTTAAGTCCGGGCCCCAGATCTCAACAAGCTTTGCAGTCGTGGCAGTGAGTTGTCACCGAGCAAGATGACCGAATGCCGATCTGACCTCCAAGATGATGGCTGTGGTGTATCAAAGTTTCCATTTTCGCTTAACTTTTCCTCTTTGACTCGACGATCAACCAGTTCAACAGATGAATAAGGCTGAATAATTTGACCATTCGTCTCTCGAGTCAAGGCCCGACGCCTCTCAATCAAACATGATCCGACTCCATGCACACTCGCCAAACTGAGGATATCGATTGGTGGATTCAACTCAAAGCTGCAACATCGTCTAGCCGGAATAGATATGGTGGCCCCCGCCCGTATTCGTGGACCAGTGAGAAGGGAGCCTTGGTTTTGGCGTCTGACCTCAGCCGGGGCAGGTCGATCTAGGCTTGTCAGGTGGGACTGTACTGTAACTTGTTGGGTTTAGTCTCCGCGATGCAGAGCAGGGGGATGAGAACTGCCGACATGGGGTTCTTTGGTGAGCTTCAGAAGAGGAAAGTCATCTGTCGAAAAGCTGGGTACTGCTATGTAAGCGACATGCTTCGATAACGTTAGATAAGTGATATGACAGACTTGGATATCCTCGGTTAACCAAGTCTCTTCATGTGACGATGCAAGTCGACTCTTTGGGATCAATGGCTTCAACTAATACAGTTCTAGAACAGTGAGGCGTCAAGCAGTCAGCCCTATGCGCCCCAGTTCAAGTACGTAACGGTGAAACTCAATTTGTTCATCCCTCCGTTGGGACACAATCTGAAGCCTAGACAGATACGAAAATTGTGAGTCCACGTTCATCAAGTTTTCTCCTCAGTTCACTTGTCAACATGCTCCTGACAACCTTGGTCGACCTCTTCTTTGCCAACGATCCAGGACCTCACGATGTCTCGGCTATTGGAAATGTATGTTTAAACCTCTCTTCTGCAGAGCCAAGGCTCGTGTGGCTTGCCTGGGCCAATGGTGAACCGAAACCTGACTTGTTAAACTCCTCAGCTCGCCGCCAAATGTGATCTCGACGCAACTACTTTTCAGCCGCCATGGCCATGGTTACGCCTCATGAGCCTCGACACTTCCTGGCTACTCTGCTCTTGACTGAGCCGAGATGTCCAGCTATTCTATACCCCCTCGAGTCCTCCCCCATCGCCCGACCATGCTCTCCAATTCACATCCTTCTGTATGCTTCAAGTCACTCATCACTTCACCATGTTTCAATCCCAACTTGTCACAATCTTTCTCTTATGGCTGACGGTTTGGATCCGAGCAACCAGCACTGCCAGCTTGTACGCCTACAGCACCTTTAAAGGCGTCCAAGTCGGCGCTCAAGACCCAAAGACTGGGGAAATCCACTACAGCAACTGCAATAGCGGCAAAACTCCCATCTTTCCTATCGACAAGCCCAATGTTCTCAAAGTTGGGTTGAAGCCCCGAAAGGGCACAGCGTTGGCAGCAGCCGGATGGTGGGATGGACAAAAAGTCACTGTCAGTTGCTTCTTGGATCCATCTCTCTCCTTAACTAACAGAAAAGGCATCCATTTTCTACCAAACGGACGAGTCCGTCATTGTCAACGCCTACTGCGAATGCAACATGACCACCGGGAAGCTCACCTACATCAACAATTGGGCCATCTCGGAAACTGCCGAAGTCAAGTCTGTCAACAACGAGACTGGGCTCTCTGTGCAGCTGCTAGGTGGTCTCGATGGATACCGCCTCTTCTACCACAACGAGGACGGAGACGTCATGATGCTCCGCTACATACCAGAAACAACGACATGGGTCGACGGGGGGACAGTCTCACAAGATCAGTTGGCCGGAATGGCGCTGGCGTCTGCTCATTATGGGAAGCAGAATATTTCAGTGGCATTTCCACAAGGGGAGAACAACATCGAGGTTTCTCGGCTGTCGGATGCGGATGAATGGCATCTGTGTACGTCTTCTGATTAAGTCTTCACATTGCAGACGCTAACAAGAAGCAGCTACGTTTCCTCGGCGTTTAGAAGGACTCTATGGATCGTCTATCGTGCCTACGAACGAGACGGCTTCGTCTGCCATCCAAATCGACGAGGAAGTAGACCCCATGTTCAGCTTGCCTGCCTGGAACCCCGAGATGAGGTCCCTCGGGATGTCGATCGACAGTTCTCGTTCTCGAAGCATCTTCTATTTCGGGATCGATAAGAAATTATATCAGGTCACTGAAAAGAATGATGAATGGGCACTGGCTCCCAACCAGACCGACAAGATCTGGCCTCCAGCTGATGACTCGAGTGCCGACTTGGCTGTTGCCAATGACCAGAGCAACGGTGAGACTTGGATATACTACTGGGCCAACAGCAGTATTGTCCAAGTGCACAGGAAAAACTCCAAGGACTGGGAGCCGGCCAAGACTCTACCTGTGAATGAGACCAAGTCCGCCGACCAGAATTCTGAGGGCAACGAAGGATCACAGAAGAGCACCGACCCCTCTCATTCTAAAGGCTTAAGCACTGGAGCCAAGGCAGGTATCGGAGTTGGTGTCTCTATGGGTGTTATCCTCATAGCTGGCCTGATCTGGTTCCTGGTGAAACGGCGCGCTGCGAAAAAAAGGCAGGATACGGAAGCGGATGGGGATCCGACACCCCATCAGTCTCCGGGCTCGCCAGAAGTTGACGAAGAGGCCACTCTCAAGCCAGTCTATAGCCCGTCACTCGATGAGACGTCCAAGTCTGATCCGGTTGAGATGGAGAGCCCAAGAGTGATGGCGGAGTTGGAACATCCACCGGTCATCTATGAGCTGCCCGAAAACAATGGCAAGAAATGAACAAGAGGATACTGAGGATATTTCAGATGCTGCGACTCATGACAAAGGTCAGAACCTGTAGGCAGTGAGGCGAGGGGGGGTAAAGATTGTGATAGTTGATAGTTCCGGTGCTCTCTCTTGCAATATGCTTCTACCCATTCCTACCATCATCTCCAAAACAGTGAATAATGTCAGACCCGACGGACTCGCACATGCAATCCATCCTTGGGCTTCAACGTCAAACCCGGATTCCTAACCTCGATCTCCTTGTCCACCATCTCAAGATGGAACTCCTTGATTATTGCCACCAACAAAACCTTGATCTCAAGCAGAGCCAGTGCCTTTCCGGGACACATGCGTGGACCATTTAAAAACACTTCAATAGAAAACGGACTCGAGGCATCGCCGGTCAAGGTATCCCATCTCTCGGGGACAAAGGCTTCGGCATCGTCGCCCCAGATGCTGGGGTTCAGCTGGACCATGGCAGGCAC
This sequence comes from Fusarium protoensiforme, assembly GCA_011320165.1. Classification (NCBI taxonomy): domain Eukaryota; kingdom Fungi; phylum Ascomycota; class Sordariomycetes; order Hypocreales; family Nectriaceae; genus Fusarium; species Fusarium protoensiforme. The sequence goes on along the minus strand of JAANQP010000581.1, from coordinate 208,729 downwards.
TGTTTGGATCATTGTCCCTTTGGGGATGTTGACTCCAGCAATGACCATTTCTTCGCCGGCTTCCCAAGGAGCCATCAGCGTCGGGGAATACACCCGAAGTGCCTCCCGGATCACGTTGTTGAGGTAGGGTAGATCATCGAGAACCTTGGCCGCCGCATTTGTCACTTCGATCCCCGATAGTTCTTCTCTGAGACGGGTCTGAACGTCTAGGTGTGTTGCGAGAGCGTACGTTATCCAGGTTAGAGCACTGGCAGTTGTTTCATGACCAGCGGCGATGACTTGCATGGTCTACGTAGGTGTTAGCGCATGTACAATTGTGGGAGATGGGAAATACTTACAATGTCAATCAACTCCTGCTTCGAAAGCCTTTTATCCTCCCCGAAACTGGCCTCAATCATTCGAGTCAAAAGATCGTCGGAAAGCGCAATATCAGATTGGCCATCTCTCGCTGCCAAGACCTCCTCGGTTCGCTGCTCGATCAGCTCGGCCATCATGGTCTTGAGCGCCGCCTTGGCACGGACAAAGTCGAGATTTGCCTTGACAGGAAGCCATCGCAGCGGAATAAAAGGGTTGATAAAGCTGATTAGTTGGCCGGCTATAGGCTGTGTAAGGATGCTGCTGTAGCATTGCTCAAACGTGAGGGGTGATAAAGGAGATCTAAAGGTGTGAAGCTCTTTTCCGAGCAACGAGACTCCGATGATGTTGAGAGATGCTCTAGTAAAGAATGTTTCGACTGGTACAGAGTCAGACATGGGGTTTTCGTGGGCGAGGCACAATGGAACTCACTCTCTATTTCACCTTGGCCATCTTCTTGGATGGCATCCGCAATTTCTTTATTCAGCTCGTTAGACTCATTGACAAAAACTGGCATCAATCTCCGCACGCTCGGTCTAGAAAGAGGCCCTACAGATGCATGGTCAGTAAAGTATTCCTCAGAGTGGAGGCTTCACATACCAGCAACGATGCGCCTCAAACGTTTATGCTCATCACCCACACTGAAAAGAAGGCCAACACCAAGAAACTCTCCCACAAGAGTGTGGAAGAAGGCGGGCTTGACGAAAGAGTAGGCGTTCGTCTGGAGCACCTCGCGACAAGCTTCAAGGCTGTTCACCAAGAGCATTTCTGAGTTGAGCCAAGACAAGCATCGTATGAAGGGTGCCTCGGGCCAGCGACGCATCCACTGGAGGAACAGGTCATTTGGGCCTGGGGTACGGAGGAGACGGAGTGCTTGGCCGACTAAGAACTGATTGTTCTTTGCGGCATGTGTCGGTTAGTGATTCCTTTCACCAAACTTGTCTGGCGGGCTTACCTGGGGCCCTGGAAGATGGCGCAATCTGGAAAAGCGAGGGCGAATGGCTATCTTGGTGGTCTTCTGAAGGATAGCTACCGCCAAAACAACGATGGCAGTCCATACCAGCGCCTTCGGAAGATGGCGAGCCTGAAATATGTGTCCTGTGGAACTGCCCAAAGGCTGCGAGATGGGAGAGTGGAATCCCATCTCGTTTATCGTCCGTCAGGTGAATTTCTAAGGTGGAAGAGCCATTTTGACTATCACTGCACTTTTCGAAGTAACAAACAGACATGCTGGCGCTGACAAATGATTTACTCAACAGTGGTCCGCTTCAGGTGCCACGGTCGGCCGCCAGACGGATCTTCGGCTTCGCAAGCGCTGACATGCATGCCTGGCTTGTGTTAATACCCAGCTTGGTGTTCAGCCAGAAGGCAGTGATAAGAACTTAACAGCGGTTTCTTATCGATGGGCATAGCGAGTGCTCGTCTCTTCCAACATGTCAGTTGTTGTAGTTGTTCATGCCCATAGGCACGCAGGCGGAACTCAGTAACGTAATTAAGGAGAATAACAAGCTACTTCTTGAACTGTAGTATTACGCGAGTGAAGAGACCCATGAATATGCTAGTTAGCGTATTAACTATTCGCGATGTAACTTTGTGCATATACCCGGAGGAAATGGTCCGGCTTTATGAAGCGGGACGCAAACAGCACGTGACTCAGAACCCTGCTAGAGTGTTTCTGTGGATCCAGACGCCTGAAATGATGCAGCTTTGCTTGTTGCAATTCGATAGTTATCGAGAGTTGGACCAAGCAATGACAAGAAACGTCTCATTTTTCTCAAGAGAAAACATTCAACGTATGGCATGGGATGAACAATCAAGTTATAGACGGTTAGTTATTTTTAATTGCTATGAGTGTCTATCCGTAGTTCTTTTAGTGATCTCCCTTTTCCCTTTTTCTTCACTTGTGATACATACCCTAGACCCTGGTGAGAGACAACTCCGCCTTCGTCTTAACCATAACGAGCAGAGTTCTCCCGAGAAGTTTAGACATATTGAAATAGTCCAGTGTAGCCTTTTGTGGCATGTGATGTCCATAATGATAGACCGAAATCCACCTAAAGCGTCAAGGAGAGTGGACATGATTTGCCCCCTGAATTCCCCATCACATCTCCCGGTATCCTTGTGATGTCGTCTGGTTCACCGTCCTCATCACCCTGATCATCCTCTTCGTGCTGTCGTCGTCCCTCGCAGTCTCGGGGTCATCGCCTGCGACGACGGTGATCTGGATATCGGTATCGTGGATCGGGTGGTGCTTCCCCTTGATTCGACCGATCGTGACGAGATTGAGGTCGTTCGTGCCGCTCTTTCCAGTGCTTTCGTCTTTCGAGAGACCTTTGACCAGCTTTCGGAGCATGGGCATGGAGCCGGCGATGATACCTAGGCCGCATTCGACGACTGTCCATAGGATAATGTTGCCGACGTTGTCTGAAGGTTGGGTTAGCCAAAGGGGCCGAGAATCGACATCGAAAGGAGAGCGTACATAGAAGATTTTCGGGGTTCGAGTAAGCAGAAGAGTATGGCATTCGAATGATGGTTGCAATGGAGGCCCTTGCGAGTATTGTCAGTAGGTTTCTCGGTAGAAAGGGGGAGGTTGAGCTACAAAACACCAAGACCCAAAACGAGACCAATCATCCTCTTGAGCGTTCTGCGCATTTGTATGTTCCACAAGATAAAGATGGGAATAATGGCCACAGACCAATCCGTTGCAATGTTGACCGCAGAAACGACATACGTCAGGGCGATGATGATGCTCTGGTCGATACACGTCCCCAGCGTAGGGTTCCAAGACGCCGCCACTGGTTTGCAACGGATGAGAACTGCGAGGATGGCGATCAAGGTCGTTATGATGGATACCAGAATAAGGAAGTACAAGATAATCTTGTAGCGGCGCTGCGTCGAGATGCGGATGAGTTGGGCGCAGATGGAGGCCTTGATGAAGACGGAGCCGGTGACGTAGAAAATTTGCCAAAAGACAATGGCCTGAAATGAGAAGTTAGCAAACTTGGCTATGAGTTAGGTGCATGGTGTTTTTCGGCATCGATCTTGACGCTGTTATCATGTTGAAACTGGGCTTTTTGCCATTCTCTGGTTCTGGATGGGAGCCCCCCTCAGACACAATGTCGTACCTTTGCACCCTCCATCATGATGGGCGTATTGAGCTTAGAGTCTCGAGTTCCTATGCCTGTATAGCATCCCCATATCACGATACCGTTGTGTACCATGTTGATTGTCTGTTCAGAGCGTCAGCAATGCCCGGTCTGATGGCTTCCCTTGCCTACCGTCCCAACACACATCAGCCAATCTTCACGACCAAAGTTTCGCATCGACAAGCGGAGATACACGCGGAGTCCAACGACGAGCAGGCACAAGATCGTAAAGGCGATGGTCACGCCAAGAGTCGCCGCAGCGAGCCCTCGAGGCTCGACTGCGTGCCATTCTTCCACTGCAGTCGACGACATTGTGATGACTTGATTTGAGTTGGAATCCAAAGAAGATTGGCCATACTGAAGAGGAAAAAGACGGCAAAGGGTGTCGAATGGCCGTAAAGGGTTTCAAAAGCCGCAGGGAAGAGGGCAACGGTTCCCCACTGTGCCACTCCCACGGCGCAGATCTCGGTACCGACAAAGCATTATTTCTCTACGCATTCCCAACAAGCAGGTCACTCGCAAGGTTGACGCACAAGAACCAACTCGCAGAGCATGCCCAGTTCTGCTCATACGCGCAACTGGGATTCGGGGACCCGGATGTGCCGTGAACCATGCAAGGGGGAGGCGGACGGTTGGTACTTGGGGACCGTGGATACAGAGCCTGCAGAGCCCAAGGCACTTGCGTAAGATGTTTACCCATGCAGGAAAAGAAGCAAAGCGAGATACCATTGCCAAGTCAAGCTAGTGTCTTGCCACAACAGGGGCCGGCCATGGTTGGGCTACTCGTAAGCAACTGACTCGGCTCTGGTCAAGAACGAATCGACAAGAGTGGCTACGAAGAGTCTCCCACTCTCCCAAGACGCGTACGTACTAGATTGGGTTGACTCGTTGGGAGCCGCATTTGGGCTCTCCACATGAGATTTCCACATCGACAAGGGATGGGATCCCCCCTGTTCCCTAGCCTCCGAGAACGGGCGGGATCGTCCCGGCCCATCACCGACGGCGTGAGAGCGTGTAGAATAAAAACGTTGGATGATCCCACTTTGTTCTCACTCTTGATTCCACTTCCTTTCTCATAGTGTGATTTATTTGACTTGACTAGTCCAAGCGGATGGAACTCTACACCCAGGAAGCCCTCTGAATGGCTCCCGAAGTCTTGGTCTGACATGCCCACACCTCCAGGCCTGAACCGTCAGGTTACCGACACTGTTACATCGACCAGGGTTGGCAATGTCTTGGTCACCACTTCGTCGTACGTGGTTCAACTGATAGCTTCAGCGCAAAGTAGTATCTAGACCCAGCGCAGTGGATACCGCTATTGCCGGCACAGAAGCCGGAGGGATATCTTCAGACTAACTGAAACAGATCAACAAAGAACAAGGTCCCTTTCAGACTGGGAAAGTCTTGACTCCTCTTCAGGGCTGAAGGAAACGAGATTAGCGGTCCACCTGAGAAGCCGGGTTTCCTCCGCATGTACGGATATACAATCACCTGATGGCAGACCCCAGGAACCAGGAACCAAGCTAGCGGCTCCATATCCTTGAATGGTTCGTTCCGACTTACTGTTTCTTGTTGGACGTGCAGGTGAGGAGCCCATGGTCTCCTGGGCAGGGGCATGGTGACAATTCGTTGTCATTGCTTGATGGCTTTATGAATGGTTGCTGACCGCCCCCATCTCTTTTCTTCTTCTGACCATCCTCCCTCTTCTCGCTACCACTCTAGTTTAACGTTTCACCTGCATCTTACTGTCTATACACTTGCCACCATGTCTGCTTATGAAATCAAGGGAAAGTTCGCCGTCGTTACTGGCGCGGGCTCCGGTACGTTGCAACCCGACTGTTACCCTGCCGAGGGAAGCTTTCCTTTCCAAGAGACGCCGATGCTAACTAGAGTCAAGGCATCTGCCTGGCCTTCACTAAGAAGCTCCTCGAGGGCGGCTGCTCCGTCGTGATGGCCGACGTCAAGCTCCGCCCCGAAGCCCAAGAGCTCCTTGACCAATGGTCCACCGTTGAAGAGGGCAAGCCAATCGCACACTTCCATCAGACAGACATTAGCGACTGGACGCAGATCTCTTCTCTGTGGAGCACGGCCCTGGAAAAGTTTGGTCGCATCGACATCCTCTGCAACGGTGCAGGCATCTACGAGCCCCCCTCGAGCGCCTTCTGGAACGCCCCTGGCATCTCCCCCCTGGCCGAAGACAAGGTCGACTGCAACCCTGGAGTGTACAAGACGTTTGCCGTGAACACCATGGGTCCTATTCGTCTGGCACAGATTGCTATTGACTACTGGTTGGAGAACCGGAACATTGAGGGTAACCTGCTGTGGATGGCTAGCTTGGGAGGTTATGTCCACTCCCTGCAGACTCCTCTTTACTTTGCTAGCAAGGCTGCCATTGTCAGCTTTGTCAAGTCGCTTGGCACTCTCAAGAAGAGAGTGGGTATCAGGAACGCAGCCATTTGCCCTGGTGCCGTTTATGTAAGTCTATTCACCCTTCGATCCTTTTCCATCTGTCTCCCCACTGGACCAAAGTCCTTTCCTTCCAGGCCATGTGACCAATCTTGCTAATATGGGATGGCACTTAGACACCCATCTTCCACCCCGAGTACTGTCGTGACCGAGTCCGCCCCGATGACCTGACAATGACCCCTGAGCAATGTGCCGACGTCTTGATGACGGTCCTCACCCAACCCGAGTACGGTGACGGCAATATTGTTGAGACCATGCTCATTGGAACTCGGGACAACCCATCTGTCAATGTCCGTGAGGTGCCGCTCGAGCTTCTTTATCCCACTGTGGGACCTGTCGGACAGGACAACCATTTGTTGGAGGAAGAGGAGAAGCTGGCTGATCAGCTTGTCAAGCATGGCATGCGTAATTAGATGGTACATATGGAGTACGGGGCTGAGATGTAGTCTTAATTAAAGCCAACAAGAATTTCATCAGCCATGATGCTTCAGAATTTGATTTCAGTGCCGTCAAAATCGCAGTTGTTCCGATGCCCGGCCCGTTCTTTGGCCGAAAATAGAGTCGTGAGGGATGGACAAGTCATATCAGTAGGAATGACGGTACTAGGCTGTATCTGGAAGATACCAGGGGTTACCACAGCCCTGGATAGCTGCCAAATTACTGCTTAGATGGAACTTTCGCTTCGTTCTTAGCCCAACATAAGCGGGCTTAATAAGACATGGTAGGTGCTGACGCGAGCTTTACTCGATTTAAAATAGCAACTTCCAAAGAGGTAGCAGGCTCTCCTCGCTTCCCATGTGTTAATATAGATGGGCCATTTTGACGGCTGACACCACTTGTCAATTAACTACCCTCAGAGGAGCGGGCCGTCCCTGCAGCCATCTTGATAGGGGCGGCAACAAGTCACAAAGGAAAGCCTCAGAATAATCAGGCTGTCTAGAAATAGTAGCTGTGCTCATTGTCCGTTCACGATGCGACCAGAAAACAAACATGCGGCAGCACTGTTGGCTCAGCTCAAGACACTCATTTTGGGTGCATGCTTCATGGCCGCCTTTTGGCTGCATAGCAGACCACACTGAGTTAGTTTTGGAGGGAAGAAAAGTAGGCTTTGACATGCAGCAAGTCGAAATCCTTCACAGCCTGGCGGCTGAGTGAGGAGCAAACTAGTCACTGATTTAGAAGCTAGAGGAGTTGGGGTCCAAGAACCAGAGTCTAGACACATACTGACATGGGAGCCTACATGATTCCATGTAGTAAGTAGATAGGCTAGAGAGGCGGTGTCAGTGTTATCAATCCTTCGGTGACATGCTCAGCCACCATGGTTCGGCATCGGCCATATAATCTCTAAACTCCGTTTGAGAGCCAAAGGACCAACAGAAGCAGCGATGCTCCACACCATGCAGCTTATCGCATGTTGTAAGTTGTTGGTTGTGTTGGCTGTGTTGGCTGCACCTCTGTTTGAGTGTGCCAGCATAGCCATACCCAACCCCTTGGACACTTTGCTGACCGATTGAGTCTAGAATAAACATGTCAAGTCTGATGTTGCAGATTTATACCTAATTTAATAGAGCATTTCCTATTTTATCAATTCTCTAAGCACTTGTCGCATGCTGGAATACGTGCAACTCTCGTCAATTCAGCCCAACAGCCCCTGCTCTTGGTCCCCAAAACGCGGCATTTCTGCACCTCCACAGCAGGCTCTGCCCACAGCGTCGCATCTGCATCAGAATAAGCATTCAAAGGCGTCAATGGCGCTTACAGCAGACGCCGGACTGGCCCGTCCCCCCACAATGGAATCGGCCAAAACAGTTCCCAACTCTCGGGAAGGGTGATGCAATACCCGTCCGGCAGGTCTTTAAGCTGTCAGCCTTACGAAAGACTGGACGATGAATGTCACCGCCGCATTCTTGCAGGAGGACATGGTGAGGGGGCGAATTGGGGTTGTGCTGGGATGGTCAAGGACCTGGTGGCCCGGGCCAAATCTGCGACCCCGGCGGTTAGAAGATGCAATCCTGCGAGTTTGATCCTTTAGCTTGACACACTCAGTCACAAGGCGTTTTCAACTTTGTTGGTATGCTTAAGGCTTGGACTCGCGATGTGATCCCACCGTCGCGTCTATATATGAAACCGTGTCGCTCGATGCATTGATGTTATCGTATGGCTAAACACACGATCAGACATCCACTCCTTCTTGACTCTTCCTCTTTTCATTGAAATAATTCTTCTCTTCATTCAACAATCTTTTTTTCACGATGCGAGCAACAACCTTTGGTACAATCTGGGCTGTCCTGGTGACGCCCATCCTCGCGAGAGGCGTCTACCTCTCCGAACGGGATCTCGAGGCCCTGCCTCCCGTCCGAAAGGATATGCTGCAGAAGAGGGCAGACTTTTCAGAGGACATCAACTTCTCCAAGGTTAACGAGGACGTCATCAATGTGTAAGTCCTCTTTTCTGGTGTCTCGCTGCCATTGCTAACCCGAATGTTTGCAAGCGACCTGGCCGACAACAAGCTTCAAGTGCACTGTAACAAGTGCGAAGTTGGAGGGCGTGTTGACGCAGACTTTAATGAGAATATTCTCAACCTCCCCGAGTCCGAGTTCAAGATCTCGTTTGCCGAGACAAAGGGCCACATCGACATGACTGTTGCTGTTGGTTCTGGGGCTGAGCAGGTCATTCCACTGTGGAACACCCAGGGCATTCCCACTGATGTGAGCTTGACAAACGGAAGAATATTACGTACAGAACTAACTGTTGGATAGACTGCTCAAGGCCTTGCGCTCTTCCTCGAGTTGGTGGTTTCACTGGAGGGCGAACTGGAGGCCACTGGAGGCTTCGAGTTCACCATCCCAGAAGGATCTTGGCTATCGGTTGACTTGAAAGGAGACATTGTGGAAACCAGCTTGTAAGAGCAATTCTTGGCCTTTTTCTTCATCTCAACTAACACCTTTTAAGTGACGGCGCAACGGGCAACTCCCTTGAGTGGGACCTCGCCAGTGGCTCTTCAACACTCAAGGTCTCGCTCCGACTGCGAACAGAGCTCGGAGCCGGTATTAAACTACTGGATCTCCCCAGAGCTGCGGTGGGAGTATACATGAACCTCATCGAGCTTGTCGTCGACTTTGAAAGGGACGACAACAACGCTGTCTGTGTGCTGGAGGCCACTGAATCGTTCAACATCAATGCTGGCGTGTATGCCGACATTAACCTTGATATCGGCGAGGTTACTCTGGGCGTCAACCCTACCGCTTCGACTACTTTGTTTACTGGTCCAACGGCGGCTCAGTGTCTGGAGTCTGCTACCATGACTGGGGGTAATATTGTTACCCAGTCTAAGGGCACCGATATTGTCACGCAGACTCAGGGTGGTGCTATTGCCACCGACGACTGCGATGAGGCCATCGAGACTGTCATTTCCGGCCAGCCCCAGCCCCAGCCTCAGCCAACGGCGTCGACTTTCAGCACACTCGTCACTTCACGCAGGGTCGCCACTATCACTGAGCATGTTGTTGTCACTGTCACCGAATATTCTGAAGCCCGTACTACTATCTGTCCCGAGGACGAATGATGAGTTATATTAAGAGCTGAATTGATACCCCTTGTCTCTTATTCTCCTCGAGTGTCACTGTCTTGTCTTTCGCCATGATTGGCATGGTGCTGTAATGTCCACTGTTAGGTCACCTCATTTTGTGCCGATAATCTTCGAATATGCCTCAGAGCCCCTTGTATTTTGAGCTAGGTTACTGCACGACCGGGGCGTCTTTAATGTGACGTCAAAAGAGCGGTACATTTATACCATTCTGGTTTGGCTTAGAGTCCCCTTTGACCTCCACAATCAGGGCGGCTAATGGCGATGGATTTATGGCTATGCAGGTGGAACACAGCTTATCTGTATCTACTAGCTGATGCAAGGACCCAGATGCCAGGAGATCCACAAGAAGGTTAATGAGGGGTCTTAAAGTAATGTAGAAACGTCAGATATCCTGTGTCTTGGTGATGAATCAACGAGATGTGGCCCTTCAGTACCATCTTTCACAAAGACGTTGAACTAGAGGGATGCAAGCACCTCAAACCCAATCTGAACGATAGTTACCGACACCCGACGGCTTCTCACCGAGAACCGACCTCAGCTTCTGCCTCGTGCCACCTAGCCACATGCCGCTAACGGCCAAGACCCATCGACACGCAACTGAGACATTCTGAAAGCACCAATAGCTTTCTGCATGAGAACATCTCCCCCTCTTCCACCGCACGCAGAGCTTTTCGTTCCAACAACGTGTCTACTCGAGACCTTCCTAGGTATTTTAGGCTACCTTTTCGCCCTACCTTGACTAAACGCATACTTATATGGACTAGGCCCCAGTAGATTCAGCATCGCCACACAGAGCCACGACACCAACTCTGATCTCGCTCGTCGTCGTCACCATGGCTTCAACCACCTCAGACACCATCGTTCTCTACGACATCGCTCACAGGCCCCCAGTGGAAGACTCATGCTGCTCACCAAACCCATGGAAGAGCCGCTTTGCTCTCAACTTCAAGGGCGTCCCCTACTCCATGAAGTGGGTAGGCATGCCCGACATCTCAAGGGTCCGCCAGGGCCTTGAGCTTCCCGCTGGTCGCAAGTTTGCCGATGGAAGTGACTTTTACACTCTCCCCATCCTCGAGGATCCTGCTACGGGAGTCAAGCTCGGAGACTCGTTCGACATTGCTGTTTGGCTGCAAAAGACGTATCCTGACTCGGCAGCTGGCGATTTGTTCCCTGAGCAAACTCTCGACTTCAAGTTTGTGCCGCTGTTTGACTTCCCCGCACCCTTGTCAGAGCAGTCAGACGGAGGCTTCCCCGAATACCTTCGTTTCAACACAAACATCGATTTGGCCTTCAGCTCCCACGCTCCTCTGATGCCTGAAAACATGCCCCTTGACCCCGCTACGGCTGAGCAGACCAAGGCAGAATTCGTTCGTCGCTCTGGCCTCAAGTCTTGGGACGACTTCATACTGTCCCCCGAGGCGCGCAAGGGGATTTTGGCATCTTTCAAGAGCATGCTCGGAGATCTAGCCAAGCTCTTCACCAAGAACGCCGATGGACCTTTCTTGCTCGGTCAAAAGGCCAGTTATGCGGATTTCATCGTTGGTGCTTGGTTGCGCATGTCGATGATTACTCTGCCCAAGTCGGAGTGGGAGGATGTGAAGAGCTGGCATGATGGGGTTTTTGGTAAGCTGCACGATGCGCTGGACAAGTACGCCGAGGTGAAGCCTGGCGTGAAGGTGTGAGGTTTGTAAGCCCGTGAAGGAGTACTCAGTACTACGAGACCGTCTCTAAGGCTGCGAGAGGTTGGCAGTCCCTCTTCGAGGAGAGTCATGAAAGGCATGGAAGACAATGACGTCAGCGAGGTGTTTGGGCCAATGCCATCAAGATACACGATAGATAAACACCAACACCAGGCTCAAAACGATGGTGATTCTCTTCATCTAGGGTTGCAAACAGTTTCAAACCAGCACAAACTTTCGATCTGCGGCTCTATCACTCATCTCCAGAGCCTTTCCGCCCATGATCCCATGTATGTATGAGTCTCCAACCAACCGCCACTTGGACAGTTCCTCGGAACGAAGTATGAAGGGCGTTCTGGCACCATACAATATGGCTGCCGTATCACCAGGTGCCATGTCGTCAGGCCCAATGCCAACCCATCCCTTACTAGTGATGAAGAATGACCGGCCGCAGAGTGTGTTGTGCGCTGCTTGTGTGTATCGTTCATGATTGTGTCGATGAGCGTCCAAGTAGATAATGCCCCCTTTGTAGTGACGCCATTCACAGTCCATGGGTGCATCTTGGCGGGGATCATAAGCCTCATGGTCTGCTTTTGCCTTCTTCTTCTTCTTCTTCTTCTTCTTCTTCTTCTTCTTCGGGGCCAACGCCTTGTCCGACTCTTCATTTCCGTCCGTGATGAGTCCCGCTACCTTGCTTTTCTTCTCCTTTTCTTTGGTTTCCTCAACATGCGACATAATTGTCTCCATAAAGTACGGCTCCCACTCGTCATCGACACGACTGTGCCAGTGAGATTGAACCTCATAGCTCGTTGGACCCCATTCATTCTCGGTAGCTCCGGGCTTAAGGAACAAGCCAGTACATGACGATCGGTGCAAGGATTTCTCATGCTTCTTGACAATGTCATGAATGTCTTCCTTTTTGGCTGAATCGTCATCTTCCGACTCCCCTGCTTCGTTTTCGTCCTCAAGGTTGGTCCACCAGTCTAGAAAAGTGTGCATGTCCCTCTCGCGAGCATTGCGTTTCATGAGTTTGCCGTTGTATCTATCGCGACGCTGGTACTCCCTTAGAAGGATATCATTGAGGGCATGGTCGGCGATGAATGTCAGACCAAGAGCCTGCCAGATCCTCTCTCCTGTGATGTAGCGCCCGGACATGCCGAGAACCCGGCACAGCTCTGCAAGAGGAGGCATGACCCGCTGCTCCCGAGCATAGGCGGTGTCAAGCCCGGGGATCTTGTATGCGACTGACACCGTGTCAAAGATGAAGCCATTGACAGAGCACCATGGGTGGTTGACAAACGGCCTCTGCTCTTGCGGTGGACCACCAGCGTTGAACCAGGGCACAGAGAGAAATGGTTGGTAGCGCATGGAGATTCTGAAGTCTGGGATCCAGCTTTGGTACAGCTTCAACATGGAAGCTACAGGTGGACGAAATGCCCCAGCACAGTGTAGCAAGTCTAGGTGTTGCTTATGCTGCAGCAGTGTCTCCGCAAAGTCGGCATAGACGTGCTTTGGATCGGCTTCGTAATCGACAACGATAGGGATGGACTCTCTTGAGGGCCTGGACTGCTTGCGTCTCTCGGAACTTAGCAAACCCGTCATTGTGTCTGTTTGAAGAGGAGCTATGCTCGCATAGGGCGACTTGACATCGTCAGCCATGCCCAGGAACGCGTAAATGCGGTCCCTGTCGTCTGTGCATGAGACACGGCCGAAGCGAACAAGAAGATCAAGGATTCCCATGGGGTACGTGGATGTCGAGTGTTCCCAGGTCTCGACGGCCAGCTCTAGGAATCTCATGTGGTCCAAGATGCGGCGATCAAAGCTGAAGGTGCTCTTGTTCAGGATGAAGAGTGCATGGTGCAAGGCGTGGCTAGTGATGTCGAGATTGCCGCAATAGAAGTGGGCAGCTTTGGTGACGGCCTCTTGTATGACCCATCGTCTCGTAAACCATTTGAGGCGAAGAAATCTCTGTATGGTGGCGAAGTCTTCATGTCCAAAGAACCTCACCATCTCCTCTCGGATACTCTTATCTGCTCGCTCACTGGTGGTGCTTGCTTCGTGTCCTGAGCTGCTGAGGCCCCAGAAGAAGTTGATGCATTGATCCATCTTTTCCGCATCACCAAGCCATACAAGAACTGCGCCAGCATTAAGGTAAATTTGGCCCATACGCTGGACCTGCTGGCCGAGTTCCTTGGAGTCCTTCTGGTTGATGCAAACTGCGTCAGCCCAGAGCCTTCTCTTTATGTCAGGTTTTCGGAAGCGCCGGAGGGCTTGGTCCAACGTTGGCGTGATGGATATCCTCGAGTCACCAACATACAACGTGTGGGAGAAGACAGGAGGACCCCATGTGTAGGATATCGCATCGTATCGGCTGTCCCACCTTGTGATGCTGACGTCGTAGTGTTCGATAGTGCAGTGTAGGTCTGCATCTTTGTCTGCAGCTGGCTCGAGGACGATGATACGGATCATGAACGAATCGAAGGGTGTAAAGCCATGGTCAAGGATGGATACGTCTTGATTACCCAGGCTTTGATAGACGTATTGCTTTGGAGTTGAGGACGGCATGGTGATGGTGGAGGTGCAGTTTACATCGTGAGCTCCTCGAGACAGCGTTGTGAGAGAGACAGTCATTAGATACACAATTAACTACTGCAGGACTTACGAGGGCTAATTTTGATATACCGCCTCGCCTGAAGTGACGAGGCAGACAGCAGCGGTCTTTCATCACAGTTCTGCCCCGACCTGACACCTATTCAACAACGAAACAATAGTTTCAGTGCCGATATCCGGACTCTTCCACACGATATGCGTATTTCAACCCCCCAAACGTATGCTTGCTTATGATAGGCGGGCGGCTTGTGAAAACCCGAGACAAATATCGCTAGTGCTGGTTCTAGGCGCCGTCCTTCCTTGATTTGGAGATGGGCTGGCACCCCTCAAACATGGCGTCGTGGCAGGGCAAACGCCTCTTTTGATCTGTCAGCTTGGGTCGCTGTCAGCCTTGAAGAGGCCTCAAGTCAAGAGCAGCATTGCTTTGGTTTCGATATCTTCAACAGCACAGCTAATATGAAAAGTATAGATAGAATCCTCCACTTTTTCATCCCCTATCGCAACTCTATCGTCTACTACAAACCAGCAAAATGGGCAATTTGGACGACATTCCCCTGATGCCACTATCTGAGGCTTGGTATACTCTCCCAAAGCCTAAACTAACGGCGAAAGTGATTCAGTTCTCGTCTGGAGATGAGGTAGAACTCTGCTTCGAAACCGAGGTTGATGGTTTGTTTGATGACGACGCATCCTCGACCGAACCATGTCGAATTATTTGGGCACCATCTAGCCTACTCGGGAGGAAGACTCGATAGAAGATATCCTGCACCTGGTCGACGAAGAAGCCTTTGACGAAGAGTTTGACCACGGCCTTGAAAGCGCAGACTCAGGCATAGACTCCTCACAGGATGCATCGAAGGGGGTTGCGGCCAGGGTAGACAGGATTCGTGAAGGATGCAACGAGTTTGAGAAGCAGCTATTAAACGCTGTCGTGCTACCTGGTAAGCCTTGGTGTCAATATCTCAGGGCCTAGCTAATGCCGCCAAGATGATATCGACGTCTCATTTGACGACGTTCACGTTGACCCTGCAGCCGTCACCTCACTCCGAGCTTTGACGGCCTTGGCGACCGCTGCACCACTCGCATTCACATACGGTCTACTGGCCAAAGAAAAGATCCTTGGTGTTCTTCTTCACGGACCTCCAGGTACAGGCAAGACAATGCTTGCCAAAGCCGTTGCCAAGGAGGCACACGTCAGTTTTCTGCCTGTCTCGGGTGCCGACTTTCTCTCGAAATGGGTTGGCGAGGATGAAAAGCTCGTCCGCGCCATCTTTTCTATCGCTCGAAAACTTGACCCTTGTGTCATCTTCATTGACGAGGCCGATTCCGTCTTTCGCCAGCGTACAGAGGACGATAGCTCTTGGAAGCGAGACCTCGTATCGCAGTTCCTCTTGGAGTGGGACGGAGTCAAAGGCGGCGCCAAAGGAGGCTTCGTCATGGCAGCTACGAACAGAATGTCAGACATTGATGCAGCCGTGTTACGTCGCCTGCCGAGACGCATCTTTGTCGGTGTTCCCACTGCTGCTCAGCGAGAGGGTATTTTGAGAATACACTTGCGAGATGAGAGTCTTGGCTCTGATGTGAGTGTGGAGAAGCTGGCCAAGGTGACGGACTCATATTCAGGTTCAGACCTGAAGAGTCTCTGCGTTTCAGCAGCCATGGCGGCTGTGTATGAGTCAATCTACGGCAACGCCAGCTTGAGCGGGAAGATAAAGGCGGGAAGAAGGACAAGGAGAAAACAGATGGAGCGAAAACTGTGTATGCGTCACTTTGAACAGGCTATGAGCGAGATCGTGGCTACGCCTCAGCGTGGTTCAGCAAATGCTGCATCTCAGCCAAAGAAAGGTGTGGGACAAAAGGACCCTGGTATTGATGCGCCGTCACTTGCCAAGTTCAAGAAGTTTGGGAATATGTATGCCGGAAATAGGCAGGATCACTAGCTAGAAGTACAGTAGCAGGAAGAAAGGTGCACAGGACGGTGAAGGGAACCCCTGAATAGACTCTTGGTAGGACCCCTTGGCCATGAACAGGGCAGCATGTGACTTTCCAATTAGGTATAGTAAGGTGCTCTGCCACCGAGGCAATTTCTTCTCCGCTTCCATGTAATGCCGCCTGTGACCGCCCCGATCTCCAAGTTGGAGATCACCCCCCAGCGTCTCGTCTGTTCGATCCACTTTCAGCCAGGGCAGCTTTTCCATTGACATGCTGTAAGCTACCAATTGATGCTGCTGCAATGAATGACTTGCAGCCGGAATTGCCCGGAGGCGCACTTATACGGCGCAAGTCTCATGCTTGCAATGAGTGTAAGCGTCGCAAGGTCCGGTGCTCTGGAGGCACAAGATGCTCCAACTGCGCTCGAGATAGAAAGGAATGCAAGTATAACTCGGGCCTGCAAACGCTTACATCACTTCAAAGGCCAGTTTTATCCCCCTGGCTTAGTTGAAAAGTGTACCCACGCTGACGCGCCCATAACAGGCAATTAAGCCGAGCGAAAGATCTGATAGCATCTATTGAGAAGGCGTGGGCTGTTCATTTGCCAGACGTCAAGATGCAAGATGCCATTCGGCAACTCCAAGCAGAAAGTCCAGATGTACCTCGCCAGGAGACTCCTGTCACCCTTCCAGAGCCTCCAGAGATGTCATACAGGCCGACGGCAAACGACCACCCAGCTGACGCGAGCCCCGCGGAATATAGCAACGCAGAAGACTACGAGTTTGATGAATCGCAGGATTTTGACAACTCCACTGACGGCATGGGATCTCTTATCACGGAGCCCGGAAAGGTCGGCTATACTGGCCCTCAGTCTGGCGTTGCAGCCTTGAAGTTCCTCCAAACACTGCATCTGCATATCCCCGCCGATTGCGGAAGACCGCTTCCATTGGATGAGCCTGATACGCGCAGCACATCAGAAGCATCATCCGCCGATGTCTCGCGCTACATAACGGATTATTTTACCATGTATCATACTGCTTATCCTGTTCTTCATGAGGGGACCTTCCGAGCTCGTGTTTCAGGTAAATCACCCTGTGGTACGTGCAAGAATTGATCATTGACGGTATCTTAGGTGCGTTGGCCAAACCACGAGATGGCTCATGGCCGCTGTTGTATAATATCGTCATCGCCATTGGAGCCTTTGTTGGCGGAACTGATGGGTCGAATGCCGACGTCCCCTTCTACAAAAAAGCCCGCCAAAGCCTGACCATGGATATCCTGGAGAAAGGGTCACTTAGCTATGTTCAAGGTCTAGTGCTGATGGCCAATTACCTGCAGAAGCGCAATAAGCCCAATTCTGGGTTCGTTCTCATCGGAATTGGTTTCAGTATGGCACTTGCGATTGGCCTCCATCGCGAGTTTGGCTTGCCGAGCTCGAGCCCCTTCACCATGGAGCTTCGTCGCAGGGCATGGTGGACTTTGTTTATCTTTGTGTCTGGGGCACAGCTGACTCTTGGGAGACCGCCCGTCTCCCTCGTGGGCGTTAATGTTCGACCCCCATCCAACCTGGACGACCAGGACCTTGCTGTGGATATGGAACGATTGCCGGAGCCAAAAGGAGGCCCGACCATGACATCTTGTCTGATCCATCAGATCAAGCTGGCAAAGATTGCCAACATGGTGCAGGTCGAGCTGCTTACCCACCAGATACCGAGTCACGATAGAGCCACTACACTGGGCCAGAATATCGCGAAATGGCGTCAAGACCTCCCCTCCTGTTTCGATGAGCAACTGACATTGGAAATATGGTTCGAAATCCCCAAGCGAATCCTCATATGGCGCTCTTTTCACCTCCGCATCATCCTTAACAGACCGATTCTGTTCAAGACGATTACAGCCAGAGAAAAGCTCGAAACAACAATTGGGCCGATATCCGCGTGTCTTGCAGCAGCCGACGAGTGCGTGGACTCTATATGTGGCTACCTTGAAGGTCGAATGGAGCATCCACGAGGTTTGGCATGGTATGCTACGTATTGGCTCATCACGGCCAGCTTTGTACAGGCAACTTGCTACATGTATGATCCTGCACACACTCTTGCGCCGGCGTGGAGGCGTCACTTGAAACGGGCTGTAGATTGCTTGTCGAACTTGGGGGCCACGCACGGCATGGCCTTGCGGGCTCAGGACATCCTTAGGAAGTTGCTTGGTATGTTGGATGAATTTGACGCAGATGGACCTCTCACTGACAACCACAGACCAAAGCGAACTTTTCTCCTTTTTCGGGGCGCCGGGGACCGCACCAGCTAATGGTTTACAAGGAGTCTCGCTGAATGCATGGGATCCTACTGCTCCGGGTCAATCCCCCTCCCACAACCCGGCCGTTCAAGACCAGACAGACGCCATCTTCTTCGGGGAAGGGGGTATGTCATTTCCCTGGTACGCCCAAGGCTCATCAGATGCAGAACTGCTTGACGCAACTGGAGGCATCATGCTACAGGGAAGTTCGGATTCTCGGGCACCGTACTTTGAGTGCGGATCTTGGATGCCTGCATGAATAGAGTAATATTCCTCCTACAACCAACTGATTCTAATAACCTTTATGGAATGGGTCGAGGTAACAGCTTATATGTACAGCATTCCACCATTGGCGCACACAACGTCCCCAGACACCCATCTCGATCGTTCCTCGCACAAGAAGCCTACAATCTCGGCAACATCGTTCTCCGTTCCCGCCCTTGGAGCAGCTGGAGTCTTTTTGTTCTGCTCCTCCATCCGAGCCAGATGCACTTCTCCAGCTGCTCTGTACATATCCGTATCCACAGGCCCGGGATTAACAGCATTCACTGTGACGCCGTACTTGTGTCCCAGTTCTGTTGCCCAAACACGGGTCAAAGCCTCAACAGCCGCCTTAGATGCCGAGTACACTGACTGTGTGGCATAGCCACCTCTCGCAGAAATGGATGAGAGATTCACGATGCGTCCGCCGGTATTGACGTATCGGAGAAAGGCTTGCGTCATGAAGATGACTGCGCGAACGTTGACGTTCATTATCTTGTCGTACTCGTCGGGGGTTATCTCTTCGAGGAGGGTCGAGGCGGACCCAAGGCCGGCATTGTTGACAAGGATGTCGACTTTCGAGACTTTGAAGGTGGCGAGGGTAGAGTCGAGGACGGCTTCTGGGGAGGAAGGAGATGCGGCGTCTGCTTGGATGGCATGGGCGGAGGAACCGAGCTCTTGGACTTTGTGCACGAGAGCATCCGCGTGAGGTTTAGAGGAGGCGGAAACATAGGTAAAGGCAACCTATACTGTTGGTTTAGTATGTGTGTCGACAAGTTTGGGCTTGAGGTTAATACAGACCTTGGCACCTTGTTTCGCCAAGGTGAGGACGATGCCTTTGCCAATCCCACGAGCCCCTCCCGTGACGATAGCAACCTTGCCTGTTAGTGACATGTTTGTTAGCCTTGCTGTGAAGCATGATGTTGCTTAGACGCGTCTGCGCGCATCAGATATACAACATCTGTTGTCGGTTATGGATCGCTAGCCATTCCTACATTAGTGCCTGTGGGGGAGTCTGAGAGCCCGCTCGGAGGAACCGCCGAGCGCGAAGTCTAAACAACTGGATCCTTGTGGAGGGGTCTCCGAGAACTAGATGAAGACGTGGGCCCGCATGTGATTACGCCTCCGACGCTATACTGACCACTCTTGGGTCAACAGATGCCGAAACACGGGCAACAATGCCTCGCCCGATAGATTCGTCGGCGGCACTCCGCTCGGAGTGCTTCATCGGTGTCACCACCAGCTTGAGCCCACTCGCCCGATACAGGAGCAGAGATTTTATCATAGGGGACCACAACATATTGGCCAAACGCATCTTCAAGTCAAGGTCTGGATAGAGGTTCTGAAGGTCACAACTCCAGAAAAGCCATTTCCCTATCGTTTGGCATGTATTAATTAGCAATAATGTACATGGACACATACTGTGATCTTGCTGGTATTATAACATCGAATGAGCCTAACATTACACGAAAGCCCCTCATTTTGTACATAAACATGAATAGAGCTATGTCTATAAACTCTGGGTATTAATGCTCACATACCGCGGGTTGTAGTGTCAGTTGTGACTGTCGATTCCTTGGAACCGGATCCGCGGGCGCTGCATTCCAGAACTGATGAGGGGAAAGTATCATTCCGTATCGATGCCTTTAATAAAACCGCAATGAACAGGTATGGGGGTAAGAAATATCATTGTGGATAGAGTCTAGTCTAGTTTAGAGGACCTTTCTCTCCTGTCTGTGACTGCGGTAGTCTTTCACTCGTCGATGATTTGAACCTTGATAGCCCTGGCCGCCGGATTCGAAGCCGCTCCAAACGCTTCTATGCCCTCCTCTAGCTTGAATCGGTGTGTAACAAGTGGCTTCAAGTCAATTAGCCCCTCAGTCACAAGGCTGATTGCCTTGGGGTAGGTGTCATGGTATCGATATTGGAAGCGAAGGTCAATCTCTTTCGACGAGAGGTGCATGAAGGGAATGTTCTGGAAGTCTTTCCCAACACCGATGACAAAGACGGAGGCTCCAAATGCCGAGGCCTATATATGTGAGTAAACGGTAACATCGCTGGCAGCCCTCAGGATCACTTACATAAATTGCGGCGTGGATACTTGACTCTACCCCGGTGCACTCCAAGACCAGTCGTGCCTCTCCCCCTAGGGCGTCTACCATCTTCTTACCCAGGCCTTTAGCATCATCACCGCGCTCAACGCGGACGGTGCGAACGCGCGGAACGAGTTCCTTAGCCTTGGCCAGGCGGTTCTCATCCAAGTCGGTGATGACGATTGGTGCCGCACCCGCTGCATGAGCAGCCAGAAGAGTCACCAGGCCGATAGGCCCAGCGCCACAAATGACCAGAGGCTCTCCGAGGCGAAGATTGGACCTGTCGATACCGGCGAGAGCTACCGACAGAGGCTCAAGCAGCGAACCTTCCTCGTAGCTAAGGCTATCAGGCAAGGAATGCAGCCAGGCCTCCGGGTGGACGTGGTAGCGACGCAGTGTACCATGGTAAGGAGGAGTCGAGAAGAAAACGACATCAGGACAAGCGTTGTACTGGCCGGTTCTGCAGTAGTAGCACGTCGGTTTGGAGCAAGGAATGCCGCACTCAAGGGCGACTCTATCACCTGGATGAGTGGCATGTCAATATTGAACCTGTTCTCCATCAGGCATAAAGCAAATAATTACGTACCTGGCTTGAACCTCGTGACATCTTTTCCTGTTTTGATCACCACTCCTGAGCTTTCATGGCCAAGACCATTCTCGCCACACACAACCATGTCACCGATATGGCCGTGCTTCCAGAAGTGCACGTCCGAGCCGCAGATGCCCGTTGCGCGGACATGGACCAGGCAGTCCGTGGGGCCGGGCTCCGGGATGTCTGTGTCGATGAGATGAAGGTCGTGAGCTGGGTTAGTTTGAACCGCAACATTCTGCGGCTTCCGCTGTAGGACCTCGGTTACGGATGCCATTATTGCAATGTACTTGCTGAAGGATGATTGTTCAAGTGCTGTTGTTCAATGACTGACTGGGGTATAGGCTTTCAAATACTTGTACTCTGCTCTGCATACCACGAGGCATTCTCCGACCGGTTGTCTGGGAGTGTAATCAGCCGAACCAAGCTCGGGCCCGATGCGAAGGAGTGCGGCCATTAACTGTATCTCCATAATTGCAGCTCGGGGGAGGCGCCGAGGAAGAAAGAGGAAGAATTGATACTTTCACTTGTACTAGAAGCGGCTTGACTAGGTTATGGACTTTCAAGAACCTGAAAGTTACGCTGTTTTCCATCAGGGGTTCTCTGACCGGCCTGCCCGGTGGCGCTATTACCCCAACTGAACTCGGGCACGACGCCGATTGGTGCGGTTACTTAGAATATCTCCATAATTGCGGCTCGGAGGAAGCACCGAGCAAGAACCAAGGTGGGTTTACTTGGACTGGGAACTGACTCAAGACAGTGACACTCTAGCTCGGGGGTACTCCGAGCCGCTGCATACTGTAGCAGTCCCTCAAATTTCATGGCAGTGGTGTCATGCGGAGGAAAAGGGATTTCACACTACCCCAGATTCTCCGCATCAACGGAAAGCTGGGGAACATGAGTATAACAGTATAATAAGGTGTCGTCTGCTCCACATCGACATTCATCTCCATCCTGAACAACTCATCACAACCAAGATAGCCATGTCTTATCCCATTGAGCAAGCCGAACAGTACGAGCATCCTCCCTTGCACTCCTCGCATCCGAATCACTAACTGTCTCTTCTTCGCAAAAGCCTCGAAACCCCTGTCGACAGGGCGCGGCGGCAGAGCGTTGCCAGCATGACCCAGAATGCTACCGGCGAGTGAGTACCAGATTCAGGGCAGAGGATGTATATCGATTCTGACATTCCAAGGATTAAAAACCCACTCGCCGGCGTACCAAAGGCAGACCTCCTACGAGACGTCGAAACTTACGCCCAGGAACATGGCTTGACTGAGGCACTCCCATACCTCCGCAAAGGCGCCCTTGTTGCTCAAAACCCCGGCGATTTGGAGTCGCTCGAAGATCTGAATGAAGAAGACCGACAGGTTCTCCGAGATGAGCAAGAACACCGATGGAAGCACCCGAAATCGCTCTACTACACCATCCTCTTGAATTCCATCTCCGCTGCCATTCAGGGTTGGGATCAGACGGGTTCAAACGGAGCCAACTTGTCGTTCCCACAAGCCTTCGACATTGCGGACACTGGCGACGCTTGTACAGCCGCCGGTACCTGCGAAAGGAATTCTTGGATCGTTGGGGCCATCAATGGCGCGCCGTACATGGCCATAGCCCTTTTGTAAGTTCCACACTCTAATCAAGTTCGTCGCTGCTCATGCTGACCTGTTCAGTGCTTGCTGGCTCTCCGACCCTCTGAACGATCTCATCGGCCGCCGAGGAACGATCTTTATTGGGGCCATCTTCAGCCTGTTCGCCCCCATAGGCCAAGCCCTTGCTCAAACTTGGCCACAAATCTTGGTTTGCAGGATTCTGCTTGGCATTGGGATGGGCCTCAAGGAGGTCACAGTTCCCGTCTTCTCAGCTGAAAATGCACCTACCAGCATCCGCGGAGCTTTGGTAATGTCATGGCAGCTCTTTGTTGCTTTCGGTATCATGCTAGGATTCACCGCAAACCTTGTCGTGGTTAACACCGGAGCCATCGCTTGGAGGCTTCAATTTGGGTCAGCTTTTATTCCGGCAGTCCCTCTACTCATCGGAATCTACTTTGCCCCAGAGTCTCCTAGGTGGTTGATTAAGAAGGGCAGGCATGCCAAAGCATACAGGTCGCTTCTCCGGCTCCGCAACTCACCACTCCAAGCTGCCAGGGATCTATATTACATCCACTCGCAGCTACTTGCCGAGGAGGCGTTGGTCAAAGAGGAGGGACTTGACAAGGCGAACTTTTTCACAAGAGCAGTCGAACTATTCACTATTCCCCGAGTGCGTCGGGCAACGCAGGCTTCTGGAATCATCATGATTGCCCAGCAGATGTGCGGTAGTAAGACTGCCTCTCTTCGATGACGTGGATCAAATATCAGAAGCCTCTAACAACTCTTGAACACAGTCAACATCATAGCTTTCTACTCATCAACTATCTTTTCCCAGGCGGGAGCGAGCAATATTACAGCGCTGCTCGTGTCATGGGGTTTTGGAATGGTGTGTTGACCTGCCTCAAACCTGCAACTCATCAGATTACTCGAGACTAATTCTCATAGACAATGTTCGCTTTTGCTTTCCCAGCCCTACACACGATCGACACTTGGGGTCGTCGCGCCCTTCTCATCGCGACCTTTCCCTTCATGTTCCTCACTCTGCTTGGAACAGGCATGTCATTTTATATCCCCGAATCCTCCCCTGCGCACCTTGGTATGATTGCATTCTTCATCTTCGCATTTGTTGCATTCTACTCCCCTGGAGAAGGTCCTTGTGCTTTTGTCTACTCTGCAGAGGTCTTCCCCCTTTCCCACAGAGAGATGGGCATGTCCTGGGCGGTGGCGACGAATAACTTTTGGGCTGCTGTATTGGGACTTACGTTCCCGCGCATGCTCCTCGCATTCACACCTGCAGGAAGTTTTGGGTTCTATGCAGGATTGAACGTCGTCGCCCTCGTGGCCATCTTCTTGTTCATGCCGGAGACGAGCAAGAGGAGCCTTGAGGAACTCGACTATGTCTTCGCTGTTCCAACCACAGTTCATGCGAAATACCAACTCACAAAGGTTCTGCCATGGTGGTTCAAGCGATATGTGCTTCTCCAAAAGGATGCAGTCGAACCAGAACTGTATCATTTTGATAGCACCGAGGCATACCCGAGGGGAATGGATGGCACAGGTGACCGGAACGAGAAGAACTAGTTGCTTCTGCAGGTGTTCACAGCCAGGGTCACTCGTTGAAAGTAGTGGGATATGGACCTTCTTCACAAGCCATGGAGAATGTTCTAATCCCGGAGATGGTTGAACATCTGGGGTCTGATCTGAGTTATTTGTAGCTAATTAAAGCAGACACGCTCGTTTAGCAGCTACCAGTGCGTTGACTTGCTTGTGAAGTTGTATAAAGCCCTCCCGGGCTGCTCTCGGTCCAAGAGCCGGAGGGCATTCGTCAGCGAACAGGGGCCCTGGGAGAGATCGGTGGACCATCACCACATTATGATGAACCGAGTTGACAAGGGATAGTGTACATATCTGAAGGCATCAAGTTAAGGCTCACGCTTGCAGATTGGTTAAGGCGTCGTTGAACACTATTGAATGTAGTACTAGGTTTACTCTTAGATGTGTTGGGCCGAACACCAAGGTACTGTAGCTAAGACGTGATAACTATCTCCCCTGGGCCAATCTCCTTGCTGGCCGTGGCCAGAGCCTCTTCCCACTGTCCGAGCCCAAACGCCTTGACCGGACCCATTCCAGCCCGCTCGCCCAACGGCAACACGCCCGATTCAACCATACGGATGAGCCTCTTGGTCTGGTCTTGTGTACACATCCAGGTCCCCTTGATCCATAGTCCACCCACCAGGATGTCCATGTAGGAGAATGAAACGCCGGAAGGTATGAAGCCCATAATGTTGACTCGTGCACCATGCTTCAGGACGCTCAGGCAGCTGCGAAAATGCGTCGAATTGCTAGCTCCTGGCGGCGACATATCCCAGAAAGCATCAGCACCTTCTGGGATAATGGAACGCAAAGCTTTGGTATCCCTTTCGATCTCGTTGGTGATCTGCACCACGTCAAGTCGTGGACTGATCTTTTCCATCTGCGAAAGAACAGAAGCATTCCGTCCGATGGCAACAACCCGAGCGCCCATTGCCAGCGCCAAGTGAGCTGCAGCGCTCCCATATCGCCCTGTGGCCGGAGCAATGATGACTGCCTCTCCTGATTTGATGTCGATGTCGGCAAGACCTCCAAAGGGAATGAGCATGCTGAAGAGGTGCATCAGGTCCTCCAACGTATAACCGAGACCACCGTCCCCAGGAGTTCCAAGTAGTCGTGTCTCGTTCAAAACGTGGCAGTTCTCCAGCGGCAATCTTGCGTATTCCGCAAACGTTGAATCGCGCCACTCTCCGTGGGATAGCTTGCGGCTTTCGTCGTTGAAGCCCTCCATCAGTCCGGAGACACACTTCGCATCCTGATTGTCCCGGCCCACGATATATGGGTTGAACAATACGAGTTGCCCAGGAGAGAGTTTCGTTGCGTCTCTCCCCACAGCTGCCACTCTTGCAAGTGATATAAATCCTGGTACGAACGAGGTAGGAATTCCATACCCACTGCCTGCGTTCTGAAGGATTTCTGGAGTGTTTGTTCTGACCGATGTTGCAAGAACACGAACCAAGACACTACCTGGCCCTGGTTCGAGGGTTTCTCGTTTCTCAATGATGAGAGGATTGCCGACGGTGGATAGGAAAAGAGCATCGTGTTGTTTTGGGATTGGAGTAGACATTGTGAACAAGTTTATGCACTTGAAAGAAGCACTCAGGCGATCTTGGTTGGATTGGGCGATGATGATAATTCTTGAGAAGAGAAGTTCATTAGATTTTATAACTGTACCTCGCATGTGCAATCTCCGTTTGACGATACGAAGCTCTGGTAGCCCAGCGAGACTTCTTTGCGGACTTTGGCTCAACACAAGTCCGCAACCCCGCGATGGGAGCACCATGGGGTTTGCAATTTTTGGAACATATTTCACCTAGCGGACCCGCAGCAGTAAAACTAAGTTTCACTCGGCTTTGCAAAGGCCCGTGCCTGAATACGCGGTCGCATACACCCCGGCCGTTGGTGTTCTCGGAACGTCGGTGACCCTATGATGGGAACCGTCCTAGGGCTTTGACCCTTTCGAAGCTTTAAACCATCTTTGGACATCGATTCTCTTTTCGTCTTCTTCCAGGGGTGTCTTGCAGGACGGTTTTCACTGATCTTTAGCTCCCTCGTATCTGCCCGGTGACTCGTATCAGACAGCAACCTTGACGCCGACATCTTACACCGGGGCAGGATGCTCTGAGTCAGCCCACTAATCTAATGCAACATGGTCAATCTAGCTTACCCAATGCAGCTATTGATCTGTTTGACACTTGCCTTGAGCACCGAGCAGTCGGCCCCTTTTAGCGGCGGTGAAAAGAAAATCACAGCCTGTCTGCCAAGATTGTCAAAAGATTGTTGGCACCAATCTAAGCCCCATGATATGACTGAAGTTGGCTGCTGGGAAGCCTACAGCATGCAATGCCATTTTGATGGTATGGTAGGGTAATGTAGAACGGAAAAGGGTTGATGACTGAGTTACGGCAACACACGTTGTAGAAACACACAGCCGTAGAGGAACTTTTGACACCATTTACAAACAACCATAAGTCCACAACGACGTTCCGCGTCTCCCAATGATGTTTGATCCCTGCGTGAAGGTCCGTGAAACTCCGCAACTACACGACCGCGGGAAAAGAAAAGAGCGTTACGGCAAATCGGAGTAAAATCCCGAGCCAAGATAGTTATCGCCGAGGCCGAGACGCCTCATTGATCTTCATGTCGAAATGCAGGTATAAAAAGGCGACAGATGCCGGCCTTGTTATCGACTTCTTCTACCCTTCAAACCATTCAAACCTTCCCATTCCCCCTTTCAAGATTGATACTCGATTCTCACAGCTGTGAGCTCAGACAACATGAGCAACGACAGCAAGCTTCGCGTCATCATCCTTGGATCAGGCTTGGCCGGTCTAGCTGCAGCCCGGGTCCTGCGGGAACATTGCGATGTGACCGTGTATGAGCGTGGCGGGCCAGCGACTGCAACCGGTGGCCAAGGAATTACCACCTTCTCCCCTGCTGCCAAGATACTCGAGACTCTTGGCTTTGATCGCGACAGAGCCGGGTCTGTTCCATCGAGCGGATACAGAATCTACGATAAGGAAGGCCGGATGGTGTCCGACATCGATGTGGATTTCAAGGACAGGTATGGGGCAGACACTTTAACTCACAAGCGCTCCGACTTTAGGGATGAGTTGATGCGGCTGGCGACTGGTTCTTCCTATGATCTCAACATCGGAGGGGATCCTGTCAAGATGGTGTTTCACACTACAGCTGTCGATCTGGACCCCAAGCAGGGTGTGGTCACGTTTAGTGATGGATCTAAAGCTAGCGCCGACGTTGTCATTGGCAAGTATCCTGAAGAGATGAGACATCATACGTGCTTACAATGAACCAGTGGCTGACGGCATTCATTCAAAGCTACGCTCTCACGTCGTGGGAAGTGGGGATTACCAGCCCGTCAAGGTTGGATTGTCTTGCTTCCGTGTCGCCGTATCGGCAGAACAAGCCAAGAAGACACTCGGTGAACTTCCAGAATGGTGGGAGCCTACCACTGGCAAAGGTAGAGGAGTTATTTTCGAGAGCGCCGATGGAACCGACCGATTTGTCACCACGTATCCGCTTCGCTCGTTCGACTACATGAACATCTCATGTGTCTTTCCCTCTCGACACCAACACACCAGCCTTGCAGAGTCTTGGCATGCGGATGGCAATCGTACGGAAATGCTGGAAATCTTTTCGGACTACCCTGAAGACATACTCAAGCTTCTCAGGTATGACTGGCTCTCGTCTCTACTCCAGCCTTTCAATGACGTACTTAAACGTGCCTTCTTAGTGTGGCAACCGAGGTGAAGTCGTGGGACCTTCAGGACCTCGATCCCCTTCCAACGTGGACCCATGGACGAGCGATCCTACTGGGGGATGCTGCTCATGCAATGACGCCCCTCCAGGGTCAGGGGGCAAACATGGCTGTGGAGGATGCCGGTAGCCTTCGGCTACTCCCACAACCGGGAGTAACTACAGATAATGTGGAGCAAGTCTTGAGAAAGATCGAGGGCATCAGGAAGCCACGTGCTACCCAGATTCTTCACGATACGAGGAGCCTCAGCCGCGATGTCTCTTATGAGGAAAGGCTCTCGAGGATGGACTACAACTGCAGATACGATGTAGAATCTTCATTCGACCGTAGCACTTGACCTCGACGGAACGCAGTAGATAGGCAATCCAAACTCTCTTTAGTATTTCATACTGTGGTGGAAAGTGCGATGAAGCTGGCTCGTAGGCCATGGTCTTGAAAATCCTTGACGATATTAGCACCTTCTATCCTAGCCCAGATCTCCCACCCTCGTAGTAAAACGTCATAGTGGAACCACCCTCCAGAATGGATACTGCTAAAACGATGACAGCTGCTGTCTGCTGGGTCTCAACCATGGATGGTTTTAGCTGTCATGACTCCATCTTGAAGCTGGCCCAAAAAGCACAGGTCTAATGGCCTTTTTCAACCCACACACTGCTTCAATCTTTTGTTAACCTTGGGCGCATTTACTTGGGGAAACAGCATCAGCCGCGGACTGTATGAGGTGTTCCCCCCCTCACTTTATTATCCGCCATAGTTTAGTAAATTGAAGTGAGTGATGCCGTCGGCCTAACTGATCTATGTACAAAAGCATGACACCTGCTTCATCCAAAGCCTTGGCCAGTCTGGTTACTGTGGCCAACGAGCCTCAATGCTGAACCTTTAAGAGGCAGAAGACGTTGCCATGGCCAGCAATCAACCCAGGCCTGCGTCATTGTCTGACAGCCTCTCAGATCCTCCCACCCTTCCCTTGGACACTTCTCTGCGAACCACTAGTAACTGAAAGCCGTTGGTAATGGGCGCACTACCGCGAAGGAGCAGGCCGATTTCGCCAGGATGGAACCAGTTCATCCAGACCAATACAATAAACATAAGCAGGCCGTCAAATACAAAGACATATGCTTCGCTCCTCATCAATTCCCCATCGTTGCCCTGGATAAACTCGATAACCCTGAAGAGACTTCGCACCCAGATGAGGACTCCAGTCACGTACAGAGTAACGAGATAAGCTTGCCATCGAACATACGGGTCTAACGCTCTGGTGGTCGGGCTGCGTCGCATTCGCCTGTGGTAGAGGGCAGCGACGACAATAAAAAAGCCAAAGAAGGCCAGTTGCACGAAAAGGCCGCCAATGATGACCCTCTCGCCGGTCTCATGGTTGTCGCCCGATGCCATTAAGCCGCCCCCTGAAGCTGTCAGTACTAAAAAGAAAAAAAAGGGGGGGAGGTGACAAGGACGTACCAGAACCCTGCATCAGGAGCGAAATAACATCGCCAGTTACAAAAGCTTTCGTGAGCCACCGTCTCTTAATAAGAGCCAGATGCTCACCTTCAGTGAGAAGAATGATCCGACCAAGTATCATATAGATTGAAGCTGCCATTAAGGCTGGGGCAATGAGAATGACCAGGTTTTGCATGACATAGGGTCCCAAGGTCCAACACCCAGGATCTTCCTTGGAGTTGATGACTCTGCCAGCATACCCAACAACTTCGCCTGTGGGGATAGTCAGTCCATGCCGTCTAGGTAAAAACAAAGAAATAAGGGGAAGGGACTCTTTCACACGTACAGCAACCGCCTATGACCAGAGCAGAGAGATACCACGTTCGTGTTCTCCAAATCTGGATTCCATGGAGCGCAGTGGTGAGTATGAACAGGACCATGAAAAGTGTGTTGACTGCAGCTGAAGGTTCGAATCGATAGTATGCAAAGCTTGCGTTTTTGTAGTCTGGGTTGCAGTCGTTTGCCATGATGGCGTGTCGAGACGAGTGGGAGATGTAGGTGAAATTATGCAATAGAGGCTTAGATGGAGAAGAAAGAAAAGGCTTATGTTGAGACAGAGTTGATGAGAATGCTAAAGACTTGAATGAGCTTGATACTCACTCTTATATTGCCCTTCAGAAACCACCCTCGGGCTACATACGGCACAGGACGTCTTTCTCACAATGCGCAATTCAACGCTTACCGAGATCTCATCTGCATGAAGCGACGCTATCGATATTTTCCCCAAGTCTAAGCCTCAAACACGACCCACATTCTGCGATAACGAAAACGAACCCGCGGTTAAGAGTAGACTGAGAACCGTCAAGGTGGCTTGGACTTCAGCAGGCGGGCTTTGCAACATTCCGATCGGGCTCTCGGATCTTTCTGTCTCCCGCGAGATAAATATCTATCATTGGCATTGACATAATACCCTTTTCTCCCCACCTCCCCCAAACCAATCAACCAACCTTATTGCAACTCCATCCCCAATCTTGACGAGCCAAATACGCGGTTATGCAATCCTTTCCGAGCACCGAGAAAAACAACAGGCGTTCACACACCAAGTCACGAACCGGCTGTACCAATTGCAAACGCCGCAAGGTCAAGGTATGAGTTCACCGTCGTTGCCTTGGTCACGGCTTTGGGCTTACGCGTAACACGAGATAGTGCGACGAGGTGCGTCCTACCTGCTTTCATTGCAGAAGGCACAACATCCCCTGCAGCCTGTCGGAGCCCAAGTCCCCCCTGGCAGCCTCAGCTGAAGTCCCCAATGCGCCCCAGTCTGTCAAAGACCTTAGACCTCCATACCAGCCATCTCTCACCTGCGATGGAGGCATATCACTTGGAGCTCCTTTGCCTCCTCTCGCTCCTGGATTCCTCACCCAGATAACTCCCTTGCCCCCAGATGTGCTCTGGTGTCGGGGATTCGAACTTATGCACCACTATTGTACGGCTACAGCCGATACGTTGGCTCTTCGTCAAGACATGGCCTATGTCTGGCGGACTGCCGTCCCACGCGAGGGATACAAACACTCTTTCGTCATTCATGGGATACTGGCTCTTGCCGCTGCCCACAAGGCTTACTTGATCCCCAACAGCTGCGAATTATACCTCAAGCTCTGCGATTACCACTCAATGGTGGGGTCAGAAGGCTTTCGGAGCGAGCTGCGGAAGGACACACAAGACAGTTGGGCGGCTTTGTTCAGTTTTGCTTCGGTGCTAGTGTTGTATGCCTTTACGCTTCCGGTCAGGTCGATGGATCAGAAACTTACCGATCCTCTCGGTAGCCTTCTGGAGTTGGCGTCTCTTATTCGAGGTATCAAGACAACTCTTTCGCCGCTTGTTCCGCGTATCTATAGGACGGAATTTGCCCCCCTGGTATATGGCATATGGCCAGCAGAGACCAACGGACCTCTTCCCGGGTGAGTTATCTTGTCCAAACACAAGTGCCATTTGGTTTGGTGTCCCCTTTGAAATGGCGCTAATACAGTGGCACTCTTACTATAGTTACCCAACTCTCGACAATACATTCCTGCCACAAGACCTATGGGATGCCATGCTCCAATTGCGAACTTTTCTCAACGAAGAGACTCCTCTCGAAGGCCGGCCGCGTTACCTCGAGGCGGTGGATAATCTGGAGTATTCTGCTCGCCTGATCGCCCTCGCGGGGACTTGTGTCGAGAGTGGTGCAGTTATTGCCTGGATATACCGAATAGACGAGAAAGTTCTTGCTGATGTAGGGGCGCGAGAGCCCCATGCGCTTGTTGTATTGGCGTATTTTTGCGTTTTTCTTTCCGGTATTAAAAAGAGCTTTTGGTATGTAAGGGGATGGACGGAGCACATTTTTCACGACGTCGAGGCCAGTCTGGAGCTTCACCCACAACTTCTCCCACTACTACAGTGGCCGAGGAGATGTCTGACGACATTATAGATCTATGCCCGAAAGGAATGAGCTTGGGGCACTCAATAGGGAGGACTGTTTAATCATGCTCTTTTCCATAGACTGGTCTAGAAATATCTACTCCAGATCCTCGATCTGGTCTTGAAAAGCAGCTCCTCAGCTCTTTCTCATATGGTTCCCCTAGCCTCACCCCTTCAACCCCCTCCGACCCGCCGAGGTTACGACGGCCGTCAAGGCCCTCAACGCCGCGCTGCAAGGGGCTCCTCGACGTTTCAAAACGATTGACAACCAGGAGCCTCGCAAGGCCGATGTTGTTCCCTTTAGTGAGGCCGAGCGACTGGGCGCTCCCATGTCGCTGAAGGAGCTTAGTGCCGATGTCCAAGGCCCGTCCGATGTCGACGAGCTGCTGGAGATGGATCAAGCTTGCCTGAAGTCATCAAGGAGGCGGAGAAGCTCTGGGTACCCGAGACCATCACCATTTACAACGATCCCGACGAAAGACGCCGCCTCTACCAACGCTACGTATACATCGTCGTTATCAACTATCTCCAGACCAACCGCTGCTCTCTTCCTACCCCGTTCTCGCCCGTCTTTGGTGCCTCTAAAGGCCTTTTTTAGGTCGCATGCATGCCGAAAGGAGAATTAGTAGCACTTCTCGTAAACACAAGCACGACCAATGCTGCCACCAAAGGAACATTCATCGCCATGAAGACCAAGGCCCCTTTAAGCGACCTAACTAGCCCGCTGATACAACCACACAGCGCTTCAGCCCAGTCCCTGGTTTGTTGCCTCCATGGTCGCTCTACAGAGGCCAGTTTCGAACGGTAAAACTGGCATTTTAATCGTCCAAGCGATTTTCAAGACACTTAAGCAATAGACAACCCGGTTACGATGACTGACTACCTGGTAACCCCGCCAGCTACCTCACCCAAGTTCAGAACACGAATCACCAAGATACACATTCACGCCACGGTTCTTACGAGATCCGATAGCAGCTGTCTTTGCAAACGGTGTCGAAGGATCGATTCAGATGCTGTCTTCCGCAGACGCCACCTCACAAAGGCCGGGGAAGAAGTTCATGGTCCATGGATGGCAAAGCCCAGTTGACCGGGCCAGCTTTGACAGTTGTCCACTATGCCAGTTGGTGATGGAAGCATTCCTGTGGTCCAAAAAGAAGATGCTCAAAAACAAGAAGCAGTTTCGATCCTTCTCCAGCAGTCGAATCACAGACCAAGGATGGGCATCAATCGGCATAACCTTCCTGTCGCTGAACCAATACAATTACTGCGGCCTATCATACATTGTTTGGGTCGCAATATCGACTCATCTCTCAGGTCGTTGCCAGACGATATGCCCAAAACCATCAAAGATGCCATGACGGCGACTCGAGCTATGGGATTCATGTATCTATAAGTAGATCGATATTGTATCAGCCAAGTCTGCCAAAAGGAGGTTTCAGAACAAGTTCACAAGATGGATCTTATATGCAACCATGCAGAGTTGGCAATTATCGCCGCTACCGAAACAGACGCTGAGTGTGGCCTGGTGTGTCTCCAAGACAAGTGGTTCAATCATCCCCGAGGATAGGAAGGCATCACCTAGTATCGTCAATTGTGGACCCTGGTATATTCATCGAGAGCTCCATGCGGAACCAGAGAGGTTGGAGGTACCAAGCAGGGCTGCTCTCTCGGAGACGGCTAGCACTCACAGAGGACCGATCCTACTTTGAGTACTACGGGATGTACTACTACGAGTGGCTAAACTTTCCATTTTCAGCACTACATGTACAAGACGTGAGCCATTTCAAAGCCTTATTCTACAACAGAGTCAATCTCGGAATGTTCCCTCGACAGCTCGGGCGCACAGGGTGGGAGGTCGTTGAACGGATCACCGAGTACAGCACAAAGTCACTTACCAACCCTTCAGACATCTTGAATGGGGTATCTGGCGTATTGCGTGCTATGGAACAGAGCCCACAACAGATTCAACACTGCAAAGGCGTACCATTCCTCCCTAAACCACTCAAACCGATCGAATTTAAAAGGGGGTAACGGAGAAGCAAGCACCAGAGCTTGCTAAGGGGTGGATGGACTTTCGGCTTGAATAATGGAGGAACTTTGGGAGACAAGTTAGATACGCAATAACATTGAGGGTACGCTTTATGTTGTTATGAGAGTTGGTGGGTATAGAATGCTCCACAAGCAAGAATATCGTCATCTTCTCAAGTAAATGGGGGCCTCTAACCGAGTCGGCCTTGAGCTAAGTGGCGTCATGAATACTGTCTTTGCTGGCTTCAGTTTCAATCCCCGTGGCAATTTCCAGTCTCTCTTCCCCAATGTCAAGTTCAAGTGGACAGAAGAGTACAGGATCTGCCTCGTCACACTTCCTAGCAACGGCGAATACGTACGTCTCGCGGCTGCCTCTTGGCCTGGCTTGGAAATCCAATTCACTGACACATTGGTATAGATTGACCGTGCTACTGATGTTGTCTCCATCAACGTGGGAGAGGCGACAACTTTCGACCAGTACAGCCTGAGCGACCCTGCCGAGAAGCAGCCAGATGGGTTCTTCCCCGATGCTGGCGGCTTTGGTGTCAAAGGCGTCCCCGGTTCTTTGAAGACCTCCATCCTGATGTCAACTCGGGGTCAGTGGTCGACTATCTATGTTGATCAATCGGGTCAGAATGGACAGGTGGCAACTCTGCAGCCACAGGAGGCGAGTATCACTGCTCTAGGAACTTGATCGAGACAATGCTGATTGTTTGTAGTATTATTTGTTCTGGAAAGAACGTGCTGAAAACGAAAAGCTCTACCAACTGAACGAAGCAGAGGGACAACAAATTATCTTTAACGCAGGGGAAACTTCCAAGGGTATCCATTTCGGCTTCAAGAATCCCGGTACTCCTGAGGCGCCTTCTTGGTACTTTACATGAGGGTCTAAGATGAATAGACTGGCTTCTCTACTCGATCTTTTCGACCAAAATGTCGTCAAAGTACCACTGCAGCGACCAACCCGTAGCCTTGACCCTGATTCTCAACTTGGTGTCGCCAGTAATGTCCTCGTTGAGAAGCTCCTCCTCAAACCGAGCCCAGCCGTTGCCCAGGTCCTTGCCGTTGGAAGGCCTCGTCTCAAACACCCTGCTCCCGGTGTGCTTGAGGATGACCTCGATAGGTGACCAATCAATGATGCCGTCCTTGGGAATCCAGCTGCACCTGGCGGTAAAAGCAACCTTGTAGCCACGCGTGCTCTTTTCGAGCTTCAAGACCTCGTTGTAGTCGATAAAGGCGTAGCCCTCTGCGGCAGGCTCTATGATCTTGAACACATGCGAGTCTCCGTAGGGGGTCTGCATGTTTTCGATGTTGTAGGTGAAGGATTTGTCGGAACTGATTCTCCAGTTGTCGAGGTTGTTGTCTTCGAAATCGATATGGAGGGAGGTGCTGGCTTCTTTATCCTCATCGCGTTCCTCGGCTGGAAACAGGTTAGACAGGTAAGATTGGTTGTTTGCGGGATGGTACTCACGCTGAGTGATGAAGGTGACAGTGGGATCGCCCGGTGCAACAGTGGTTGGAACAGGGACACAAGAAGATACAGTAGTAGTGGCAGTAGTAGTAGTAGACACGGGCTTGGCTGTCACGGCGCCAATGGCCAATGACCCAAGGAGTAAGGAAAACGCAGATGAAACCATGTTGAAATCGCTGAGTCTATACCGCTGAACACAAAGAGAAAAAAAAGAGGGCAAAGATTAGAGAATCTGATATGTGGGAAAAGGCGGGCATGTAAGGGAATGCATGCTGTGGGGTCAAAAGTAAGCTGCTGACAGAGAACTCACTTTTTAAAGATCATTGTCAGATTCATGCCCCCAAAAGACCAAAGGTCCATACACTAGTCAAAAGAAGGCTGGCGTACCTGAAGCTATTCCAGTTCCATGGGTCCCCCAGCCCCCATAAGCGGAGACCCGCGCCTCACGGCTGACGCCGAGGATGACGGTTTGATCCTTCAAGCTACTTTTTAAGCATAGCCGAGGGAGGAACCTGGTCTATAGCTTATGCCCTGCAAGTTGGCCGTGTTTGATTCGTCCTTGGATTGCGAAGAGTAAGCAGAGGGCTCAGCCACGGGAGTCGGCGCTTATGCTGTGGATCCAGGTAAGACGGCAGGGTCTCAGCCGTTGACAACCACCCTAAATAAAGATGCTCTTTTAATTAAGCAATGAAAGTCCGAGATGATCCTGTCGGATTTCTATAGGGTATGGCGAGTCGGCTGAACATGCACAACACTTCCCAGGGTTGATGGCTTGTCATGACTGCCTCAATCTGTCATTTGAAACTGGTTTGGGTCTTTGGGAGTTTCAGGACATCTTATTCATGATGTACTGCTGGTTCCCCGGGCGGACTAGTGCTGCTCTTCGGTGGAAATTGATTGAGAGGTTATGATCTCGTCAAGCACTTAGATTGATGACACATCCATTCTCCAAAGGAGAACATGAAATGCCACCAATGGTAACCAGTCACGATTTCCGGAGTCCATCTTACCAAGGCTATATTCGGTATTTGATAAAGAGGCTATTGACTAGATTGGCGGAGTGAAAAGGGCCCGTACCGAGTAATCCTGAGATACGTAGTTGACACATGCCAAGCTCCTACCCGGCACTTGTTAAGACTTGAAATTCTATCCCAAAGCTTCCACTCATCTTGGTAAAAGTCTCTTAATAGTGAAAGACACTAGCATTTAATAGCATATATGATAAATTACATGGTACAGTACAGAGTCTTTGCCAATCTGATTGGGCTGTAAGGAATGGTGTGACATTCAGGTCCCTTCCCAAGAGTCTCGTGATCACCTCAACCGAGATCTTTTCTGGGAATAAATACAACAACATTATGCATTCAAAGTCTAAACGCGTGAATCATGCCATCAAGGTACCCCTACAGAAACAAAGAGCTTAAACCGAGGCTGGCTATTTTGCCCCTTTGCATCTCGTGGTGCCAAGACTCTACTCCGATCTGCGCTGCGCCTCTGATGCAACTCAAACAACTCACGCACTTGAGCCATTTTCCGCCTGCGGGGTTCGCACCGGTAAACATGGTCGTACATGACACCAACGAGCCCCATTTGTTCACCTCTTGTCCAGCCGTCTAACCGTCCGTCGAAATGGAAGCGGGGGCTTTTGCTCATGCTGCTATTGAGCCAATCGAATCGCGGGACCGGGTCGACGAGGTGGACGAGTTTCCCACGTCCGACTATGACGCCGAGTCTGTGAGCTTTCAGGCTGCGAGCTTGAATTCGAGTATATATCAGCACTTTTACGAGAATGGAAGGCGGGTGAGTACCTACTGCTATGCCTGTGTACATGCTTGGCACACTGAACTGATGCTGCCGTAGTATCACCACTACCGGCATGGGACGTGAGTTTCAGACCAAGCTCACTGCTGTTGTGTAGCCTGACGATTTTCCAGGTATCCGATCCCAAATGATGATGCCGAGCAGAACCGAGATGATATGAAGCATGTGATGATGCTTGAACTTACCGAGTGAGTCCTTGCAGTGCCGAAGGAGCGGCTCGCTAACGCTGACTAGCGGCAAGCTATTCTTCGCCCCGGTCGGCAATAACCTACAGAAGATCCTCGACTTGGGCACTGGGACCGGATCCTGGGCTATCGAAGGTGAGTATCAAAGGCCCTTGTAGTTGCTGGACCCCATCTCATAGTTGTAGTTGCCGATATGTACCCCAGTGCTTCCGTCGTTGGTGTTGACCTCAGTCCGATACAACCTTTGTGGGTGCCACCGAATCTGAAATTCGTCGTCGACGACATAGAGGATTCATGGATGCTTGGAGATGGCTGGGACTTTATGCACATGCGTTGTATCAGTCCGTGGCTGAAAGACCAGGCAACCGTCCTTCAGCAGGCGTATGAGTAAGTGTACACTACCCCATTGCTCTGTTTGACTAATCTAGTTGCTGAACATGTACTGAAGCCACTCTACAGACATCTTAATCCAGGAGGGTGGATTGAAATCCAGGAGCTCGATGCTCGTGCCAACTGCGATGATGTATCTCTCCCTGCCTCCTGTTCCCTAGCCAAGTTCTTTGACACAGCAGAGGCTGCTGTGAGAAGTTTCGGTATGAATTTTAGAGCTGGAGAGAAACTTGGGGAGCCCCTCCAAAAGGCTGGCTTCATCAACGTCGGATGCATAGTATTAAAGGTACCCATTGGAGCGTGGGCCAAGGTAAGCCCCCCTTTGTCCTGCAGTTACTCACCCTGTTGATCAAAGGCATGTATAATTAGGATCAGAAGCTACGTCTAATAGGCTTGTACTGTCGGACCGCTGTGGAGGACATGTTTGGGGCTATGGCTGCAAAACCTTTCCGGCGGATTATGGAGGCCAAAGACATCGAGGCGTTCCTAACGGCCGCGAAAAAGGATCTCTATGATACAGAGATTCATTCGTATGAGAAGTACTATTTTTGGATGGGACAGAAACCGCTGGCTTAATAGGGCGTTTGGATACGATTTTTATCTTTGTTGACGCCGTCTCGTTGTCCATATCAACCCTCGATCTATTCTTGTTTATTGCACGCACCCACTCACTGCTCAGCCTCTTGTCCCAACCGTCCTTCAGTGGTGACAAGTAACAACCCCTCACTTGTTGGGTATGCGTTTTGAGTACCTGCATGCGCCCAGCCTCATGGCGAGCGCCCGCTGCGTAGCTTCAAGGCCTCCAAACACAGCACGATCCGTTTCTCAACGGATATTAGGAGTCGCGTGATACAAGGTCGAGCTTGGCACTGCAATGCTACCCAAGAAAGCGATCCTTTGAGGAGAAAATCGGAGTACATTCTCCATTATGTGGCTGCCTGATTGGGATCCATCTCTCGTTGTTTAGAGCGAGCGTCGCGCGTTCTCATCACAGAGCTGATGATATGTATTCTTTTTCTTTATCACTGAGCGATTGCATTTTACAGCCCCAAAGAGGCCCAAGGAAACTCTTTTCATTGCGCCTAATAAAAACCAAAAACCTCTCCCCGTGTGACTCTCTGCCCTCGTGTCCACCCTCCTCCGCAACTCAACGGAGATTACCAGGACGCGTTTCAGCCCTCACAGATAGCGTCCAAGGCTGAAGACACCAACCAACCAGAAGCTGCAGTGTAACTCGGCATTCGAGTGAGGCGCCGCCACGGTATTTAAGCATGGGCCAATGCTAACGGCTTTCTGCCTCGAATGGAGACGTGGTGGCTTCTCGTGAGGGCACACTAGAAGACCCTGGAAATTTAAGCTTGATTTTTTAGGCGGTTGAGTAAAAATAGTTGAAGCCTAGAATTCTTGGCAAGGGAAGTTGAGGTGTTAAATACTGTTCACCGACATGGCTTCCCCTTTGCTCGACCTCTTCTTCGCTTTCCGCTCATAAGAGCTTCAACTTGATACTGTTGCTCACTATCGATCCAACTCATTATGGTCAACTCTGCCCGGCTCCTCGCCATCGCCGCGACGGCCCTCACCGGTCTCGCTCCCGTCGCCGCAAGCCCGGCCCCTGAACCAGCCGGCCCGACTCTCCTCCCCGGCTTCGAGGTCGACTGGAGCAAATGGTGGACCCGCCAGACGTTCAGCTGCCCAGTCTGGAAAGGACCTCTTCCTCCGAGCGCGCAGGATCTTGCTGGTAGTACCTGCAGCAATGCCTGGACTCGAACCATCACGGGAGGTTCCATCACTGCTCGTCTGTACCAGGTTCCTGGACAGTGGCAGAAGGAACCCCGGTACAGCGAAATCGTCAACGGCGTTGCTGGTGCTATCAAGAAAGGTGTCGGTATCTTTGGATCGCTTGCTGGTCCTCTCAAGATTCACATCGGCTTTGTCTCGGGCGTGCTCGGCGATATCGTCCAAGTCGACGACAACAACTCGGGCACCAAGGATCCTTGCTACATCATCATCGACTTTCCTCCCGGCACCAGCAACTACCCTCTCCTGGCCATCCAGAAGGATGTCATCAAGGGCATGTACCAGTGTGTCGAGCAGTTCCATCGTCCAACTGTTACTACTTGGACGAATGGAAATGAATGGTGGCGCCAGGGTATCGCTCGTTACTTCGATGGACTTGCGTATCCTACCACCAACGCCATCATGAACCGTGGCCTTTACCCTGAGAAGTACTCGCACGGAATTCCCCTGTATCAGAACGACGAGGCTGCTGCCCTCTTCTTCCACTTTGCCGACGGACTGGGTGGATGGTCTCCAACTGATGTCAACAACTGGATGAAGGCGCATCCCAACAAGGCAACCTATGATCTTGAGCGCAAGTCACTGTCGATAGACACAAAGATCACATCTTCTCTGTGGCATCGCTTCATCCTTGCCTGCAAGGACCGGACCATCAAGTACCCTAACGGCCAGAAGATCCCCCTCAAGCTCGGAGGACCACCCGAAAGGACTCACTCTCTTGTCAACGTCGCCAAAGTCGGCGGCACCTACTCCAAGACGGTCACAGGCCACGCCTGGAAGGGCGCCATCAACATCTTCCCCATCAAGGCCGGCCAAAAGATGCGCGTCACGTTTGAAGCCGACCCAGGCATTGAATGGAGCATCCGCAAGGTTGGGACGACTGCGTGGAACACTGGTGCCAGGACCAGAACTGTTAATATTGCGGCTGCTGCTGGGGCCACTACCAAGTTCGAGCTTGCTGTTAGCTCGACGAGGGATGATGGTGGGTCGGGGTTGAGCAAGGTCAAGATGACTCGAACTGCTTGAGTTTGTTGTGCAGGATCTTTTGTTAGTGTGTAGAGTGTTGCGACTGGGAATTGGCCATGATTTTGTAACACGTTAGCTAGAGTTTTCTTCGTTGGTGACGATATTCTTTGATGAAATGCAACAGTTCTCTGATTCATGTTCGGCGACTCCTCGATGTATGTGACTCTGTTTCCCTGACACGCCGTGTGGCCGACCTTCAGTTGAGTGTTCGACTCCGCTTCTATGGCGCTTGATAGATGTAGCAAATGAGGTTGCTCACGGACTTGGCCGATTGCGCGTGCATTCGCAAGTCGGCGACCTTTCAGCCCCTGCAAGTAAGCGGATCTCGGCCTTTGTCGTGTGGCTAGGGCAACACTGTCACACAATCCCGTTACTGGCTAATTACGGGGTAGATGGAGCATTAATGTGGCTTGCTCAATCTCAGCTACTATTCTCCGCTTACTTGAAGCCCGATGGGTTGTGAGGCGCAGCTGTAGACATGGTAGCCGCAATGGCATTGCAATAAGATGCGGATAGGGGAGCTTGGAGTTGCCTATATATGCTGGAAACTCACGAGCTTTTAATCTTCAATATCATTCAACATCAACCATTTTTCTTTATCACCTCTACACAAACAACTTAGCCATGCGATCATCTCAATACCTCACAGCCCTCGTTGGCTTTGTTATTGGAGCCAACGCAGCCGTCCTCCCTCGTGACTCCGAGCCCGGCTGCTCCATCCTCAACGCCCGTCCAAGCAAGTTGGCTTGCTCAAAGCAAGGCTACATCAACGACGACTCTGGTAAGATTGGCGATCCTCACAACATCCCTCGACCAAACCAATGTGCCGATCTTTGCGCCAAGACTCCTTCGTGCACCTTTTTCAACTTCCGACCCGAATTCGACTCTTGCCAGCTCTTTTCTGGCAACTTTGCTTCTGTCGGCCACTGGGATGAGGCTAGCGGTAGCTACTTTTCTCAGCTTGAATGCTACCAATGTACCAACGGTGAGTGCATGCTTCTATCACACTCTTGATCCCCGTGCTAATTGCTTATCACCAAGCCGACACCCTCTTCAACCTGGACTTCGAGGACCGAGACGTCGAAAAGTGGGGTCTAGACATGGAGAAGGAGGGAGACTTCTACTTCGACATCCAGAAGCCAGACTCTTGGGCCCTTCGCGTCCTGGAAGTCGCCGATCGAGGTGTAGTCGAGGTCAAATACTTGCCCACATTCCACCTCGAGCCTGGCTCCTCCTACCGCATCACCTTCCTCGCCAAGTCCAACAAGAAGGGCATTGAGCCTTTCGATTTGATCCGCACCGTCATCTACCGCGGCGATCAGACCATCCATGAGGGTTTTCCCGAGTATCCGGCCGAGTACGTTTGGGGATGGCATCAGTTCTACACCAGGTTCACTGTGCATGAGGGCCAGGGCGGTCAGGCTTCTTTCATGTTCAAGATTGAGTCGAGTGGTTCTGAGCTCGATTGGTACTTTGATGGTCTTGCTTTGCAAAAGGTTTAAGCTGTTAGTGGTGTCTGGGCTGGGGGCTGGCTGTTCTAAGCGAGTGCTGTCATCGGTGTTTGTCTAGAGGAATCTGATGAATTAATTAGACTAGAAGTATTTCTTTTTCTCAATCTGACTTGATCAAGACCTATTTGCTTTGTCTCGCAAGTCGTGATATGCCCTTGTCCAGACTTCAATCGACCGTCCTGACCTTTTTTCAGTTGAGCTATGCTCTTCTTTCCCGCCTTTGCTCTTCAATAACCATTGGAACCTTTTAAAGCCCTATAAACACCTTATGCTCAATTGTAGGTGCATGTAGGTTGCATGGCCGGAGATCAGCGAACTTGGTGGTGCCGAGGTTATCACCATTCCAGTCCCACCACCAAGATTACATAACCGCACAACCTTATCAACAACCTTTATCTTCGACTTGAATGCAACTCGACGAACCCCTCACTCTCGGCAATCATCCACCAACACCGCAATCATGCCTATCCCTCTCAGAATTGACCCTCCAATGCTGAACTCGGCGACGCCCTGGGCGACAGATCTTGACGATCTCATTGTCCTAGCTTCTTGCTCATCAACAGGTGCCGTCACGACTAGGACGTCTCTTATCAAGGGCTTCGACCACCAGGATGTCAACCATCGATATCTTTTCTTTGATCCTGCCACGGCCACGCCGAACAGAGGGACTTCTTCGAACCAGGTCCCTCCAGCAGGTCACACAGAGAATGCCACTGCTAGTCTCAACACTCTTGGCTACAGCCCAATCCCCTTGGAAGGATACGTTAAGTTTCTTAAAGAGATTGGCGCTCTCCTTCCAGCCATGAAGAAGACATTCATTGTCAGCGTCACCGGCTCTCCCGAAGATATCCTGGCTTCCTATGAGCTGCTTGAGTCCACTTCAAAAGTCCTGTCGTTTCCGCTTGCCATGGAAATCAACCTGAGCTGCCCAAACATCCCCGGGGCCCCGCCACCTGCGTACCATGGCGCTGCTCTTGAGAAATATCTTTCTGTACTGCCCAAGCAGCCTGCAATTCCAATTGGTATCAAAACACCACCTTATACGTATGAGGGCCAATTCACCTCCTTGATCGAGACACTGGTACCGGCAGCGTCCTCCATCAGCTTTATTACCGCAACGAACACACTTGGATCTTGCCTCATCCTTGAACAAGACGCTGGGAGCAACCTGACACCCCAGCTACCCAATCTTGGCGTCGGTGGCATGGCTGGCCCGCCTTTACATCCCCTCGCACTGGGAAACGTATGCACTCTCCGAAGGTTACTTGATCGAGCGGAAGCACTGAAGCACATCGATATCATCGGGGTGGGTGGAGTTCGAGATGGTGATGGTTTCCGGAGGATGAGAGAGGCTGGCGCAA
Organism: Fusarium protoensiforme; assembly: GCA_011320165.1. Lineage (NCBI taxonomy): Eukaryota > Fungi > Ascomycota > Sordariomycetes > Hypocreales > Nectriaceae > Fusarium > Fusarium protoensiforme. The sequence continues at coordinate 165,268 of JAANQP010000581.1, read as the reverse complement.
ATGCTGTAGCTGTGGGTACTGCTTTGGGCAAACAGGGTGTCAAGGTTTTCGAGAGGATCGAAAGAGATATTGAGCAAAAGTGGAAGCTCTAATGAGTTCCATGATAGTATCATAAGACAAAGTAGGAGGCAGGGTAATACCTCATATGCTAAGTTGCATTTAGTCTCCAGACATCAGTTTCCCTTTTCTGGCTCAAGGGCTTCTGTACACTTTTTCATCCATCTTCCCCAATCCCTCCATCATACATATCAAACATCCCTACACGCTACATAGGCTAGCAAGAGAACTCCAAGAGCTATCCACGCCCCGGCAATCGAGAATGCGCTCTGAATGTCTTGGTTCATAACCGACCAAACAACTCCAAATACTATCGCCGGGACGACTACTAGGACAACCATGACAAGGCCGATGGTCATCCAGTGCCACCCCTCCTCAAAATGCAAACCCCAGCCAAGCTCTGATTCATCTTGCGATGCTCTCAACTGCCCACATGCTCGCTTCGGGATCTGATTCAGACAGCTGCGCTGCGAGATCTCAAGATCATGCGGCTTTTTGAAGTAGTGCAACATTTCTCGCGCGCTAAGCGCGGGAAAGTATCCCAGGTCGACTTTGGGTGCGCGTGTGCATCGATACTCGTCCGATTCTACTCTCGCCACGGGTGGGAGGCAGACGCACTGGGAGGAGCAAACAACACCGTGGCTATGGACTCCCGCAAAGTGGTTGGCGTCTACTTTGAACTACAGAATTGTCAGGAAGTTGAATGTGACATCAGACAGTAGGACATACTCTAGCAAGCGACAAACTCTTGACACTCCGGAGGGTGAACCTGGAAGTGAACTTCCTGTGTTTGAGATAACTTTCTCTGAGGAAGGAAAAGAGTTCCTTATCTCCACTTATTCCAGAGAGGCGCTCCTGATGCAGTCTGGTGAGAGTCTCCCCCTTGTCAATACAGAGGAGAAGATGCAGAACCTCTTGGTTCGGTGGATCTTGGCCATGTCGTAGGGCCTGTAGGTTAATGGTTGGAAGAGTTTGCCCACTGACTCTCTTTCCCAACAAGCGCACCATATTTTGCTTCATCCAGGTAACCAAGCTGGAGAACAGATGGAGCTTGGAGCTCCTTTCTTCGTGGCCAGAGTTGTGTGTCCTGTTCAAATCCGATAAGCGAGCCCGTAAAGCATCCAAAGATCCGGGTGTGGTCTCAGCAAAGTCGTCAAATAGATCGTCACCACATCTCTGTAGTAGGCGTTAATCAAACAAGAATTTTTCGGGGCAAGGGCGTATCCTACACATTTCCATCGAACGCGAGTCTTCCCTGCAGGCACAGGAGGTTCAAAAAAAGAAGGAAGTTTGCCGAACACAAGATCGACCAGGTCGGGCAGTGTAGATGCCAATACTGTATTCATTTGTGAGCAAGAAAAGTCACGAAACCCTGCAGACTTTATCTTACCCATTGATTCCACCGATAGCCCACTCCCTTCCGGCTCCTGAGGAGTTGGGTGTCCATCTTCATGACTCCTACCTTTGAGTTCGTCTTGGCCATGGTGGTCTGACAAACAGGAAGACCGTTCAGATTCGTCATCAAGGTCCTCGTCGATCCCCTCAGGCCCGGCAATGTCATCTGAAAAGGGATCCACGAGGCCTTCCAAGACACGCTGGGTAAATTCAAGCCCGTAACTGGCATCTTGCATATCGATCTGAATCTGTTCTATGGCTTTGCTCCAACGGCCCTCTTCAGCATGGCCAAGTATGTCTCGATACCGGCAGGTATGTTGATGCTGATAGCAGGTCTCCTTCCAGCTGATCAATGTGCTCAACTTGATAGAAGAGGCAATCCAGTCACCTTGCTCCACTGATTGGAGTAGTTGACGCAAGGTGTTTAGATCGCTTTCAAGGTTCCGAGAAACCACCCCAAAGTAAAATTGAGTGAATTCAGCTCGCATAGCAGGGCTGGGTCGTCGAAGAGGCGGGATCAACTCGCTGTCTTCTGCCTGTATCACCCAGCAGAGATCATCCTTTGGTGTATCCCCGGATTTACTGGGGAGTTCAGGATCGACACCTTCCAGCTCAAGGCTGCTGAGATACTCCAAGACATTGGTATCGGCGTATCGGGCAGCAAAGTGCAGGATGTTCTGTGAATGGTCGTTCGTAAGATGGAGGGATGCCCCAGCTTCAAAGAGGGCCTGCAAGACCGAAAGATTGTTGAGCCACAGCGCTATCATTGCCGGTGTGTTGCCATTCTCATCTCGTGCATTCAGTTCAGCGTGGTTGCTCTGGGGTTGGCGCACAATCTCCTCAGCCACTGAATGACCGACCCCGGCCAGTCCGAGGAGATGGAGAGGTGTGCTTCTCTTTTTGCCGGGTCTTGTAGCAGACGCTCCAGCATCGAGTAGCATAGCCAAGGCCTTTGCTGAGCCAGCTTGAGCAGCCAAATGCAACGCTGTCCTGGATGAGTTGTCCTCCTGGTTTACAAGGCATTTTTTGGTCTCGAGCAGTGCCCACAGGCACTCGAACCCGTGGTAGAATGCAGCGAGGTGTAACGGAGTCTGGCCCCGAGCGTCTCGTTGGTTGACGTCCGCGCCCTTTGCTACTAAGAGTTTGAGTTCTCGTACCCGATCGTACCGTGCTGCCAGATGAATAGGTGCCCTTCCAGTGGAATCAAACTTCGACAAGGCCCATGGCTGCTCCTCGAGCGCTTGTTCCAATCGTACCAGGCGATCCTCACTGCCACATACTGCAGCGTGTACCTTGGTCTCATTGTCGTCGAACTCGTCGTCGAACTCGGACTCGTCCAGCATTAAGCTCAAACACCAGAGGAGCTCAACATTGTCCACAGCAAGGCCTTTATTCTCGGCTAAGGTTATATTTATCGCGTACCCAACTTCACTAGTAAACATTAGCACGCCTGATCATCAATTATAGCACCATGGAGCAAACCTGGGGAGATCTGAAGGAGAGAAGATATCGACCAAGAGTTTAACGCTTTCAAAGTATTGCTGGTAGACCATCCACTGCAGGGGTAATGTTAGCTGCCAAACTCGCATGTGTTGTTGGTGGTTTGGATCCGTACTTCAAGAAGAAAGGCTCCAGTATCGACGTGGTCATCTGGGAAATAGATGCATCCTTGGTTCATTACTTCCTTCAGGGCATCGGGATTCCCAATCCAGCTTTCGATACTGCTCAGTTTCACTGTGCCCCTCCAACAAACCGAGAGTTCCGGAGAACCGAGTCCATTCGTGTACGAGCAACGAAGATTCTGCCGGGATATAAGCCAGTCCGGGAGCCACAAATCAAACTGAACTTTCAAACGAACGTCCCTTTTGCAATAGGGCCGGTCGCATGATAGCTGGTACAGGACGCTTGGGATAGGGGCATGCCTGACCCAAGGTCCCAGAAGAGATCGCAGCGAGGCATCGGCCGAGTAGCACTGTGGGCCGTGGTGGCATCGACAGCGGCACTGTCGAGTACATGAGGTTCCCCATGATTTGAAGAGTCGCGGCTGTATCTGGGATTGACCGGATAGGAGGCTCAACTTCCAAACCATTTGATGTGCCCGGCTGAACATGTGTTCCTCGCTCAGGCCCGGCTTCAGCTCCTTAGATTGTGCGTTGATAGTACCACTAAATTCTCTCCTGGGTGGTAGAGCGGAAAGGGAAGAGTAATCGTGCTGCGAGAAGGCAGGCACCAACTGATAGGACCCAGTCAACCGCTCAGTCACAGACGTACTATGATCTCGGTCAGCAAGTGTCCAATTCTACCCAGTTGTAAAGTGAATGACAGTTTGGCGGCATGTCACATACGCCTGACAGGGAATTTCTGATGGCCGCTTCGAAAAGTAAATACCAAAGAAGGTATTTGAAGTGTTGAATGCTCCCTCGACATTCTCATGGATAAGCTGGATCCGTCTTATTACTCGTACGTATCCTGTTTTTTCGTGCTTGTGCTGTGCATTCTCTGTAAGACTTCTTTGAACACGGTTCAAGTCTTGTGAAATTGTGATAAATTGCGAGCCAATTGCGGCCATCCACGATTGCCCTGCTTTTGTTTTGGAAGGACCTTCTTGGAGTATAAGTTTCAAAAGGTCCAAAGCCATGTCCATCTATCTCGTTAGGTTTTGGTCTTTATTCAGTCCTAGTATATACAAAGGAAATAGTTATGAAGGGCTCTTACATCCTCTTTTAGACTGTCACATGACTGTTGGATCTGGGGAAAAGCTCGCAGACTTTTGATCGATTTGAGGGCCTGCTCAAATGCCGCCTCAATGCTAACAGGGGAGACCTGCACGGTTATCGTGGGGTCTGTGCCAGACATCTCGGAGTCAGTTGAAGTAATTGCCTAGTAGTGAATTCGTCGTGGTTCTTATGGTGAGGGAATGCTCATCCAAGAGTAGATTGTGTAAACGAGAAAAAACTACTAACTGAGCGGGGGTGACTTGCTTATTTGACTTTACGAGGTGCCTTATCAGAGAGGCTTGGAACAAGTTGCCTTGCCGCAAGAGAGTAGCCCATTATGTCGAATACTCATGCAAGACTGTGAAGCAGCCACAATGGAGCTGAAGTGGTTCGACGGAACTATAGGCCCTGGTTCGTTCCTCAGCCTGCAGGATGGGGCCTCAAAAGGTCAGTTGCCTGTCGCCCGACTTTGCTTCACGCCCTGCCGCCTCGCCACCGATCTTGTATGATTGGGTGCCACATGCACAAACCGCCGCAACTGAACACAGATATGTACATTTGGGGAAGCATAAGCAGCAGGCTAAAATTAGCAACAGATCTTCTTGATTACGGAAACCCATGTTTGGTAATAACTTGGCCGTTAGCAGCCATAATGACCAACCAAGCACGCAACAAGGTAACTACAGGGGCTCCAGTGATCTATGCCACTTGGCCATACCAAAGTTTGTAGCTCGGCTTTGTCTTCACTCCACCTGCCCTGGAGCTGAGAAGAAGTCTTCCATCGGAAAGTCAAACTGAGAAGCTAGAGCAATATCCCACATCATGTAGTCGCTTATCTCTTCTGCCATACGGAAATATTGCTCCTGGTCTAGAGGCAAACCCTGCGTTAAGTCCACGGCTGATACCGGCCCAGGCACTAGGTATGATGGGAAGCAATTGGCTTGTCACGGCCTCGCTCTGAGACTGGCCTGCAAGTGCAAGCATGTGAAGACCTGATTCGTCAAACGACTACGAGGGAGGCCCCAAGGTTTGCTCAAGTCTGTATCGTTCGGGTCGAGGACTGGGCGGAGCTGACAAGAAACTCCATGGGGTGCAAGTGCCTGTTCTCCTCTCTTCGTCTGTGATCTCTCGACGAGCGAAGCGGAACGTTGCGATCTGGTTGAGGAACGCTGCCTCCACAGGACTAACCACTTCCGAGCTGTCTTCTGCTGATTGCGATGGGGCCAGTAGGACCGTGTTCTGGAAGGGTTGCCAGTAAGTCGCGATATCTGAGAAGCCGAACCGATGCAAAAACGGGACGAGGGCTTATAGCTAGAAGAATCAGTCACCCATCAATTTACGCAGCTGAAGTAACTGACATATACATTGGGCATGTCTGGATAGGGATGGGCTACAGTGAGCACTCTGAGATTAGTGTTTATGTTGGCCATGCCTTCGTTGTAGAGCCTCGAAGACCCGTTTGCCATGGTCGTAAGATATATAACTTGAATCTTGGTCGACTCGAAAGCCGCCGTTGATGTGAAATGGCCATCCAGGGTCTCAGTACCGCACTCCAACCCCGTTTCCAGCAGCTTTGACACGCAGCAAGCATGGTACCAAGCCTACTGGCGATATTTGAGACTAAACTCCTCGGGAACGTTGAAGAATGCTGCAGAGAGGGGGAAGCTATAGCCGGGGAGCGTAAGTCTTGTGAGATCAAACACGCATGCATGATAGGTAAGATGAAGGAAGAAGTACGGCCCAAGGGTGTGTTTCTCCTTGTGAATGTAGATGTTGATGTCGTTCAAGACGAGAAAGTCAGGTAGCTGCCCATACCAAGCTGCAAGGAGACCCAAGAGTCGCAGAAAATTCGAGCTTTCGTCATAGGGAGGTACGTGTGAGGTATCTTGGATGTCATAGTTGCGTATGTGCCTAAAGACCTGTACATTAGCACACTAGTCTGAAGGCGGTGGGTTTTCTGTCAGCCTTGCCGGAGAACCTGTGTCCTGAAGTAGATGACTCTGCAGATGTTGCCTCCCAAACTAGTCGGTGTGGGTTTGTCTACCCATTTGTCAACTTCGGCATATACTGGATTTGACTTTTCTTGGTAGAGGAAATCCTTTTCCGAGCAAGCGAGCGGCAGAGGTGGCACGTCTGCGGCCCAGTTCAAGTTTCCGTCAACGCCAGAGCCCACAAACGAGTCTAGGATATAGCAAGACCACATGAGTCTTCGTATTGACTCCCGTTTTGTTAAGTCTTTCGGAGAGAGGGGATGTGGTCCCCCCTGAGGGTCTTCAGTGTCGAGGCGTAAAAGACGGCTCATGCGAGTGCAACTTCCAACGAGCATATACACGAACGCATTATCGCCGATTCTGAGGCCATATTCTGAGTATAGCACTACAGCCTAGCTCATAGTTAGTCTTGGATCATCCGATGCAAAGGAGTATTCAGGCGCACCATCAAGTTCCTCGTCGAAGGGCTGCATGTGAAGCATCGAACGAGCTGTCTAGCTTGACGCCCCCATTGTATACCCGACATGGACAGGTTTCCATGAGATTTTGGAGGTGGCCTACTAGACATGTCAGTTAGTTAGTTAGTAGAAGAACTTGCTGGCGGGAAACTTGCGTATATCGTGCCCCAAGTGCACAGACTAGGTACACCACGGCCTCACCATATTCAGCCATAGTCGTGTCCTGATCTATAGCCTTGAAGAAAGAGGGCTTGTGAATGAATCCAAGGTTTCGGAGAGGATGAACATGGTTGAAATAGGAGTCGGCTAGTATCTTGAGATGACATCTATCGGGAAGACTCGACTGATGCAACCTGTAGCCTATTAGCCGAGTCATCAGAGGGGCTGTTGTACTTACCAGTCGGTATCTTTTAACACTGCCGCAGATGGCAGATTCTCTGGAGATTGCGTTGCATCTGAAGCTTCTTCTTCCGGCTTGGACCTAGAACCCGAATACGTGCAAGTCAACCCTTTCATCCGACATCTTCGGCAACCAGGCTTGGTCTGTGAGCATTTTGCCTTAGAAGTACGACACTCCTCGCAGGAGCCAGCTTTCCTCCGCTCTAGACCAGCACGTCTATAAATCCTATCAGTCTCTTCCGAGGTCTTTTCAACACCTTGTGATTCGTAGCTAGGACACTGGACGCCTACTCGACGACATCTTACACATCTAGAAGGGGCTTTGTCACACTTGACCTAGGCACTATTTAATGGCAGATTAGGAGATATATGTTAAAATCATACCTTTCGAGAGCGACATATTATGCAAGCTGCAAGTGTTAACCCCCGGAGATTTAGTGTTGGGACTCGGATTGGGCTCACCTAATTGTGGACGTGGAGATTTGAAGAGATCCATCTCATCGGGGGCTTCTGTATTCGGTTGCTTTGTTTTTTAGAATCGAGTCTCGTGGAAACCCGGACTTGAGAGAACGACAAGTCTCTGGTTGAGTTGAAGAATGTCAAGTTGAAGCCGATAGCCGATGGGGAACAATAGATCCCCCGCTCATGGACCGACGCGATGCCACGTGACCACCTGATGGAAAGTAGGCAGGGGAGATGAGTTGGTCTAAGTCTTCGGCTATATGCAAGCAGTCTACGAGATGTGTTGGAATCGGCCGGTCACACCCACATCCAGCTTCATCATCTCGGCGAACCGCTCTGGCTCCATTGCCCTCAAGTCCTTGGTCTCTCCCGGATCCTCCTTGACGTTAAAGAGCTCCCATTCCTGAGGCCCTTGGGGGGCTGGGACAAAGACCAGTTTATAGTGGCCTTTACGAGGGGCTCCGGATCCACTAATTTCGAAGCCCGTCACGTATTCTTCCCCGTGAATCATAAAGTCCTCATCGGTAGAACTAGGAGCTTTCGACTCCAGGGCGGAGAGAAACGGCTGCCAACTCTTGCCCCGAAGAGAGGCGATCTCCCTCCCCTTGTAGCTGGTTCCTGGGTGCTTGAGACCTGCGAGCTCGAGGAACGTGGGGACAATGTCCATAACCGTGCAGTAGGCGTTAGTAACAGCAGAAGCCGTGTCTGATCGGTTCGGCGGTGGTCGGATCACCAGCGGCACTCGACAACCTCCCTCTGTGGAGTACTGCTTGAATAGCCGTGATGGGGCGGTAGCGGCCTGCGCCCACTGAGAGCCGTACCACACAAAGGAATCACCTTGGCCGATGTTGTCGAGTTCGTTGTTGTAGTACTTGGCGATATGAGCTACCACTTCGTCCCCAAGGATCGGGAGAGCCTCGTACGACGCGCCCTCAGCTCCATTGTCAGACATGAAGAGAATGAAGGTGTTGTCATGCTCTCCAGTAGACCTCAGGTACTCGAGAACTCTACCAATGTTCCAGTCCATTCGATCGACCATCCCGGCATAGACTTCCATGGCACGAGCTGATTTCTCCTGCACGTCCTGGGGCATGTCTTCCCACTGACCGGGTTCGCCTGGGCACTGAACCACGGGATGGGGTTGAACATCTTGGTCTACAAGGCCCATATCCTTCAATCGCTGGAGGCGTTTAAGTCTCAATGCTTGAGGTCCGTCCGAATATTGGCCTGCAAATGGTTAGCGGCACTGCTGTCCCGGACCTGTTAAGCACCTACCTTTGTACTTGTCGACAACCTCCTTTGGGGCCTGAAGAGGCCAATGGGGCGCGGAAAAGGGCAGGTATGCAAAGAAGGGCTTTTGTTTCTCTTCTTCGGTTCGCGATGAAAGGTAGTCGATTATCTTGTTGCCATAGGCATCGGACGAGTAGAAGTCGTCAGGTAGCTTCCCCATAAACTTGTCGTCCTCGACGTGCAGCGCTCGGGTGGCAGTCTCGAAGAACTTGTGCGGCTCGTTTTCAGGGTCGTCATATTGGGGCTCGTAGCCTTGTATCACGAGGTTAGTGGCTTTAGATGACCCAAGAACAACGCGCTCGTTCAAGTAACCTTCATGTCCCGGCTGGCCTTGGTGAGCAACAGAGCTCCGAGTAAACTCTGCAAGCTCTTCTAGTCCCGCAATGTGATGATCCGTGCCCGTCATCAGCATTGAACGCGTAGGAGAGCAAGCAGCCGCGACATGATAGTTTGTGAAGCGGATACCATTGGCTTCTGCAGCAAGGGCGTCAATATTGGGAGTCTGAATCTCGGATCCAAAGCAACCGCAGTCGCTGAAGCCGAGGTCGTCGGCGACGATGACGAGAAAGTTGGGACGTGTGCTCGCCATTTTGGATCAGAGTGGTGCAATGCTACGCAGGACAACATCCTGACGAGATGGTCTCCATGGCTCCTTTGTATTCGACCAGAGCCGAAGGTCCAGCAAGGACCTTGGTCCAATTGGAGACGCGAGACAGAGGCATGAGACGAGGGATGATGGTTTCGGTGGAGTAGCGGAACTCGGTCTTCGGAAGAGCGCAAATAATAGCGGCAAAGCGGACTCTCTCGGCGGAAGAGCTCATGTTAGCGCCGGGAGAGCGTATCTTGGCCCCGGAAAAGCGCACTCAAGCGTCAATTCACGATCCTGGGGAGACCATGCAGACGTGCATAGCGCGCAGCTCACGGGCTCCGACCTGTCCATTCCTTCATCGCTCAGGCAGTAACGTTGAGGGGCTGAACCGTTACCCCGGATGGCTCAGCTCGCCTCCAGACCCCAGATTTTACGCATGCGGAGGATGAATACTTAAACAAGGCCAGGGCTCAAACATTTATTTCGACCAGCAAGTCAACTCCATATCCTATCGCCATCAAGTATCCCAAATCGACTCTTCTGCAAATCCTCCAACATTATGGCTCCCAGTGCGGCAGATCAGGGGCCGAGTCTCTCCTTGAGAGAGCGGTTCCTCTACTTTACCCCAATGATCGCCTTTATCACCATGTCAGTATTCATCAACTTCACTGACGCACTCGCATTGACACTCTGCTAGTTATATGGCCTTGTGTGCCTTCAACTTTGGCCTTGATGTCGGCAACTTTGCAGGCGTCCAGGCCATGCAGCGTAAGTGACCCCCTACCATCTTAGTCTCGACGCTGCATCTAACCTCCACGGCCAGCTTTCGCCAAGAGATTCGGGGAGTACAACAACGACAAAGACCTCTACGCGCTGCCGAGCTACCTCTCATCCATCATGACCTCTACCCCATTCTTCGGCAAACTCGTCGGTGCCATCACCTACGGATCAGTTTCTGAGCGTTGGGGACGAAAGATGGCCATCTTCATCCTCGCCTGCATCTCGCTTGTGGGCGTTACTCTACAAACGGCGGCATTTTCCGCGGCTCAGTTCACGGTTGGCAGAGTCGTCAACTTTGCCATGACGGGCTTTTGCATCGTTATTGTCCCCATCTATTAGGCAGAGTGCTCGCCCAAGGAACTCCGAGGATTGATGAACTCGACGATCCAGATGGTCATCATCTTTGGACAGACGGTTGCTTCGCTCGTCAACTTGGGAACCAACGGTATCCCAAGTGACGCATCCTGGCGTATCCCTGTTGGCCTTCAATTTATCGTGCCCGTTATTCTACTCGCCCTCTTGCCATTCATCCCAGAATCGCCTCGCTGGCTAGCTGCTATCCAAGGACCGTCCCGACGAAGCATTCCAGTCTCTCCAGCGCCTTCGGGGGAAACTGACAGAAAACGACATTAGGCTTGAGATGACCGAGATCCAAGCAGACCAGGCTAATGCCAGCAAGGGTAGCTGAACCGAAGTCTTCGACCACCACAACCGATTGCGAACAGTCATTGCCATCATCGCCATGTTTGGACAGCAGATTACTGGTCAGGCGTTTGTCAATCAGTACTCTGCCATCTTCTACCAGCAAAATGGATTTGTTAAACAGGCCTTCCTGTTCACTGTCTTGGCGAATGTCGCTGGTGTCATTGGCACTGCCGGAACCTGGTTTGTTGTTGACAGTTTTGGGAGGCGGTGAGTCAACCGATTCCGACATGGCTTCGCCGATGTGCTTGCTAACACCTTTTTAGACCTATTCTATTGACAGGAGGATCCCTTATGGGTGCATTCCTCTACATCGTCGCCATTGTGTCTACCGTCCCTGATCCAACATATGCTGCCAGGCAGATGATGGTCGATAAGCTGTTTGAGATGAAGGTGCCGCTTCAGAAATTCAAGCAGACTCAGATTAAGGTGCTAGACCCGGATGTCAAGGATGCCGTGCTGTATGGAGGCGATGACAAAGGCGTCAGTGTCCACCACAGAGAGGCGTGAGGAATGTCGGGAAGCATGCCACAAAGCGGGGGTCACCCGTTTCATGTTCGTAGTAAATCGCCAAGATTACACCCAATAATTCATATTAGCTATTCCAGCTGCAGGATTCCATTTGACGAACGCTACTATGATACGAACATTATTCCCGGTCATCACGCTTCAGGCCAATATTTATCCCTCACCAAGGCCAAATTCTCATCTGAGAACTCCGTTATCCCCCTATCCTCACACCTTGTCCTCGTCCGTACCACCTCTACTGGCTCACCGGTTTTCTGATCTACCGCTGCCACCTTGACGAGAGTCCTCTTAACCATTGATCCCTCTAGAGCCCACTTTGGCACAGATTGCTCATAAACGAAACCCCTCTGCTTGACCATCTCGAGCATGTCGTGCTTGTTCTTCCCATGTAACTCCTCTGTAGAAAAAAGACTCCGCGCAAAGCCCGATACGCTATTTCGGATGGCGTCCCCGCGACATCGCCAGATGATATTGCCCAAGCACTCTTCAACGCTTGGGACATTAAATATACGGCCATCAAAGTGCGGAAGAGTCTGGTTCTCGAAGTGCGGAAATGGGAGTGTGGAAAAACCCTTGACGGGTGGCTCTGGTGTCTCGAGTAGTGCAGCCACCAGGTGAGAGTAGAAATGAACCGAGCAGCGTCCCGCAGCGAGCGTGGCAATCTTTGTAACACGGCCATTGAATTGGTTACCAACGCCATCGGGGAACACAAGAGTGATCTCATCTGACTGCGTGTACGTCAAACTGGCTGATGAATATGCGCCAAGTAGGTCAGCACATGTCTTGACCATGGCGGTATGCAACCGCTCGTCAAAGGGTTTCGCAAATGACGCTGTGAATTTGGAAAAAGAGTGGCCGTCGAGTCGGAGGATGGCAGGCTTGGATGGATCGAGGTGGATTTCTGTTGTTGCTTCGCACTCCTTCATGCGTGAAGCAAGGGACTTGGATAGTGGTCGGTCCTCCATTATGATGGTTGTCCTTGTTTATGTCAAAGGTGAAGGAAAGAAAAGTTCTAGATATCAGCTATATATGCCAGTCCGTTTCAATGGTAGTTGTCTGACTCACCCCGAGTGAGTCCAATGTTAGTCACCGCCAAGTGGAGGCTGTTCAGCTATCTCAGCCCACCTTGGCCCAGACCCCATCCCGCAGCTTGTCCAGAAGCGCCAAGGGATGGCTCCAGATGCAGCTGGTTTTATTGGTATGTGTTGTCAAGCTTAATCTCTTAGCTAGCTAGCATGTCAGGGGAACGTTGTCCTAAAGAAAGACAACCAAGGAAGTCCTCAGGAGCTCACGAAGCTAACATGTGACTGATCAAAAGCAAACATCAGAAGAGTTGTCATCATTCATCAATGCTATCATGTATCATCTATAGTCTCTATCAAAGATGCGACTGTGCAATTTTCCAGACCCAAACTCAAATGCAAGATGCCACCCAAAGAAATGCACACACGCTTCACAATGTCCGCCCAAAGATATATGCCGCTTCAAAGATCCTACCCAGAAAATGCACAATTTACAAAACCCTCAGGCGAAAGTCAGGCTCCCATTCTAGTTCATCAATACTATGAGATCGGCCCACGTGGTTGATCAATGCATCCGCACTCGCGCAGAGGACGTCTCCATCGCGGAACTTGGTGCAGAGAACGCAGGCAAAGTCCCCATCCGGGGTATGGCACTTGATCACGAATCGTTGGTTGACGATGAACTCGAGATCTTCGTCAACCTCTCGCTCGTATCCATCGATCGTGATCCACCGTGTAGTGGGCTTCCGGATGGCCCAGATGTCGTCGGATTCAACACCGAGCTTAAGCCCACAAGCTGGACATTGGCAGCTGCCCCCAGGGGCAAAGGTGGAGGCCATGCGCATATTCTTATCGCACTGCAGATCGATGCTATATATGCAGTATAGAGGATCGGGCTCGGATCCGGGGTGTTCGGATCGCACGATGCTCGAGGCACGGCTGCGAGCGGGAGCAGGGAGTGCCTTTTGCGGAGGCAGCGGCTTCGGCGGCGAAGGCAGTGCTAGCTTCGGCTTCTCGGTGGCCATCAACAGACGCTGTCGCTGCTCTCGAAGAGCTCCGAGGGATCCGTCTCGTGCGGCATTTGAGGCGGCGATAAGCTGTGCCATGTCGACCCGATCGAGCCGTCGACCATGGTACACGGCATCTTGTAGGACGTTGATGACGGTTTGCTGCAGAGCAATAACCTGCGCCTGCAGCTTATTCTCGGTAATGACGTCTCCGACGGCGAATTTCCGACCGAGTCGCTCGTATCCGTCCTCGAATTCCCGACTGATGAGGGCACTCGACTTTTTAAGCGAAGCGCTGACCTCGTCCGTCTCCTTCTCCTTCTCTAGCGCCTGGTCCTTCTCCTTGGCCTTCTTCTCCGACTTTTCGACCTGTTCCTTGAGCTTCTTGATCTCCTCGTCTTGGGTCGTATCACGGTGGTTCTGCTTGCGGCGCTCCTTGACGCGGTCCCAGAGGCCGATGGACGAGGTGAATGTGCCGACGAGGGTGGAGCACAACACGGCTATGATGTAGGTTTTCTGGGGCAAACCTTAGCAGGAGGTCTCGGAGGTACTGTAAGTGCAATAGTGCAGAAATACCTTGAGGTGTTTGTCCTCGATCATGTTGGCGTGGTTCATCGCGGGCAGTGTGTGTCTGCTATCAACTTGTCGTCTGGAGAAGGGCTCGGATGTCTGGCGACGCGATCGACGTCAACTCTCGGGAGAGCAGCGGCATCGCGTATATAGAAGTCATGATGGGTAGGGTACACGATGGCTGCACACCGCAAGTCGCTCGATCAGCGTCGTTGGTCGGCAACGAGAACTTTAGTGCATGGACTTGCACCACCACCATGACGTCACGGCAACCTTTCCCAGTTTTGAGACAGTGATCTACAAGATTGCGATGACGTGTCAGAACCCGACCCCGCCTGATTGGTCGGGTATAAGTCCATCTTGTTTCCGGGGTGCCTCGGGATTCCACCGAGCTAGCGGCAAAGGCGTCAAGAAGAAAAACGAGAGATTGGGTTGCGGCCAATCGAAGGGGGATGGTTGTTTCATGAGAGACTGGGTTGATGCTGTGACATATTCTCCGACGACGAGGGTGGTTATATGATCGTAGTTATCGTCTTTCCCTGTTATAATTACGTAGTTGACATGTGGTTTGGGCTCTGAAGATTGGACGGACCCTGATCTACATGCCAATCTACACCAATATTGGGATTTGCACATTGGAGGAGATAAGAGAAGCCTAACGAGGTACTAACTGTTCAATGCGCCAAAATATCTGCAAATATTCATGGGACAATTAAATCGTTCCATTTTGAACAATCATCGCTATGTAAGCAAGGATATCGAAGAGTCGAGTGACTGGCCCAACTCTCTCACCCTAGACTTAGGAGCATATCCCAAGCCGCCAAGTCTTAAATGCCAATGGTTTGCCAAGTCCTGCAAGTAACCTTATCAAAATGCTTATTTCTCCATGATTGGCTCTTCCTTACTACTGAGTCTCAGACAAAGACAGATCACAAGTGACAAAGGGACATTGCAAGGGGGGCCACGTGACTCGTGGTGATCAACTCAAAGGGCCAAGCAGGAGGTGGGGGATCAGCGATATGTCTCATATTTTGATGACTCATCTTGGGCATTCATGTTAGGCACTCATCCATCTCCAACGATTCAACCAGCGAAATGGGATGCAAGACTAATCAAGACGAGATGCTAGGTGCGTGTGCTGCTTCGTGCAACCGCATCTGGTCACGTGACTACCTGCAACATGACATCGCATCTCACGATGGTGGCAAGACATGCATTGTTAGCATCCTTTCATGCGTAGCAAATAATCTGGCCACGTAGGGGAAGGATGCATGTTGGTTGGTCTGCGTCTCCTCGAAGCACTGTCTTGCATTCACAATGGCCTGGTGGTCTCTTTCGGCCGAAATGTCGACGCTAAGCCACCCTGTGATGCCGAAAGGTAGTAAACATTAAGCTTATTCACGCTGCAAGTACATGGCAGTTTATGGAAGGTCACAGTACCATCTGATTAGACAAACTTACTTGAAGTGCCAAGTACATCTACAAGCAACACGAGACACACAGGTATCTAGACTGAGATAACCAAGACAAGTACCTAGCAACAGACTCGACAAGCGTACCAACGGTACTCTGTTCAAAGAAAACGACATTGACACGATCAGGAAAAGTTACAATGATGCTCAACATTCTCATCCCAACAACTTTTGGCCGTCTTTAAAACTCACATGTAGCCCAAATGAATGGCCGTCCACGCTCACAAGAATCACGTATATCTTTCCCTCTTTTGGTCACTCATAGACAACCATTCATCCATCATTTCTCATCTATCCCTCAAAGACTCACAAAGTAGAATTCGCCATGATTGAAGGAGAGGTCTATTGTGCTCTATGCGGCACCGTTACGTATTACAGCTCGCCCTCGGATCGGCCGGGTGAGACCCGAGGCGATGTCAATATCCTCGGCTCCCCAATAACAAGTCTATTGTGGTTGAAGGAGACGAGTCTTTTGACTGAAAACCTCACTGGAGTAGGGTTCGTAAAAGACAACTCTAGCTTTGTGTGACTCGACTGACGCATAGTACTGTAGCGTCGTTCTGATAGAAAGGGCTACTCATCAAGGCGACGGATATTACTCTTATAATGTGGAACATATGGGAGAAATACGGCAATATACGTTAGCTCACCATCTCCCCTAAATATGTACTTTATGTATCCCATGTGGTATTTGGCTGACATTTCATACCAGATATAATCACGAGACAGATTTCCCCGTCGCATTTCCCGTCCATGATGTATGCATCGGCCTATTTCAGAAGATGCTTGGACCGCAAAATTTTGACCTTGAGTGTGTTTACAAGGCGTTCAAGAGATTTTCCAGTCCATCTCCCTCAAGGTGCCTGGCCTTGGACTACGGCGGCGCTGAAAGGTTCATGGGGAATAGGTGGGAAGTCGTACGAGGTGAAGAGCATTATTTAACCTGTCCCTCTCCTACCAAGAAACTTGTCGGGTGGTATAATCAGTTGAAGGGCCGTTCTACACCAAGGAATGGGGAAACTCGGGCTATTGGTCATCCTCCAAGTTCAAGGCACGACCCGTTCGTCAAATTGCCTGCCGAGCTCATCCGGCTCATCATGGAGCACATGACCATGGCTCACTTCTGGCAATGGAGAGGAGCGTCGAGAAGGGTCGCTTGCATTCCGTTGGGAAACAAGCTTTGGAGAACCAGGTTGATTCGGGACATGCCTTGGCTGTTTGACGTTCCCCTTGCCGAGATTCCTAACAAGCCCGCGAACTGGGAGGAGGTTTACAAGATGCTTCACCTGGCTGTTTTTAGTCGCAGTCGGCACACGAGACAAAGTCTTGTTAACCGAAAGCGAATATGGCAAATCTGTTCACCACTCGTCGAGGCTTACCATGAGGAAAAGGCCATCTGGGACAGGGAAAGAGAGGTCATACCCGAAACCATGATCGACGCGGTGGTTGACACAGAACCCAAGCCCAACCACAGGACTTGCCGAGACCTTCTTTTCTTGCGCAACTTTGCCGACTTGGACTTTGTACACCCTAAGATCGTGGTTGACTGGACCAGAGATGTCGTGTTCAAGACGATCGAGGTTGGAAACTGTGGCTTTGTGTACAAGGAAAGCATGAACCTCGACCTTGAAGAGCAAGTGTTTTCCCCCGAAGACGGTTGGCTCGCGGGAATTTCGATTCGAATCCTCTACGACCGCGATGATGACGACGACGACGACATATTTCTGGATGAAATAGTAATCACCGGGATACACTTTACTTTCAATGTACCTCCTATCGGAGGTCACGCCGACTTTGGAGATCTGGTTAGCGACGCGACGCATCTTCTCGCTCCCAGGCCGGGGCATTTCATTGTTGGTCTCAAGGTGTACGGTGACGACGAGGGCAAAATTGTGGGGATCGAGCTGATACAGCAGCCGTTGACAAAGCTAAGGGCCCCGAGGCGGAGGATTATGCATGGCATGGTTTCTGCGGGGATATGGAAGGCTGAAGATACAAAGGAGAAGTTTTGGCTTGGTGTTGATGAATGGTAGCGTGTTAACTGTCTCATTATTTCTCCATGGAGTAAAGAGTATCCTATCATACCCAGTGCACCCTCAATCCAACATAGGTCAGTGGAGGCTTGGATAAACCTTCTTGAACGATTTGTTGGTAGAGATCTTCTTCCACCATTGCTTCGTCTTTGGTCCAACGCTGAACTCAGGCTCTGACTTCCGAATCAACTCTTCCAGCGATCCAAAGTCGTGAATATCAGTCGGCTCTGTCCCGGCTCCCATTATGGCATGCGAGAGCCAGGGTACGACGTGAAAGTCGGCTTCTGTGAGAGAGTCTCCGGCGGCATAGGGCAGCACGAGAATGTCCTCGAGCTTGTTCATGCCGGATGCAAAAGTGCGGTACTGATTATGAGAGACTTGGAAGAACTGCTCGTGGTCGGCACCGATTTCCGCAGCGTAGAGCTTGTTGAGAGCTCCATTCTCCTCCCTCTTGAAGCTGTAGAAGGCATTGTCGGGAGATGCTTGGTGCTCTTGCTCGAGCTTGGTTTGTCTGTTCTGGAGAAAGTCCTTCCACATGCTAGCTTTCTTGGCCTCCATCTCTTTAGCGTCGCGAGCGGCGAAGAGGATGACGTTGGTGTCGACGTCTGACGAGTGGACGAGGTCGATGATTTGCTGCGCTTTTTGTTGCACCTTGGGATCCTTGGGAACGAGTGTCGCTTCGCCTAGACTGTCCACGTAACGAAGAATGTCCATGCTCTGTACGAGGGGCTTTTCGAGGGCAGAAGACTCGAGAGATGGGACGGTTCCGTTAGGGTTGATCTTGAGATACTCTGGGGCAAAGTTCTCGGCAGCCGCTAGGAATCATGAATGTTAATTCTGAACTTGGGATCTTGAAACATACCCAGGTTTATTTCTTTGACCTCGTAGTCATCTGCGGCGAATCCCTTCTCTGCCAACGCAAGATGGGCAACGCCCGCCCATTGGGAACCGACAAACGAGTAGAGAGTGAGCTGGAGAGAGGGTAAGGTTGTTTCATTCTCTCTTTTCCTTTGACAGGGGACGAACCTTCGGAGCCATTTTTCGAAAGGGTCAAGTTGGGATGCTGACTTTCTGGAATTGTGGAGGTTGCGTGTTTGGCAAACCCTGCCTGCACTGAAGCAAGGCATTTTATACACTTTGATTGCCAAGATGTCTATTTGATAACATGCTGATTCCACATGCACACTCCAGCATCAAAGGGCTCCTGTAATCGCCTTGAGTGGAATCCTGGAATGCAGTCAGCTTGCAAAGCCAAGTCCGTCATTCGCTCCTCATGACGAATGACGGGGATGGCTGATTTTGATGCCCCACCAAGCATGTACAGTCAGCCGTAACTAAGCAATGTGCGGGTGAGATCTTAGTGCGTGCTGGCTTTGGAATCATTCAGGCACCGTATCGTAAAAAAACATGGCAGTACTTAAGCCTACCCTCTTGATCTAGCGATTTCTCAATTAAAAGAGGATCATGATAGAAGTAAAAATACCAGTATAGAGAGGGAAGCTTTAGCTATGTATTGATGTAACTTTTCCAATTAATTTCTCTGTTTTGTTAACGTATTCCGTTGCTGCGAAGAGAGAACTACTCTAGAGTCTGCCATGTTTTATTACGATATGGCGTCAGGGTTCAGCCTATGAGTTCAAATTTGTTACGTAACTGAAACCGAAAATTGCTTATCTCTTTGAGTGCGGATGGCTTGAGAATTTGATGCAGGTCAACATTCAGGGGCATGCAGTTCGGGGCCATGAGATGGAATCATGACTTCAACTGGCTTCAATCGAGTTGGAATAATGGACATGAGCGTGAAAAAGGATGAACTGATGCTTCTGGGGATGGAAGGAAATGATTCCATTGAATGTGTGCTCTGAATAGTGTTAAAGACTTCTATGCCTGCCACATCAAGCTCGGGCTGCATGGCCAGGAGACCACCTTAGCCCGAGAAAACTAAATAAACAATTGAAATGCGAGATCGATTACACTTGAGCAAGTGAACTTGGCATTACTCGTTAGCTGAAAATCCGTGAAAGAAACACGACGACGTGCATCACCAGAGCCTTGACCCAACCCCAGCTGAACCCTGCAGCCGCTACCCCTGTCACCTTTGGAATCACTCCAGACCCTGAAACTCCAGCCGCAAATATTCCCGAGAGGAGGCATATTCTGGGGTCGAGTAGGGCTGAGATCGCCCGGGAAATCGGCACGGGGTAATTTTCGACGTCACATCAAGGGGCTAAAGTTGCTCAGCCTCTTGCCGCAAGCCGAGATGCCTTGCGACTGAGGTGATGGCTTCAGTGTAATTTGTTGACGCGTCGTAGTTCTCCGGATCCCAGGGAGGTTTCTTGGACTGTATAAAGAGGAGTGAAAGGAAGGGCACTTGGTAAAGAACCATCAGCAGCATCATTAGATCAACAGCCTCATCAACACCACAACTCTCACTTCAACACATTCTTTCAACATCTCAACCATAATCACCATCAAAATGCGCGCCCTCAGCCTCGCCTCTCTCACTCTCGCCGCCATCTCTGGCATCGAAGCCCGCGCCCGCGCCGGCATCGACATTCGCGTCCAGGGCGGTTCAGCTAAGAACGCAGCTGGCGCCGTGTTTGCCATGACCAACGAGCCCACCGGAAACAGAGTCATTGCTTTCTCTCGCAACGGCGATGGTTCCTTGACTCAGACCAAGGCGTACCTTACTGGTGGAAGAGGTCAGGGTGTCGACTTTGATACTCAGGGTGGTCTTCAACTGGATGCTAAGAACAAGTATCTTTACGCTGTTAATCCGGCGGATGATCTCATCACTGTTTTTGCCGTTGATGGATCATCTCTCACCAAGGTCCAGACCATCTATGGAGGCGATCAGCCACTTAGCATCACCCTCAGCAAGAACGGATATGCCTACTCTCTCACTGGCTCCGTTGCCTCGACTGGTATCCTTGGTTTCAAGGTGGACGGCAAGACTGGAAAACTCTCTCCTCTTACCAATGAGACTATCCCTCTCAGCACTCCTATCGGTGTCCCTGGTGTCGTCGCATTTGCCCCTGACGGCCGATCCTTGATTGTCACCAACAAGGTTGGCAGCACCATCGACGTCTTTTCCATCGATGACAAGGGCCAAGCCAGCTCTACCCCTGTCACTACCATGGCCTCTAGCGGTCTTCGACCATTTGGAGCCGTCTTCAACAACGAGAGCACCCTATACGTCGTCGAGTCCGGTCTCCCCGCCTTCAAGAACAGTGCTCTGTCCACCTACCACCTCAACGGCGGAGAGGTCCCTAGCTTGACCGCCGTCACAAAGGGCGAGCGAAGCGACCAGACCGACGCCTGCTGGGTCGTCGTCACTCCCGACAACCGCTACGCCTACACGGCCAACTTTGTCTCCAACTCCATCTCCAGCTACGCCATCTTCAACAACGGAACCACCTCTCTCATTGAAGGCGAGGCTGCTCTCCCCGGTGATGGTTCCGAACCCGTAGACCTTGCCCTCAGCAACGACGGCATGTATCTTTACAACCTTCTGCGAGGCTCTGGCGCTGTTGTTGCTTACAAGATCAAGGAGGATGGTTCGCTTCAGCAGGTTGGTGAGATGTTCGGAAAGGGAATGGGTCTTATGCCTAGACTTGGTGCTTCTGGCCTTGCCGCTTTTTAAAGGTGGTTGAAGAGATGAATCTTAAGCTGCATGGGCTGGGTGGTACACGGTTGCCCAACCTACTCGACAAGTATCCTTCTTTATCTGTATTATAGTTATTACATTTAGACCTGCATTTAGCATATAATTGCATGCTCATATGCTATTTAACCTGACATCACTTGCTCCATGTACTCGTGTGATCCTGGCTGCACTTAATAATCATGGACGGGATATATGTCATTCATACACACATTAGAAGTTTCGTATTTCGTAGCTATCTTGACTAGACTAATCATCCGCCCGTCATATCTATTACTACTCGGGCTTAGGGAACAGATCCTTGTACTGAAGCAGTGTCTCCCGGAAAGGCACTGGCTTCCGACCCGTCAACTTTTCAACATTATCGGTCGTCTTGGCCATGTGCCCTTCACCAACCATCTCACCACAGCACATCAGATCACCAATGCACAGCTTCATAGGTAACTGAGAAAAGTCGCCAAAGAAGTCGGTAGGCAGTCCATGGTCCAGCCACCACTGCTTGAGCTCATCATCTGGCATGTCGACGAGTTCTCCCTTGTAACCAGTGTGGCTACACATCCAGTCAAAGACTTCCTGGTTTGTGACAGCCCCGGGGCCAGTAATGTCGTATACAGTGTTGGGCTCTCCTTTGCCGAGCAGCAGACAAGCAAGCACACGGCCGCAGTCCTCTCGGGCAACGTAGGCGCCAGCTTGGCCGTGGGTGTTTGTCAACCAGCGGTCACCGCAGAACTTGAACGACGGAGCGAAAAGGGTGGGGATGTTGTCAGCGTAGAGGTAGTTGCGCTGGATGCTATAGTCCAGCCCAGAAGCGTAAATAATCTTTTCGATGGCGTGATGGTCTCGAGGCAGGAAGGGAATATCCTCCTCATTCTCGGCTTCAATACCGGCTCCGACGAATGACGTGTAGCAGACTCGCTTCACGCCGCACGCCTTCGCTGCGTCAACAACAGTCTGTGCTTGACGTCGTCGACCTTCGCCAAAGAGCCATGTGGAGATGAATGAGACGGCCTCTGCTCCCTCAAACACGGCTTTGAGGCTGTCGATATCGTCATAGGTGGCAACAGCGAACTTGGCGCCCTTGTCTATCCAAGACTGACGTAGGTCTGCGGGGGCGGCATCTTCTTTGTATGTTGTGATAACGAGCTCGTCTTCAGGTTGGAGGATCTCGACGGCGTGGCTGGCGGCAATCTTGCCCAGATTTCCATCTGCGCCGGTGAGGACGTACTTGGGCATGGTGGTATGAGCTGAGGTTGATTTATATGGGTATTTTAGGAGAGAGAATTGATGATGGTATTTTAAGAAGACGATGCGTTTAATATGAGAGAATATCGAGCAAGAAATCGACTCTGATAGACGCCTGATAACCCTATCCTTTATACTTGAAGCTGAGAGTATCCACTCGTCAACTGACAAACGGGTCTGATGGGTCCAACTATCAGATCACCCCAACACGACATCCACAATCATGCCACACACCCGCATAAAATCAAGCAGGAACCGGATGATAACTATCCTCATGTGGCTCTACAATTCCGAGACATTCCTGATTTGTCGGTAAACGTAGATGCCGACCCAGAACGGCGGTAAAGTCCTGGTGAGGCTATTCCCCTTGCAGATACCTCAAGGTGACATCACCTCATTGCCTCACCGTCGGTGGATAACCATTCGATGTCGTTAAAGTTCGCATCCTTCAAGGTTAGGACATCATGTCAGTGTCACCCAAGTGTTGCGTGGCGGATGGTCGGGGACTCGGCCGTTCTTAAACGTAAAACCAGGCTATATATCAAACCACTTCGATATCGCCGCCCGTCAGTTGATCCACTAAAGCACGGAATCGTTCGGAGGTACAGTCGGACGGAGTTCCGCCGCCGGACCCAGCCATTACTCTCCATCACCGTGTTGACCTTTCTGTGGCTTGGGAGGCTATGTGAGACTTGAACTTCAAGACCACAACTACCGATAGTCCGTCTATTTGCATCAAGAGTCCGAACTAACCATCAGATAACGCGGTGCCGAGTATTACAAACTAGCTACTCCGGGCGGGCAATACTCGCGACAGCGACCTCAACAGGGCTTGGTAGGGGAAATTGAGTCAACTACCTAGGCAAGATAAATCGAACCGGCATCGATTATTTATAGCTTCTTTTCCTCTTGTGATATTAAAAACCCTGTAAATATTTACTTTTTGCACTTCTGACTGTCTGTTCCTCTTTTCTTCATGAAACCAAAGTCTTCATCATAGGGCGGGCTCCGAGGGTAAAAGGTGCTTTGGGAGAATGCCTAATTTTTTGTAATCACTTGACATCTAGGTAAACACTGTACCAGCTTTAGAAACTGGCGACAAAACTCTCATCTGCCTTAGCTCCAACACTCTGCAGCTCATGGTTGGCAATAGGAGATATGCCAAACTCTCCAGCAAGGTCAGAATTCTCCCAACCCGTCACCAGGACGAAGCCCTTTCCCGTGCTTCCTCCCAACGCCTGGTGCTCAACCTCCTCAAGCAGCCACCCTGTTGCTGCCGCCTTGAACCCTTTCAAGCTCTTGACGGAACGCACCAGTGCAAGCGCCGATGCGTCGACTCCCGCAGTATCAACTGATGAGGGGAAATAGAACTTCTGGATGACGGTCGGAGTGCCTCTGAAAGCGATGACCGGTGGCGACAAGCTTGGCTCTCCGTCTGCCCCGTAGACATTGAGCACGGCGTGCTTAAGGTTCGGAGGCCCAGCTAAGATGGCGCTCACTTGTTTCAAGAAAGGGCCATATTTGGGGGACTCCGTCGCTGCTTGGTGAGCCTCCATGCTGTCCCAGTCTGGCTTATGGTTAGCATGGTAAAAGGGTGAAAGGAAAATGACGCTCGAGAGCTGCCTGTGTTTGTCGATAGTAGACAGGACGAGTGAGGGTAATCTTACCCACAATCTCCACCATGGTATCGGTACTCTTTTCATCGACGCTGTAGAGGGAACTCTGGAATCCATCGAAGGAACTGAGCGTCTTGAGACAATCTCTCCAGGTGCGGCTCCCCTCAGACTCGGGATCCACCAAGTTTGCTCCTGGGGTTAGCGAGAGCACTGCAAATTCGGTCGTGGGTCTGGCCATAGTTGCTTGCGGTTGAATGGTACGTGTTTTTTTTGGGGGGGGATGAGTATGGCTATGATAGGGAGAGAATCGACAGAGCTTAAGACGTCGGCAATCTCATACAGGAGTACGTGGCATTAGCCTCCCCCTCTTCATGCCCCCTTGTTGTGTGAATGTCTTGGAATGCGGGTGGAGGTGCCCCATCCGAAGGGGCGGCCCGAGACCGGATATCTTGCAGCCCGCTTCCGACATGCGTATGGTCTTGCGATAAGCATCGATAATGAGATGTGCCTGGGCACAAACCTCTGTGAAGCAGCATATAAGGCCAGGTACTTGACACTTTTGCCGTTGGCATAGTGGTCTATAGTTTTCCACAACCTCCCTGTCAATGGCCATTGGACAATGCAATTACAGCAGTTGCAGCGCTATTGGGTGGGGGAGGGGGAATGCACATGCGTGGAGGAAACGTGCCACCTCAATCTTCTCTCCCCACCACGCCGGCCTAACAATGTGAGAGGTTGGCTTAATCAATAGTCAAGCTCCATTAAGAATGTTTAGATATGTAAATGGTATAATGTTGTCTCGTCTCCAAATCGGATAATGCGTTGCTAGGCGGGTAGCGGGTGATCGGAGCCATATCCGACGGGACCGGGCTTTCTGTTATGACTGTTATACAAAGACGATCCTGCCTCTCTTGGTTGCATTTCCAACATGACATTAATACACTGCAATTCACGTTCGACAATTCTTCCAACTCCTACATCAAAGGAAAAGGCATATCCATCATTCAACCTCCTTTCTACTACAACATATACCAAAATGAAACCATCTTGCACTTCTTTCGGGGCACAGATCACAGAGTCAACCGCTCACATCAGAGAGTGAGCATACCACCGGTTAGATAACGCGTTCGAGATGGAAGCAAGAGGCAGCCAATATTCTCAGCCCTTTCGCGGATGGGATTTTTCCTGTTTTCAACCCGCATGGGTTTTAGAATACGCCAACGTGATCATTGGTGCCCATTTCCGAAATCAGGCACCGGGAAAATCTTCAGCGTAAGACGACCAAGGCCATCTTAGAACCTCGGACACATCAATAGTTGGCGTTATAGTGTCCTTCCCTTCACTTAGCTTGTAAAACCCCCCACATCCTCATAATAATGTCGATATGCGAGCTCTGTCACGGCCTGGTCGTCAAAAACTCAAGAAACGGAACCCCTATCTCCCAGAATCTTGCACTTTTGCAAGCGGGAGCTCATCTGGGAGTGTGGAGAGGAGATGCAGTGTGAGTGCGGCAGCATCACTGAGACGCAGAATCTGAAGAGACAATTCGCACTGGCGACAAGACTGAAGATTGAAGATGAGACCCAACAACCTACGCCCAGCGATCAAGTACACGAAGAGAGCGAGAGCGAGAGTGAGCATGACTCAGACTCGGGTGAAACTCAATACGAGAGCGCCAACTGACGAGCCATGGTGGAAAACCGGAGGGCTCAACAGTTCCAACGTGGCGCTCAGTTTAGATACACTGAACTGATGGAAATTGCTGCCCGAGTACCACAATCGGACCTGGGCAAAGGCGGAAATGGAGCCTCTTTCTACTTTGATGCGTATCGCACAGGGGCATCAAAAGGCCCGTCGCTCCTCGGCACCTATCGGCACACATTCTTCGACGGCACAAGCTGAGTCCTGCCAAGTAAAGGTAGGAGGTAGAAACCCATACGGCGTCGTCATGTCAGCCCTCTTGGTTGTGAAAGGGAGATTGCGAGAAGCTAAGCCATGGCGTGATTCCCCAAGTTCCTGAAAGGCTTCTATACCATCTCGTTTCGAAGTGGAGGTGCACAACCTGCAGCGTTCTTCGGTCACCTCGTTGAGGCTTCCTTTCTTTGCGGATCATATTTTGATCGACTTTGGCACCAGGACAACTCGTGTTTATCTTCTCATGCTTGAGCCGCATATCAGGCTTGCCCTGACCAGGACGCAAGGACAAATTTAGGGCACCACACCACCTTATCATGCAGATCCATATCCGGGGAATGCCAAGGCGCGAGTGTGGACATTAATATGGCCTAAAGATCGCTTGCACAGAAGATGGATCCCTCATTATTGGCCTGTGACCTGATGGCTTGAAACTTCACAACGAGTGTAATGTTCACCTTACTTTGGAACATCAAACCCAACTAATTGTCCCATATGGCTTGGAACTATAGTAATAGACTGATCCAGTTGAGATAGATTAGCCGAGATAGAAGTATCCCTGGCAAAGATATGAGAGTCCGTGTATAGTGAAGAGTCTATCACCCTACCTGAGTAGCACGCAGGGGTGTTGTGACAACAGACCATTGGACTAAATACGCACAAGTAGGAGGCCCCCGTACTTGCCGTACGAGAACCAATGGTAGATATTGGTTCGTCACAGGTGTCTTCTTCAACTTCCTCTTTCGAACGTAGCAGCATATATATGCATCCTTTGGAGAATCAGATCTCCCCTCGCCAAGGCTCAGAGCAAATTCAGGTTTAGTCAACGAGAACCAAGAGGATATAAGACCAACAAGTTGCTCTTCATCAAGCTCTTGTCCCAGAGCAGCACAACACTACCTCAGGGCTTCCCTCTGCCCACCATCTGGCCCAGTTCCCCGAGCTGAAACATATCCTTCCTTCGGTCCTCCATTCTCGTTCCCATCATGCGAACTCTTCCCTTGCTTGTGTCCCTCCTGCCTTCTCTCGGTGAAGCGGTAAAGTTCGAGCTCATCAAGGGCACCTGCGACACTGGCTTCCATCCCGAGGTCCCGGGATCGTGGTCCTATGGTGTCATCAAGCGCGTCGGCGATGACGGCTGCAAGGGCTGCAACCTCTCCATGGAGCGCAAGGACGGCGTATGGTATGGGCGCAGCCCGTGCAACCCCTGCGATGGCGGCATAATCTATGAGTTCGTGCCCAACGGCAGCGGGAGGAACATCTACCGAGCGGGAAATCGGAACAAGATCATTGGTCATTGTGAGGGGAGAAACGGTCCCAACTCGTACTGCAACGGGTGGAACTTTGCCTGTTCGGGCGCGATCCATTACCTCTGCTCGGTCGACGAGTGTTAGATGGGGTCTCACAAGTTGTGCATTATATGTATCATGCATCATGGGGTCTTCACAAGCCCGCTACCAGAGGAGGATTTTCAGCAACGCCTTTGGGGAGTAGGCATGACGGGATGCAGTTTTGAAAGATATCATCTCAGCTACAAGATGCAGGGTTTTCTTTTCTGGGATATGCGCCCATTCAGGCTGTCATTCACGGCTTCAGATGACAGAGAAACTAGGTCAAGCGCCGAACATGTCTAAATAGCCACAGTAGCACCAAAATCCTCAGCTTGTCACGCAGCCAGAAGACCACAGGTGTGCGAATCAACATAATTGGACGACCTGTATCTTGGCACTTCGACGAGCATGCTCCTCGGTGAGCCAATGACAAGAGAAAACACATCTGTGATAATGCAGCCTGGTGGCATCTCCAGGCCACGTCACCTCGTTTTCAGCTTTAGCTTACCAACGTTTCTTACTTGTAACTCAGCCTTATCACTAACGTCGTGTTTCTTCATGTTTATATTTTGCCATCATTTTCTTGTCGAAGTAGATAAGCCCCTCTCCTGCTTCTATACTACAATATGTAAGACTCTGTTGACCTACGACGTGAATGAGCGATGACCAAACCTCCCAAAAATAAACAGCATTAGAAACGCCGTCGTCATGGATCTTCTTGACGAGAACCAATTTTGCGAGCACTGCCTCCGTGAAGGGTTGCCAATGCCTTGGAAAGAGTCAGTTGGTATATATCACCAACACCACCCGGAGTTGCAAGGTTCCTCCTCTATGCCAGCCCTCGGCAACCTCGTCAACGATACAGAGATAGCCATATATATCAATGGCACGTCTACTAAGCAGCTTGCGCTGGAGGTTGAATCTCTTTTTCAGTCCAACCACCCCTTGGAACCCAGCGACAGCCAGATGGAGTCCACCCACCCACTGACAATGGGTTTGTATCGGCTGGCAGTAAAGACACCATCGGTCGCTCACCTAGTCCATGAAGCCACTCTCGGCAGGGATCTCTGGTCGCTGAAGCGTGTCTATGAAAAGTCAGACGAGTACATGCGTATAAAATATTCAACTAAGTACAATCCCTTCTTCAATCCTAGACTGGACAAGCCCCAACGCTCCGAGGGCTGGTCTGAAACACAGCTTGTCTCTCCCCCATCTCAGTCACTACAGCACGACGCTCAGATCCTTCAGGACATTCAATCTAAAGCCGCTACAGAGCCGACCCTTAGTCATGTAGCCTGTGGCTCTCACACCGCCACGTTTCCCGAAGACTCAGGTTATGGATCGGTCGCAGAAAGCGTCTGCCCTTCTAATCCTAAACCGCAACAAGGAGTGGGAGAGACGGCCCTGATACACAGCAACGCCATTGACGACGATGCCAAAACCACGTACTCGAAAGCAACCAACGAGGATCCCGCCCAGACGCGTGATTTTGTGCACGAGCTGGCCAGCGATATTTACGGGAAGCTGGGGCCTACAGTTCATCCTGAAGATTGGCCACTTCTTTCAAGGACCTTGCCCGACCTTCTCAAAGCTCTTGCTATCAAGATTGGAGGCGAGGGCAACTCACAGGCCCATCGGGACGTCATGTACTTCATACACAAGAATCACCGGTATTTGCAATTGCCTCTCTTGATCTACTGAAACTGACTGCTTCTTTCAGAAACATGGTTGAAAAAGTTCGGAACCTGGTCGTTTGCCCGCTGGAGGAGGCTGAAGTGACATCTTCTGCAGGCGTAGACATGTCACTGGGAGACAAGATGGACTTGTGGGATCAAAAGCAATCCGTCGACGAGCAAACACTAAACAAGGTCGAGTTGTTTCAAAATGTGGCTGACGATGACGACTCCCACATGGCTGCCTCATTCATGTACAAAAAGATGGTGCTTGAAAGCAAGGACTATGACTGGCTGATTCAGAGTCTCAAGACAGAACTCTCACTCGAGCGGGATGAAGCTGCTTCCTCAAGCAACGATACATCAATCCGACGACAGATTCTTTCCATGCTTCCCTCCGGGATTATCAGCAAAAGAAGAGGACCAATCAATCACCATGTCGTGTTTCGACTCCCCACGCCATCGATCAAACATCTACGTTCGGATCGAATCATCGTTACCTCAAACTCTTGCAATCTACAGCTGGCACGGATCTCAGCATATGTCGACCAGATCTGGCCATCGTTTGGCAGGAAAGTTCTCTCTGCAGTCTCTTCTCTCGGTAACGCACTCCAAGATCGGGATCTTTGTAGACGCCGGTTCTCAAGTAAGACAATCTTATTCGCGTTTTATGCGTATCGAGTTTAGGTTGTGACCTAACCATCTTCAAGCCGTTCTGGGTGACGAGACGGAACTTGTAACATCTGTCGGGCCGTCACATTCGCTCATCAGAGTCATTGGGCCGGGGTACTCTATCTCAGAAGTTGGAGAGCAGTTGGCCTGGCTCGTGGCTGCTACCTCCGAATTTCCGACTTGTGTCGATGGCGGCGTCATCTTCGGCAGCCCCTCAGTTTCCAAGACGGACATATTTACCCACAACTCCTGTCCAGCAACATGGTCGAAGCTGGAGGTTCCTCAGCCGGTATTCAGCACATGCTCAGGCTCAGAAACTATTATTGGGCTCGAAATAGAAGTTTTTGGAGACAAGAAACTTCTCGAAGTCCAACCAGGAACATTGTGGGATCGTTTGCTGGGATATTCATCCGGCCTTCCAATCATCCAGGGCTACCCGACAGCTCGAAGACGGGACGGGTGCCCAGGCCTTGAACTGTCCTTTGACATGTTGCAGGTTGCACGAAGCACCGGCTTCGGTCAAAGTACCTCCCTGAAGGAGGCCTTTGCTAGCCTTGCTCTAGCAGGGTCGTCCCAAGGTGTGTTCTACTGGCACGAAACGCACTCATGCAGATGCTCCACGGAGCTCTTCCTGGAAGCCCACGGAGACATCATTCCCTTGGGACTCCCTGACAGTGACCTGAAAGACAGTCGGCATGTCATATGTGATTGCGAGCTCGACATGGAGAGAGGTGAGCATTGGCCCTTTTTCATATTTTCTTTGCTGACTTGGAGCACAGAAGATCAAGTGGGTTCCCCTACGTCCAGCTCTACCTCATGCAACTCTTTGGATAGTGGCATTGCATCCTTTTCAAGCGACTCGGTGAGCACCGAGCGACAGAACAGCAAGAGTTTTGGATTCTCCTTCTTCAAAGATGTGTTTCAACATATCGTGCATATGTACCTCTCTCAAGCACCAAGTGACGGCGAATCTTCTACAACCAACTCGAGAGCAGAACCACCCGGAACAGGCTCACCTACCTCTCGCGGAGGCTCTTCAAGGGAAATCAGGCCTCGCAGGTGTCTCCACGAGAACGAAGACTCTGGGCGTGATGGAGACAATCTTCAGCCAAGAAAAAGGCTCAAATTGCCACCATCTCGTTCTTTGGAAAAGCCAAGATCCCTGGCCTGTCCATTCTGGAAGCTCGATCCCAAAAAGCATCGGAAATGCTTTTCGAAGGTACTCAAAACTGTCGGCTACGTCAAGCAGCACTTAAGCAGACGACATACCCCTACTCTGTATTGTCAGAGATGCTTTGCGATATTTGACAATACCGCCTCTCGCCAACAGCATGTCTTCGGCGAAGCCTGCACACCGCGTCCGTTGGCAAGCTTAGATGGTATCACGCCGGATCAAAGCCATGAGCTCTCCAAAAAGTCAAAGGGAACAATTGAGGAGCAGTGGTATGCCATCTGGGACATCCTATTTCCGGAAGAGAGGCGACCGCTCAGCATCTACATCGACTCCGATCAGTCGCTCGACCTTGCTTCGGTACGTGAATTCATTCAGAGACAGGGCGTCTATATTATTTACCAAAGAATGCGTGAGAACGGTGGAATATTAAGGCCAGGTGTGTCAGAGCAGGAGGTTTGCGACACAATCAGCCAAGAGCTGGACTCCGTGTTTGAGAATTCCCTTCTGAGTCAAGACTCAATCTTGGTACGCCCTTCAGGGACTGAGAGTCGCATATCGAACGACTCGAGGCCGCAAGTGGCCATGGCCGATAACCGAAGCACTGATAGGGTTGTGATGTTGACCTCTCACTCTTCTCATCGGTCCCATGCTGACGACCTGGCGATCACAACGACACACGAGGGCAACAACGCAGGAATGCCAGCAATGGGAGCAATCGAGCCAGTAATCCAGGCTCAGCCGCACCCCGTTGATTCTTCACAAGTACTGGAAGTCTCTAACACGGATATGCGGGAAGGCGGGGGGATTTTGGGAATGACCGAGAGTGCTATCGGAAGGGTCAACTTGGATGAGTTATGTGCGTCCTTTGTTCAAAGTGGTGCGACGGAGCTTGATGCGGGACGGTATGATTATACATGGCCGATGGACAGCGGATGGAGTTATCTATGATTGAGGTGGTGACTAGAATCGTAGCTTTTTGTAGACAGGTTAGCAGTATTGGTATTCTGCGGAACTACATTCTATCAAACATTATTTCTTAAAAGGTAATTTTCATAAAAAAAAGTGCCATGAGAACAAGGTCAAGTATTGTGTAAACTAGTTATCAAGAAGTGAAAATGCTCCTTGCGAAGCGTTGTTATGCTCATGGCTCTAAGGCAGGAAAAACGAATGCAAAATCTCATGGCGCTGAATAATCCAAAATCCACCCAAATATCATAACTCGTGGCAGTATATATCGTAAATGAAGGTCGTTTCTCATGGGCGTTGCGCCGTGATGATGACAAGACGCGTCGGTTGACATTATCGTCTCGTGTTGGAAGGAAATGGGACCGTGCAATTGGTGTAATTGTAGATTGCAGGTTGAAACGTATTTAAGATATCGAATATCTCGAGGTGGCGACTGTTGTGATGGTTCACATGCACAACTGAAGTTCGTCGACGGAGAGTCTGCGTGGCGCGCGGACGCTGTAAATGTCGTGGATTCTCTAAGAATAACACGTTAGACGACACGTCATAAACGGCGGGAGTGGGAATATACTTACGTGAACTTCATAGTTCCCCTCGTTGAACGTCTTCTTCAGCAGAGTGACTAGCTTCGTAGGGTCGATCCTCCTGCCGTCAACATCCTGAAAGTCGTCGACATCGTCGTAAGGCGTCGTGTCGGAACCGCTGGTGTTTGTCGTCTTGAGCGGAGGACGCTCTGTGCTGCGAGACATTGTTGATGTGATGCTTGGCTTTGTTGTTGCTAGGATCAAGTTATGAAGGACTCGGCAGCGTTGGTAGGACTTTTATCGTCCTCAGCCACGGTGGTGAGGCAGCTCATGGGCTCACGTGTATTCGGGGAATGGTTCCTATCCGGGAATGGATGACTTTGCCATCGTGACGCGCAACGCGAAGTGGAAAAAGGGCTGGCCTATCATTCTTGCTCAGCCACACTCGGTGGTCCCGTCGAGAGGCACAAGATCTCATCTTATTGGTTACACTGGTTCAAGGATCAGCCACTCTGCTGGTCTGGAGCGTCGATTGGTTAACTGAGGCTGTGCTCTCACACTTACCCCTGCCTCGGGCTCACTCCTCCGAGACTCCGTACAGGGGTCATCGAGAGCAATGACCCCCTGCGCCTTGAGTCTCGAGTCACCAAATGTCTCACTCCCTCCCAATGAGAGTCCGCCTTGCTAGGCTGAGAGGGCAGCTGAGCCTGTCGGATTACCGCAGCCTGATTTCAAATGCCCTTTAAATTACAGCGCCCCCTTGCAGAGCGACTGGTTGCCTCGGAATTCCCGGTTAATTCTCGATCGGCCCATCCTTGCCTTGTCTTGCCTTGTTGTCGCCATGAGAAGCTCCCACGACAACCCCGGCCCTGCAGGCGATGCACTGCTAGAGGTGCCAGCGCAGCACTCTCAACCCAGTACCGACAATGACGGGCAGCCTGTGTCTCGGCGGAGCACTGCTTCTTCGACGTCGGATCTAGAACCGCTGACAGACTCGGACTATGAGTATGACTTTCCTCCGACCGGAGTCATCATCCACATCGAGGGGACGCCTCTCAACAACCAGCCTCAGATTCAAGAGTCAGACTCTGAACTAGTACGTATTTTTAAGTCTAATCTACTTAAAAGTCAATTAACATCAGCTTAGAGAGACAACGAAAGACCCCCATCACCAAATCTCTACGACAAACGCACAAACAATGACATCGCTCTCGCTTCCATAAGAGGCAAGGGACTACCTACTCTCAGCCCCGATCAACAACCGGTCTTGCCGACAGACCATAGCGAAGTTTCCGACCTTGGGGATGGCCTTGACGACACCAAGCTGGAGGAGAGGTTATGCGAGTGGCAAAAAGATCGCCACCCAGAAGCTGCACTGCACGAATTGCTACTAGCCGAATATCGCAAACCGCAGGCGGGAAGCAAGGGTTTCATTCCCAGGGGTCACATCCGAAGGGTTCTTCAGGAGCGTGACGTGAGACAGGAGATTGTTGAATCATTATCTGGACCTTCGGGGCCGTCGCAGGCTATCCTAGCCAAAGCCAATGAGTACACAAGACTAATCTGCAACCCTTCGCCTCACAGAAGGTCCAGGCACGGAAACAACTCCAAGCCCGAGTCCTATCTCAAGATCTTTGCCATCTTGGTGCTCATAGAAAGAGTGTCTTCTATCGGGGATTTCATCAAAGAAGGTGTTGATGACAGTGCGCTGCCTCTACGACGAGCCGAGGTCAAGGCGAGAGTGCCAAAATTCGAGTTACGACCTCGACCCCAGGATTCAAATCGCCTTGCCTGCTTCAAGAAGTGGAATCAAGTGCAGCTCATGCAATTCGATGACTGGCAATGGACTGTCATGGCGCCATTCTTCTCTCGTGCAGTTGACGGCAAGGTCATGAGGTATCGGTTCCCGGACTCTACGATTCTGCCCTTCTCAAAGGAGAAGAGAAAACCTGGAGATCCCTTTGAAGAACAAGAGTTTGAGGGAGGCTTTGGAAAGGTGTCCAAGGTGTACATCCACCCCGAACACCACAACTTCTACGACGGCAAGGTATATTTACTTGGCACTATTCACCCGTGTCTTTCCATTCTAACAAGTCACAGTCAAACGACTCTGCCTTTGCCATGAAGAAGCTCAAGTCAAGAAGTCTTGAAAAGTACAAGTCCGAGTTCAACATGCTCGCCACATTCTCCAAGACCGAAGACCCCCACTTGGTCCCTTTAAGAGCTGCGTATCGTCTTCGCAACGCCTGCTACTTCATCTTCGACTGGGCAGATACAGACTTGTCACGATACTGGACTTTTACTGAACCAAGACCACCATTCAACAGGGACACTGTTGTTTGGGTAGCTAAGCAGTGCTATGGCCTTGCAAATGGCCTGCAGACTATCCACCGGTACGGCAGCATCGAGCAGGGCGTATACCAATCCTCGGCGACGGACGATCGCGAGGGCGTTCCCAGGAGCAAGTTGTACGGTAGGCACGGAGACATCAAGCCCCAGAACATCCTTCTCTTCAAAGACCCCGAAGACCCTGAGGGCAGAGGAATCTTGAAGATCTGCGACTTTGGACAGGCGGAGCTACACTCAGCACACAGTAGATCCAACAGACCAAACACAGACGTCGCCATCTCTCTCTTCTACCGACCTCCCGAGTGCGACATCAAGGGTGGCACAATCAGCCGGTCCTACGACATCTGGACAATGGGCTGTCTGTATCTCGAGTTCGTTGCTTGGATGCTAGGTGGCTGGACTCTGGTCACAAACTTTGCTCGGCGGAGGGCAGGACCGGATATTCCTTGGGCTCCTCAGCTCAGAGAGCATCTCTTCTTTGATCGGTTAGATGAAGGCAGATCAGCACAAGTCAAGCTATGTGTAGGCGACGTAAGCATCAACCCCTACTCTACTCATACACATGGCATGGAATCTGACTCACAATGTCTAGTTTATCAACTGGCTTCGCTCTCACCCCAAGTGCAGTGATTTCGTCCACGAGTTTCTTGATATTATTGAGAATGAGTTGCTAGTGGTTGAAACCGCTGATTCTGATGGCCTCAAGCGCCTGAGTTGTGGTCCGCTTGCTACGAAGCTGCACAAGTTGCATCAAAAGTGCCTGCTGGTCCCAGGTTATGCGGACGAGCCGAACCCGACTCAGTCTACTTGAACCGAGAATTGAGGGTTGGAGGTTTGATACACAGCTGGTTCAGTGATGGATATTGCTAGTCTAATGATACCATCTAGATGTTGATAGCTTAGTGAAGCCAGCCCTCAGTCCCTAGCAAATTTCCATCTCAACTACCGGTCGACTAAAATCGATCCAACTCCCCGGTATCTTACCAGCCCCCACTCTCTCATACACCCATGGTCCAGAAGACGACTTTAAAGACACGAGAAGAACGTAGTGAAACTTCTCCTCGACTCGACCTGAACCCTTGTTTCTCCCAACAACAACGCATAGCACCTTGCGTGAGGTTCCTTCGTGATCAGAGACTCTGTCGTAGAACTCCTCAAGATCATCACCGTGGCCAGGAACCAGTTCGTTGGCCTTGGCTCTGATCTCCATAGTCCTGCTTTGTTCATCCTTGAATGTCAAGGTGTGTCTCAGAGGAGATTTGAGGCTGCTCTCCCAATCCACTGTATCAAACGGTACAGGAATATAATCCATCTCACCCTTCACAGCCATCCAAGACCAAGAAGGTACTTGCTGTCTATCAGCTGGAAACGAGATCTTCCCCATAGAGGTCACAGTTACAGCTCGGCGCCACAGCAAGCTCCTGTGAAAGAGACTTTTGTCGTCTAGGATGCCAAATTTGCCGTTGCATACGAAACCTCGGCTGAGTCTCTGCTCCAGGCCATTCATTGCCACGCCTCGATCTTCAGGTTTGGAAAAAGCGAGTCTGGAGTAGGTCTTGTAGAGATCTTGGTAGTAGAGGATCCTTTCGCCGTGGGACGTGTCTCGATCGGCCCGTGGGGAGTGAATGGCGATTTCGGGGAAGTTGGGATCTCCAAGGAAAGCTGCGAGTTCACTGACAAACAGTAAGCGAGATGAAGATAAGAATAAAGAGGACACTTACTTTTTCATGTGTGTGAGGGTCTCGCATCTAACACCGTTGCCGCACTCCCAGTAGATCTGCTTGTCAGTAAAGAAAACCGTGCGACGAGCCAAGACCCTTTCTTGAAGGACCCAACCCCTCTTGTTCAACGGCCCTTCAAGAACGTCGGTGTTGAAGTCATCCAGAAACTGACAGACGTAAAACGGCGGGTCTCGACCGTTCCTGAAGGTCGAAAACCGTCTCGAATCAGATTCAGGTCTGTTCTTCAGAAACCCATCCCATTGATCCCTAGCGCAACTTGCAGCGATCACACAGTAGGCAGAACTGAAGACATCCTCCATCTTCTGAGACTCGGTGTTGAAGTCGCCGTCTGGGCCTTGAATAATGCAGATAGAGTCAATCCAAAGATATCGAATGCCCATATCACGAGCCATAGTAACGGCATCCTTGAAGGTGTCTGGGAGCTTGTAAAAGTCAACATTGCTGAGATGAGCAGCGTAATTCTGCGTCGTGGTTCTGAAATGGTTGCTGGCGGTAGGATCTCCCCACTGATGAGACAAAGCGATATACTTGAGGTTCTCAGTCTTGTCCTCAGGCTGCGTCTCGTACAGTTTGATCTTAGACCCAGGCTGGCCAATGTCGATGAGCCTGGTGGGCAGTTGAAAAGCCTTGCGACTCCCAGGTCCGTCCTTCTGAGGTAACCCTCTACACTTGAGATGGTTCTCGTCGCATTCTTTTATCCAAGTATTGATCAACCTGATCTGGTATGGTGTTCTTGCTGCCTCGGTGACTTGGGGAAGCCCAACCTGCAGCGAGCCCGGCAGATTCAGGCCTTGCAGACTATCAGTGTATAAGATCATATAGAAGATATAAAACGGATATTACCTGGGCCACTGCAGATAGAGAAGACAGGAGGATCACTCTCGTTGAGTTTGATCACCGAATTAACCCTGTCAAATCTGGCTGAGGGAGAATAGCCTTCAAGATACTTGCAGGCCTCCCACCTCATGCTACAAAACTGACAGTTCTCTTGACACACTTTGAGTTCTGAAAGATCATCCTCGATGTGAAAGCCAGTGGCCCAAAAGTCGAGGTTCTTGCAGCTGTCACAGAGTTGTTCAGTTTGTCCATGAGAAAAAGGATCGAGGGCAGGGCTGTCTCCGGCGTCGATAATTTTGAAGGCAAAGTCATTATCGACGAGATAATCCCAGACATGAATGTCCAACTATTTCAGGCTTTAGTGAGTCGACACACCGTAAGAAGCCAGAGAGAAGCATACGTTCTTGTGCTCGGTGTCAGTTACATTTCAGCCCAAGCTAGGTGAAGTATTTACCCGCTGGATTCAGTATGTCAGTCTTGAGTCTTGGTTCCGCATTGTTATTCAGAGAAACTCACGTGCTGATGAAGTTAGCAGTCAATCCTGCAAGATCCGTCGAGAAGCATGCTGCTCGTGCAGACGAAACCGGGTAAAGCTCACAGACTGCAGTGATACACTGGTCAGTATCCCCGTCAAGTTAAGCAATAACCCTTCTTACATACTGCAATATTAATTAGTCCATAGTCCATTCAGGTCATAGGTACTCTAACTTACATTCTATATCCGTAAAAATGCGTACGCCTTGTTAGCAAATACCCATCTCTTCTCAGGAGAACATACGGGCTGAGGAGCCAGAATCAGCTTGCTTGAACTATCGCTGCATTCATCAAGGTGACACTCACATGGCCTCTCATTTGTGTAATTGGCCTTATCAACTGCTTGATCCGCTTCCTAAGCCCAGCCGAGTCTGGATGTAGGGTGCTCGACGAAGCCTGCGAGTAAAGCGACGGAGGAGGCGCAT
This sequence comes from Fusarium protoensiforme, assembly GCA_011320165.1. NCBI lineage: Eukaryota > Fungi > Ascomycota > Sordariomycetes > Hypocreales > Nectriaceae > Fusarium > Fusarium protoensiforme. The sequence continues at coordinate 127,133 of JAANQP010000581.1, read as the reverse complement.
TTTCTCTGTTCCTGTCTGTGAAAAGGTAGTACGGGTCTTTTGTAGCATTACCTATGATGAGATCCAACCGCTCCCGAAGAACCTGAGCTGTGGCTCGATACCTTGGCCTTGGCTCGCTCAAGGAAGCCCACCTGCTGGTTGGCCGCTCTCTGCTGCTCGGAAGATCAACTACTAGTAGTTTGGTCTTGATAATATGGAGGAGATCCCCCATAGCAGTGTTCCGTGTGCAGCTTCTGGAAAGCTCCCCAAAGCGCTGAACAACGAGAGGATGGAGTTGAGCCTTGTTGTCGGAACCGATGATGTAGTAGGGCGGCTCCAGGTCGTACATGGATCCCCACTGGTTCTTAATGTTGTACTCATGGATTGACTCGTTGAAGCTCTTCAAGGCTTCCTTTCCTTGTAGAAGCCAGATGAGAAACTGGAGGAAAATGCATCCCATGGACCAAGTATCGTAAAGGCGGGACATGGCGGGAGTCGTGTTGAGCTTCGGCACCCCAGCTTCAGGTGGCTCGTACCGCGACGTCCCGTACCTTGAGCTTGTGGCATTCCTTCGGAGACGAGTCTGAACTTGATGATACTTGGCGAGGCCCATATCTGCAATCTTCATGGTTCCGATTCGCTTGGTGTCGTCTGATTTAAAGATCAAAATGTTGGCGGGCTTCAAGTCGCCGTGTCTGATACCGCCTGATGGAGAAGCAGGACGGCCCTCGCTTTCAACCGGGACGTTCTTATCGTCGTAGTTGTGAAGCTTCTCGAGGGCCGCTGCCAGTCCTCTCAGTTGCTCAAAAACATCCATGAGAAAACCTGGGCTGAGCTTTGGACTTATCTGCCAAAAGTCTTCAAGGCTCCCAGCGTCGGCCCAGGGGAAAAGGAAGTAATGCATTGAGCCCTTCTCGATGGCAGCAAGGCATGGGATCAGGTTTTCATGCTCAACCTTGCTGCTTCTAACGAGCGCCAGAGCCTCAATGTCGTAGGCTTTCTGTACATCGCCCTGCAGCAGCTGGCTGGCTTTGATCTCCTTGACTGCGATATTACTACGAGAGCCATTCCGCTATGGGAACTGTCAGAAGTATGTCATGATGGAGAGAACCCCACTCACCTTGAACAGCTCATCGTCCATGTGATCCAAGTGCACCGTCGCTTCATAGACATCACCAAAGGTGCCTCCTTTGAAGGCACTACCGACACGCTCAAGTGGGAGGATGGCATTCTCCTGGAGAGAGTGCATCAGTCGTGGCTTGGTGAAAACCGGCACCAGGAGACCCCACTGATTTGTGAGGAATCCTTCCTTTCGGACCGCATTCCATAGTCTCCTCCCCTTGAATGCAGCCGACATGAGGTCAGCATGGCGGTCTGGTAACACCGGCAGCTTGTCATCGTCGAAGCCCACATCTTGAAATGTCTTGATGGCGTTGTAAAGATCGAGTCCGCTGAGTTGTGCAAGGATAGTGATGGTGAAGACCTTTTTCGCTCGGGTTACAGTAAAATCGATCAGAGTGTCCAACGACTCTGGCTCGATCGGGATATCGCTGAGTTCCTCTCTAACGGAAGAAGGGGTGATGAGTCGCTCGACTGAGCCTTCGGGCAAGTACTTTTGTTCGCGGTCGGTGCTGATCTTACTCCTGGCATAGCATGCAACAATACAATCAGTGAGCGGTATCTCACTCTCGGTCGCCGTTATCGATCCGTCAGACATATTCGTTCAGCTACGCGTTGATGAGGAGTCTGACATGATTCATCGCGTCCTCTAGGCTTCAGTAACGTCCTAAAATCACAGCCCGATGTGAAACTCGAAGTTATTGTGGGGGAAGTTGGAGAATGCACGAATGAGGGCTTCAGGTAACAAGGCACAAGGACAGGGTAAACAATATCACCCCGCACGCTAGGCCTGTTGGAGTCGTCAGCTGGAGCCTTGTTGACTCTTTGGGAGAGACCATTAACCGTATTGGCTTGGCCCGCTACGATAAAGCACTACCGTACTTTGTTTACCTCGACGTTGCGCATAAGATACCTTCCCTACAGGCGAATCTTTCTTGGCATAGTAGATAGCAAGATAATGGTTTCGATTCTTTTGCACCATGACGTATCTGGATCATCTCATCGTCTTCTCGGGTAATGTCACCTTGCCTATGCCATCCATGGGTACGGTACTCGTCCCACTGTTAGAGCACTATTGGTTGCTGCAGGGGCTTTGGTGTCACTCTGATATAGCCTTATTGCACCTTTGGCGTGAGGAGTCCTAGCCATGATTGGCTCTGATCCCTCTATGGGCTGGGTACAGTGAGAACCAGGGGCTCTTCAGACCGGCCCAACGGAATAACACAGCAGTAACACAAGTGAAGGAAGCTTACCGGCAAAATCCTTTCAGCTTCCAAGCAGTGTGTCGATTCTTTTGTCGGCTGACTCAAGGCACCAAGTCCGTGGTAAATAAGCGCCTAACCATTTCCCGGCGTATAACAGTATTGGTGCAGCTTGTGGCGTGCAAGCCCGACTGCGTAACTGTGATGTGATTGACGGGGGTTGGGGGGAGGCTTGGTTTTGCTGTTTCACAATTATGCATCAGAGCTGGCGAAGCAGGGCGACTTTGTGGCTCTGTCAAACACGGCGTCTCGCGAGGCAACTTGCTATTCTTTTTTTCTTTTCTATGCTCAAAACACAACTTGAAACCTTCAATGTCTTCCATCTTCCATCCTGTCAGATCATTCACGTCTGATCACAGGATGCTAGCCGAAAGCGGCGACCCTGTGCTCGCGCACTTTCCGGACAAGCGACCTACATCTCCGAGCTTCGAGGGTGGTACTCGATGTGACAAGAAGAGTCGTCTTCAGGCAGCAGAGCCTGATGTTGATCAAGATTTCCTCGGCGTCTCCGCATCCCACCAACCTCTGTCTCTTGCTCCAACTTCTGACCATGTGTTATGCGACAAGAATCGTATGGCCCTGGACGAGGGTAACGACACAGAAATCATGTTTAATCGGGCCGAGTTACCTGTATCCGCCACGCTGCCTAATACTTATTTCGGTGTGGTGAGTTACTGGACAGCTTCGAGCAACTGTCGAGTTCGAGGCTGACATGAGCCCCCTTTACAAGATCATTACTAGTGCGACCTCATTTCGAGACCACCAAAAGAATCAGGCGACCACAGCTGCAGTCGATATGCGGCCATATAGGAATTTCATCAAGCTGTATACTCTAGACTCTGGCAAATATGCTGGAATCGTTACGGAGCCCGCATTACTCAGACTGCTAACAGAACATTCGGTAAATATCAACGCATCGATGATTGCACCAGAACCGAAAAGCAAAGACAAAAGGCAAGACTCAAGCATGGAGCCGTCTGACCTTGAATCAAAGCCCGCTCTCCGCATCATAGTATATGGGGCAATGAGAGACAGAACTGAGGTTGGAAATCTCCTATCTTGCGCCGGCCTCTATTTTCAGCACCCGTCCCCTCGCGATGCTCAGCAACTTGATTTGGATGCCGAATACTTCAATCCACACTACCTTGTTCGGCCTGGCTGTCAAATGCCACGCCTGGAGGATCTGGCAATAACCAGTGACGATCAGACGCCAACTACATGTCTTGATGAGGCGGCAAAGGATCAACTGATGGGCATATTTGACATGGCGGGGGATCTGGGCATCAAGCCGACAACAACGCCAAGCTCACGGCTCCGGTCTCAGTTGAAACAGTGAAGCCCTTCCTCCCAATTTCTTAAATGGTTTAAATTAACAAGTTTAGGCATCAACTAACAGCTCTTGCTATGCTGAGCGAGAAGGAATGTTCCTCCCTCGACATTGGGCAATGCCCTTCTCTTTGGGAGGAATCTGAACTGTACAGCGGCGGGACTACGTAAAACCCCAAAGTATGGAATCTAGCGTCAAAGGGGTGCTGATAAATGTTTATGGGCAAATATCGTCACAGGATCACCGGACAGGAAATTCGTGAGCCGTCTCTGATCGCTGGAGGAATCCTCGCCGATGTCAGCATGGCTCTCCCTTTTCTCACCACTTGCATCAACTCACTATTCTTATAGGAAATGGGTCTTGGGAAACCTTGAGCATTCTATCGCCCATCTGTTGGTCCATAGACGCATTCGGTGATCCAAAAATCATACGACAGAGACCGACGTCTTCAACAACCTTGGTGGTGGCCCCCAAGTCAAGTGTGAAGCTTCAAGGATGTTCTGAATCGAGTCACTTACCTTTAGTAGCAATAACTGGATGGCAGAGCCAGATCGAGAAGTGAGTTGACCTTTATGTCTTGATAATTAATTCCTCTAATTGCATCATCAGGCACATTCATCCAGGTCAACTATCCGTTGCTACCTACCATGGTGACGATCGAGAGCGTCTCGCGCAACGATTCTATGGCCACGATGTTATCTTAACGACTTATCAGACTCTCAGATCTGACTGGGCTAATAAAGGGCCACTTTTCTCTGAAGAATGGTTCCGCGTCGTCCTTGACGAAGGTGAGGAGTAGCCATACAGCATTCTTTTCCTCCCACCTCAGCACTCGACCACTAACGTGGGCAAACGTAGCACATCACATCGGCAACCGATCTACTCAGATCTTTCGGGCAGCATATGACATGAAGTGTCTGGGGCGCTGGTGCCTCACAGGGACTCCAATGCAGAACATTCTGGATACCTACGGAGCTTTGTTGAGCTTCCTTCGCATACCGTTTTTCGTTGAAAAGCCCAAATTTGACCACTGGATTTCCAATTCCATTCGAGACAAGCGACTGGAAGGCCTTCCAAAACTCCGCATTCTCGTTCAAGTAACATGTCTGCGCCGGACGAAGCAGAGCATAAACCAGTCGCACAAGCTTCCTAGTCGCACCGAAAAGATTGAAAGGGTTGATCTACATCCAAACGACCGCGAGCTCAACAACTTCTTCAGCACCATGACAACTGCGATTGCCTCCGGATCGTTGCAAGATGGGAGAAACATGCGCTCAACGGACAAGAACAGCAATAACATTTTGCCCTTCATCGGCTTTCTACGATCCATTTGCAACCATGGAGAGGATCTACTTCCAGCTCGTGCCGTAGAAGCATGGAGACTAAAGCAATGTGGCTTGGTGGATTCACGGATGACGCAGTACGCTGGAGAAAACTGTGGCCTGTGTCATGACGCACCCGCGGGGAGCCCCTTTTGCGCCCTTTGCCACTTGACGAGACAGGACTCTGAACCTATTGAGACGACTGGCTCTTCTCGTGTTGAAAGCCCCCAATGGCGGACACTTACTTCTCCCTGCCGCCCATCTGCCAAGGTGGAGGCGTTGATCCGAAATCTTGATAACGAGCAAGCGGGAAACAAGAAAGGATCTGCAACTAGGCCTGTGAAGAGGTAACGAACGACCTTACTCTCGATGTCATTAATCCCGCACTCTTGGAAGCGTTTTCCTAACGTTTCATAGCGTGGTGTTTAGCTACTGGGCCAAGATGCTTGACCTTGCAGGTCACTTTGCAACGAAGCAGTTATTCCTATGAACGAATAGGCGGCCAAAGCTCCCTTCGACAGAGGCATAGCGCAATAGCCAAGTTTACCAATAACCCAGCCTGCGCCGCATTGCTCGCAACGATTGGTAGCGCCGGCGAAGGGTAAGTTGGTGAAAAGTCGTTGGCTTTGATCTTGTGAAAGAGGCTGATACGAGGACTCGCTCGCTACCCAGTATTGACTTGACGTCAGCAAACCATGTACATTTGATGGAGCCTTAGTGGAATCCCATGGTTGAAGAGCAAGTGATTGCTCGCGTCCATCGAATTGGTCAGCTGCGCCCTGTCACAGCCACCAAGTACATAATCCCCCGATCGATTGAGGAAGTAAGTTACTGCAGTAGTCTAAACGATGGAGATTTCTACACAGCTAACTATCTTATCAACCAGTATGTTCTAGAAGCTCAACAGAAGAAGCTCACGCTAAGCCGAAAGGTGCTGGACTTCACTGCGATTTGCCAGCAGGAAGCGGACAGTGAGCGATGGAAGGTGAGTGACAGTCTCAGAAAGGGATGCTAGTTCTAATTGTAAGTAGACTTTGAGGCATCATCTTGATCTAGGGGACGGTGTATGAATGCGTTTCTGCCTGAACTTCATTTATTAATATCGCGGCGCATTCATCTCAAAAGAACCTTGTCTGTCCGAGCTCTCCTCTACACCGGACTGCTCGTGCTGCCATTCTTTTCATCAATCCCTTTCCCTTTCCGTTGCCGTTGACGTTCCTTTGTTGTCCTTTCAATTAGATCATCCCATGAAACACCAAGCCAGGCTGATATTCCTATTGCTCCCTTCTCATTCCGGATTTCTCTGTTCTTGGAGTTCTTGTTGGGATCTGCACCCTCCAGCAGCAGATATTCCATAAAATGTGCCGCCTGTGCGTTGTTGTGCTGAGCCGCACAATGCAACGGAGTCATATACAAGTGACTCCGTCTCGCATCCACATGGCAGCCATGCTTCAAGAGATATCGCGCCAAGTCAATTGAGCATGTGGTCCGCGCAACATTAACCAGTGAATCCTCCCTCTGTTTTTGCTTAATACGTCCCAAAACATCGTGGTCTTCCCAGAATGTAAGGAGACGCTGTTCTCTGCTCGCATCGTTCTGAGTGGCCTTGACGACAATCCTCGACACGGAACCAAACAATGACTCATTCAAATTTTTGCTTACACCAAAAGCAGAACCGAAACCTGGACTCCACATCTCATAAAGCTCGTGTGAATTTGATTCGTTAACAGTGACGAATATGCTATCGAAATGGTAGCCGCTTACAACCGTCCTTGGCCACGGTTGCGGAATAGTAAGTAAAATCTCTGACAGGTTGAGGTTGCCACTTTGTATGACACTGATGCAAAGAGCTTCGGACAGAACCCCCGGTGTGACAAACAGCTGCAACAAATCAGGGGATCCCACCGACGCTGCCGAGATTGCGAGTTCTTCTCGTACTGCACAGTCTAATTTCTCTATGGCGGGCGAAAGGGCTTTCACGGGCTCGAATTTGTTGGCCGCAACTAGGTCGAATAGGAGCGGCTGAATCTCGTCTTGGTCGGGCTTCTCAAACTCTGCAGGCTTTGAAGAGTCGTCCAGCTGGTGACTACTTTGCAGGTGGTGATCTGCCATTCGCCTCGAGAGGAATCCAATTTCCGCATACTCACAACCAGGAACGTCGCATTTCCATGGTTTGTCGTGGTTTCTTTCATGAGAGCGGCGGTCAGAGTCGGCGCTAAAACCACGACGGTGGAATCGGCAGCGTAGAAACCCACATTTGAAGATGTTGACTCCATAATGGTGAGTGATCATTTTCCGGTTGTACGCTGTTCCGCAGAGACTGGTGTTGAATCGCCGGTGTAATTCGATCGACACTTGAGAGATGGTGAGAGGGTCAAGATGAATCCATCGTTCAGCTGGAAATCGTCATCAGCAAGGCAGATCGTACAGAGGGTCGTTGTACTCACATCTTTGGAGATGGTAGTCTGCTTTTGAGGATGCACTCCGGAATCGAGAGACATTGCGGAGCATCTCTGCCAGGTTAGGCTGTGTACGCTTCAATGCCAGAATGGCCTCGTTCATGTTGAACTCCATGTCTCCCTTTTGATCACCCTGTTGGTAGCCTTCCGCCAATCGTGTGTGAAGTTGTTGCAGCCGGTCTACCAGGCTGTCGGGGAGAGAGGTCGCCTTGGATAGAGCCAGATATTGCTTGATCAGACTCCACCAGTACGTAGACGCGAAATTGTGAAACCGATAGGCTCCTGAAATTATGCTGTCTTCCATCTCTTCCTCGATGAATTCCAGGTCGTGATGCTCCTGGCATAGGTAGCCGATGCAGCGAATAGCAAGGCTAAGGGTCATGTCCGATAATGAGATGAAGCCGTCAATTTTGTTGTTGAAAATGTACCTAGATGAATGGAGATTAGTCGGTTACTAACCCTAACACTGAGAAATATTATTCCGTAGAGATCCCTGGTTTTTCACAGGCATGCGAAATTCAAGGGGGCACGACATCCAGGTAAAGACTAGCTGCGTCCGAGCATGCAAAGATATCGAGTTGACAATTCTCCTCGGCTTAATTGACATATGTAGCCCAATAGTACTTAGAGCTCTGTAAATCGAGGGGTATAAAGAAGTGTAAGTATACATGATCCAATTACATCCACAGTCCAGGGCAAGAGCACAGCCAAAGAAACAGCATGCGACTGAGGCCCAACTAAAAGTCCTGCCCCTTAGGCCTCTTAATTAACCATCTAACAAGTGTTGATATAACCGGTGTCATACAGGTCATCATTAAGGGGGCCCCAGAGGCTCCCTTCCTCTCCCGTATAAGAGATGTAGCAAAAGTTACTACCCGGCATGTAGGCGAAGGCGATGCAATTACCGGCATTGGCGCAAGCGTCGAGGCACGCATCCAGAGTCATGTTGTCATCGTAGTAGGAGACTCCGCCGATAACTTTGCCCCGGAGAATCTTGATATGCTTGTAGCAGTCGGGATCGGGGGCCGCAGAGCTGGTCGTGGTCGCCGAGGCGGTGGTTGATGCACTCTCCGTGCTGCTCAAGGTAGTGATGGTGGCCGTGGTGGACGCGGTCTCAGTACTCTCGGTGCTGAGAGTAGCAGTAGTCGATGCGGTCTCGCTGCTATAGAAGCTGGAAGAGGTGGCCGTTGTGGCCTCGCTGGTGACAGCAGTGGTGGTTCCAGAGACATAGCATGGGCCGGCAGCCGCCATTCCCGCAGCGAGGGTGAGGGTCAAAAACGAGCGGAAAGCCATAGTTGGTAATGTTAAAATATGGTGCAAACGAGGGTGGTAAGGAGCGAGCTGCCCGATATAGAGATGCCAAGAATCGAGGTTTATATGTTCCCCTGAAGGATTACCTAGATCCATCACCATTGTGAACCGTTGCCAAGCCGCTGATTTTAGGCCCAATAGTTCCTCCAAGCTTGGAAACCGGTGGTTCAAGAACCAATCGATCCAACCAAAGGCACCGGAAGTTCGGCACAGAGTTATTCTACACTAGTTTGCATGGGAGATTTGGTGGAAATGGAGCGACTCGTGAGCCACAATTAAGAGAAAGACTAAATCCTCACTAATCAACGGAAGAAATCACTACCAAGCCAAGGCTTTTTACCAGTAGAACTTGGCCTGGCGTCCACCCCATTCAGAAGTGGAATGGCCCTACTACGTACTGTAGTAGAACCCATAAGGCTGATCTGCTCGGCCCCTAAAGCCACCCAAGCCTCGACAGCCACAACTGTTTAACGTCGTTTCTGGACGCCCCTTAGTTCTGAACTCGTGTGTTGAGATAACCTGATTTGGTATTGACCTCTTGTCTATCAATTTCTTGCCTCCAAGATCGCCAGACATAGGCGGTGTGGTGGCTTCGGTCGTCAAAGACCAACTCAGTTTCTTTCATAGCCCAACCATTCCGATGACTTTGATACTAACGACAGACTAGAAGATCCCATCCGAATCTCATGGTAGGAAAATACGATTTTATGACTTTATCCTGTCCTACGGCCCAGTCGTAGTCTGCCCCTGTTTCTGTGACGTCATGGGACGCAACCGACCTCCCTAAGCTACCTACCCTAGAGGCCACAATCGATAAAGGGTGGTTAGAGGCTGAGTGCTGTGTAACCGCTGTGGAATCCTATTGAAGAAGGCCGACGGAGACTCAAATGACCAGCAGTGGTGATTGGCAGCAATGCCAAGTTAAATCCGTAGCTGCGAAATTGACGCCTTCCGTCTCTCTTAAGCTGGGTGTTTGTCCGTTTCCGCCTCCGCCCAGCTCCCTCGACAACGAAGTCATCACTTCCGAGACTGGTCATGCTTGAATACTCTATTCTTGAATTTCAAGAAAGTGAGGCAGTGTCTGACCTTATTGATTGATGCTCTGGTGTTGAAAGTCTAAGGGTTGCCTGACTTCAACCGTCAGACTCCTCAACCCTCCTGACTGACAGGGATGGCATTTGGAGGCCCCACAAAGTACGGTAGTCTACAATGCTGAGATAGCCAGATCTCTTCATGGCTGGTCACATGGTCACCACAGTGGATCGCCAAGAGGTGAAGGTCGTCCAAGACGCGATGGCAGTGCAGAGATGCCAGAAACAAGTTGAGGGAGAAGGTGACAAGCGGGTCTATTGAGTGCCCAATAGGTGGCTCAATATTCGTAATGCGGAACGCGTGTCCCGTGCTGTGGCTATGGCTGCGAAGTGTATGGTGCGTTCTTGTAAGTTGTATGGCCAATATCTGGGGATGTATGGCTGCTGCCTGAGAGGCAGCTCAAGAAAGTTGTAGAGGGATGAGATGTATCGATTGAAACAGGAGATGCAAAGATCGCTAGGCACACAGACAAGAACCAACTAGAAAAACAACCGCGGTGAATGCCGCGTCATTGAAAACGCCATGAATGCACCTTTTATACCGTCATCAAGCCACATTCCAAACTGTAAAATCATATCTTCCCTCTGTATTCATCTTTCGAGGTCCACGACGTGGAGGAGGGTGGCTGAGCTCCATCGCACTGCGCCCCCATCAGCAGCCGACCTTGGAGGTCAAGACCTGTGTCAGACAGCCAGCGTTCGATACTGCCGCTGTAGTCCTGTGGTGAAAAGAGGTAGCTTGACGACTGACACGTGTTGCTGGGCTGGTTAGCCAGTGAGGTGAAGGGGGAGATGACCGGGAACAAACCTCTCTGTTGACGTTGATTTCGGCATGGTAGAAGCAGGCTTAGAAAGCTGTGGCGTTTCTTGTTCTGTATGGTCGTTGGAGTGAGAAAGAGGGGGATTTGAGAGCAGAATCACATCCGAAATCGAGGACGAGCAATCGTGTTTTAACAGACATCTCTTGGCCTGACATTCCACGATCGTGTAGACAAGCGTCCGAATCTGTGGACGCGATCCTCAATTGTGGACGTGATGCTTGAACATGATCCGCATCTGCGGTGTCGACAGGGATCCCCCCTGTCTCTGGGGTACGCACTGGCGTGAACACACAAACTCTGGGGTTTCTTTATCGTAATCTGATTGCACCTTTGTTTGAACAATGGAGCCCTGTTGAGGCTACCGTCACTTGCTACGGATGCCGGAGTCAAGGCACAGCCCATCCGTCTATTGTGCCGTTGATCGGGTGTCTGCCAGGACGGCCCGCCCCGTGGGCTCCAACTAACGGGTCATCGGCTTCCGGGTAAAGTTAAAGTTAGCGGCTCATCCAACGCACCCCAGGCTCGATCAATATGCCTTGTGGTGATAAAATGGGGTGATGTGATGTATCTGACATGGTTCACGATAGCCTCCGTCCAATTAATGTCCGACGATTGGATGTTCGCACGATAGAGATACGAAAATGCGTGCTGCACTCCACGCCTGCGGGCCAGGTCCATGTCCGTCCACGACTGCGGACTAGGCGGGACTGCGATGAAATTGATATTAGCAAACCACAATCCGCAGCAAAGATCGACCATGAAACAAGCCATTCGCAGTCTCGGACTGCCTAGACTGTCTTTTTGATTCTTCAAAGAAATTACAAGACCGCAGATGTGGACCAATTGAGCCGCTTTGGTTGCCTCTTGGTGATAAAAGGCAACTGGTCCGCTGTGTTTCTCATCAAGCCCGAGTTTCAAACAACCTTCTCCTTCACTGCACGCGCCAGTTTTCTTGGACATCTTTAAGTTTTCACTTTCATCGCTTTGAGGCTTTTGAGGCTGTTAGGATGATGTGCTACCAACTCCCCGCCAAGCGGCAAGATTCGCCCGTTGCTCGTCTGTGCGACCTCGTCCTGCATCCCATTGATGCGTTCACCAACGTCATCCGTGACCTCCTTCATCGCTTCAAATCAAAGCGGCATAAAGACGCCGTGGTGGAAGTATCGAATCAAGCCTCGACTCGTCACTCCAACTTCAGTGGGAGCGAGGATGTTGCTGTCACCGCAGATGCACAGCCATCACATCAGGCTGCGACATGTCTCACCTTTGCCTACACTCCATGGGGTCTCCTATCCAGCTGTACCAAGGGTTTGGGCTTGATCTTCTTCCAACTTCTCATCTCGAAGCTTCTCGTCATCACCATTCTTGTCCACAAACTCCCTTTCTTCAATCCCCTCTTCGTCTTCCTACCAAGGCTGTGCGACTTTGCACACGGCCATTTCAAGACGTGCCCCCAGACTAGCCAGTCTTCAACCGCCCCGTCGCGCCAAAGCCGCAGGGCCGAAAACCGCCAAGAGAAGAAGGGCAAGCGACGACAAAGAGGAGACGGCAATGGGGATAATCCCGACGATGGGGGGAACGATGGCGGCAAAAAGCGAGATGGCCTTCGATTCCCATTTTTCGATTTTACGGTCAAGCTGTTTGACTGCCCTTTCCACAAGTACGACCATGTCCGGTACCAAAGCTGCAGAGGATATGCCCGCTTCTGCGACCTCAAACAGCACATTGAGCGCCAGCACGTCCTTGGACAAGACAAATACCATTGTCCAAAGTGTCGCATCGAGTTTACCCACGGAGAAGACCTCAAGGCGTCACGCGATCGTCACATGAGAGCCCAAGAGCGCTGCCGGAGAGCGACAATCGAAGAGACTGGCGCAATACTTCTTGAAGAGTATGATGGTTGGAAAGACACCTTTCTGAAAGCCAACAATGACCCAGTCGACAAGTGGAATTGTATCTGGCGCCAGATCTTTTTCTCTACACCCCCTTCACCTTACGTGGAAGATCTCGCTTCGGCGATGGTGAATAGTTATCACAACGCAGCCACCACGATGCTTCCTTCAGCGATTTCCAATATTGTTCTCGGCCGTGGCTATTACGTTGATGAATACCTTGCCGGTGAAATTACTCAACAAGTCATCCATCTCCTCTTCTCATACCAAGGCCCCTCCGCACCCTGATCTTGGCCCGGGGCTGGAATCTCCAACAGTCAGCACACCGTTGGATCTCACGGCTGGATGCTTACCTCTCCGAACACTACTAGTATTGGCACTCTCTTTCTTTCTGCGGCTCCGGGCCTTTGTTGTGGAAGCGCCATGGGGATGATGCAGATCTTTCATTTGTTTTGTTTATGTTGCACGAGGTTATGAAGGGATGAAGGTGGGCATGGAACATGGAACGCGAAATAGGTCATGGGAAATTTACCCCGATGGGCATTGACCGGGGAACCGAGGGAAGTGCTTGCAAAAAAAAAGATTTGGGATACAGGGTGATTTCCCCTGTCCATCGAACAGGACTAGACGCTTTTGTCAGAGCCCGAAGTTCATCATCTTCTTCTTCAATCATCAGTAGAAAGTGGACCCCTGAGGGCTCATTTTAGCGATGATTCACTTTTTTCGTGAATTGAACATTTACCCTTAATTTTCCATTTTCCCCTAAGAAATAAGTGATAAGCTGTCAGACTCGCCCTTGAAATCCTTTTGGGAGATGTGAGAGTTGTTATGAAAGGCCAACGTACCTAGTTATTTTGTGGAAATGGAAATATTAAGGGTCATAACTATTCATCACAGAGGTAGACGAGTTTTACCCCCTAATGGCGGCTAAATTATCAAGCTAGTACTGGATTCATGTATTATCCTTTGATCTTTACATACGATATTGCTTAAGCCCGTGCAAACCATCTTCTGTTTGTGAAGCCTGTTAGACAGTTCCTCGTTGCGTTGTAGAGTGCTTGCGTGGACGTAATACATACCTTATCTCCCGATCTTTCAACACGTCCTTGTTCCCTTTCTAGATTGCTGCTAAACATTTAGCAAGTGCTAGTGGACGAATCTTCCCCAACGATATCCGCCAACAGATCTTCTAAAACCAAGTCACACAGTGCATCCAGCGCCCTCTCGTCGTCTCCATCGTGTTCGTCAAGAAAGCCTCGACTTCTTAGGAAATCTGATACACATCGCCACCCGCACATCTCCCAAAAGTCTCGAGCCATTGAAACCTCGAGCCCGAGGCCTTGGTCCAGGTATGGCGAGCGAGGTGGCTGCGAAGGGAAGACTATTGTCCACATCCGTTGCCATCGCTTTCTCTCATCGAGATTCCATCTGTCCTTTTTCCACAGCCTGGATATCTGATATTGATCAAGACCATCCATGGGCTTTGGATCCAACACCTCGCACTTTTCATCTAAGATATGATTGTCGCGACTGATTGGTGTTTCAAAGGTCTCGGAGCATCTCGCGCAGTAAAAAGGCTTTACGTGATCGCGTTCGAGATGATCTTTAAGACCATCGATTGACTGCGAGTTGTACAAGAGTAGACAAGGCTTGTTCTTTACCGGGTCGGCGGCATGATAGTGGCAAGCCAAGCGAGGGGGCCTTATCATTCTGCGCTGTCGAGAGACTACTACCAGCTCCGTGTCACTGGGGTCTTGATCTTCCTCGAGGAAAGAAAGCTCCGGTTGCCAGCTTGCCATTCTAGACCGTCTCCGGGGTGATGCGTCGTACTGTACGTGAGGTCTGAACTCATTGAGCTGGGTGTGTGCCAACTGCAGGAGCTTGGGTCTGAGACTCTGCCACTCGTGTTCTTTGGGCAGAGTATGATCTTCGGCCCGGTCTTGATACTCAGAATTGCTTTCACTGTCGCTACTTGACGATGAGGAGTCCCATTCGTCCTCTGAAGATAATGAACAGGGTGTGGCGGAGGCCCAAGTGCGGACAGGGGTTGTCCCCCGACTGGACCTTGACGATGGGTATGTACCCGACCTTACTAGGTGGCGTGATGTCAATCCACGTGCTGGATTGTTTCTCATTACAGCTTGCGCGAGTAAGTTGCTCGCATGGTTGGATCCTTGATTGGTTGGTGGGTGAGGAGTGTGAAGTTGTGTTTGGCGTGCCATGCTGGTGGTGTAGGGATGCTCTGGAGGAGTAGAAAGGGGCACAAGAAGCCACAATTGGGCGAGTTTGATGTTTGAAGACTGGTGCTCATCGTGTCTCTGTACTAATTGACATTCTTGGGGTTGATATAACGTCGTCTCAGAATGCGGCTCTGTTGATCCCGGCAGAGATTTGCGAATTAATGAGGAACCCAAAGAAAGGCAGACAAGGCAACGAGGCAGGCCACTATAGACGAGACCGAGAAAGACCAATGCTGGTGCTTACCCTACTTGGCATCGGGCACAACCCCCGGTAGGCCTCATTTACGCAGCTGTGTACATCGAATATCTGTGCACCAATAAGCGCCGAGACGCGTCCGCAATTGAGGAGTGTTTTACCCAGTCTCCAATCAGCTTTCGCTTGACCTTTATAGAAAACGCCGACATCCACAATCGCGGAATGTCCGCCGGGGCGGGTCAAGCCAGCCTTGTTCGGCGAGCAGCGGCAGGTGGCTACTTATAGGCCATGGTTGCTCCATTCACACGTCAGTTTCAACCCTTCATTTCATGCCAGTGAGGAGGCGCCCCTTGTGCGACCTACTAGGGATGACATGTTGACTGCGAGTGCGGAATTGTATCGTGTTGTCGGGCGTGTTCTACGGGGCATTACGCCAACGCGCGCGTACTCCAATTGTTGGCGCTTATTGCCTTTTACCACATGTTTATTGAGGAATCTTTTTCAACCCGTCGGTGATAAAGAATCTGCAAGCAGCTGATCTGCTTGGGCGCGGTTGAGAAAGTGGCTGATGATGGGCTTGTGATGGAGAGAGGGCACATCTCCCAACCAGAAGCCGTTGAGTGAGTAACGAGTGGATTTGCAAGCCACAATGTCTCGGTGTGATCTCCTCAAAATCAAATCCATGAATAGTGTAATTTAGTTTCATTAAGTTAAACATTATAAGACATATCTCAAACCGTCTAGGCGAAATCCCCAGGCTCTACCCGCGATCTCCTGCTCTCGTCCCTGCCATCGTGCATCTGAATGGTCGTGTTGACCGTAATTCCTGCCTTGTCTGTCCTATCGATCGGTCGGCCCGTCTCCTTGACCAACTCATCCTGTGAGTCGTTGTCTCGGTTGCTTGTTCCCCCGACGACGTTGGTTGTGATGCGACTTTGTTGTGTTCGTCTACTGCGGTTTGCGCCCGCTGATGAGAGTTCGTAGTGTCCGTAGTTCGAACCGGTTCCGGCGGAGGACATGTGTCCTAGGAAAAGAGTGCGAAGCGCTGGATTGATGTTAGTATCAGACGCATTGGAGGTACTCTGGAAGAGGGGACGTACGCGGGAGGCACGTGGCGATGATAGCGACAGCAGTCTCAATCATAGAGACAGTGCACGTCAACATGGTCTCGTTTCGCTTCGAATAGTATGCTCGAATAACTACACACGTCAGGCCCTGTGATGTGAGGGTTGTGGGACTCTACTCACTGCTTGCGATGACGACAAAGAAGCCAAGCGCAAAGATTGCTGCTACACCAAGCTTTTGCTTCATCTTCATCTGAAGCTGCAGAACCATCGAGATGGGCAGACTAATAACTGATGGGTGTTAGTCGGAGGCGACGGCTGCGATAATTTGGCTACTCACTGGCAACATCAGTGCCGATGTTTACTGGAGGAATGTTAGTATTTGGTGCGACATGTGCTTAAAGTGAATGAACTTACGGATAATCGTCAACCAGTAATTGATCTCAGCGTTGTGCGGATCGCATTGGTCTGTAAACCGTCAGTATCGCATCGTGACCGCACAGATGTATTGTCCATACAGTCGGGATCTTGCGACCATCTCTTGTCGTGCGGGAAGCACTGAAAGATGATGTGAAAGAAGATGACGGCCCAGAATACGACCAGAAGCCCAAGCGCGACGTTGTAGATAATCTGTAACTTCGTTCCCGGCGCGGCGAGTCGCTTGTAGAACAGGACGAGGGCGATCTTGATGGCCCATAGCGAAGACACGTAGAGGATCGATCCTGGCACAATCATCTTCACAACGAGTCAGACGCCATCGCTGAAAATTGTTCAAACTGGGGCAGTAATTACCTTCATAATCTGTATAAAGTTCTCCCTGCTCGCCTTCGGAATCTCAGCCATCCCCAGATTCCACATGTGCTGCTGTATCACCAAGTCCCCGATGAGACAGCATGTCGCCAGTATAATGAGTCCATCGTCGATCGCCAGAGACCCGAACTTGCGGAAGCGGATCCACAACCGGGCGGCCAGGAAGAGACAGGCGACCGCGGTGCAGATGTACCACGATATCTAGTGAAGACGATTAATACCCTAGGGATCAGCGACGGGGAACAAACTGCACATACCACTTGACCAAGACCCTCTGCCATTGCGACTCAAGATGTGCAAGTGAACCAACACGCGGAGAGGCCGGTCGAGGGGGTCCCGGGTCTTATTCCTTCGATCTGCAGGTCAGTCGACATTTTCCGTCTTGCCTGTGTTTTAGCCACAGGCCCCTGACCTTCCATGCCGTAGACCGAAAAGTACAGGGATGGTGCATTAGCTGACCAAGTGCTCGGTGTTTAGGGAAGGCCGTCAGCTGTGTGTGTATATGCAACTGAATTATTACGGGAAAGAACGGCGTAGTTTCGGTGCATCTTGGCTTGGCTCCACGCTGTGAGCTAAGGGAGGCGAGAACACAGCAATGGTACGATTGTGATAATGACCATATTATGGCCATAGCTGCTGCTTGTGTCCCCAAGCGTCCATCCACCGCAGTACCAGGTAGTATTCCGACGCAAGCCATGGACGTTTCTCTGCAAAAGAGGGTGAAATCCAGGAACGGTCATGTTCTGGCGAACGCCTCCAGGGTCTTTGAACTCTAAATTGTGGTCATGGTCCACTCTCTAGTTTTTATCGGTTCTTGCTTGGTCTTCCCATTTTGGAGATTTGTCTGCCGATCATTTTGATGTCGAGTCAAGGTACTCACATTATTGGTACAGCTGGTAATGACTCGGGGTAGAGGTACTTGATGGCGAAATAGAATGGGATCTTGAGGAAAATGCCTCGCTTTGAACTTCAGACAGATTTCTGCCTTGACGACCAACATCCCGCTCAGTATACCTCAAGCGTAGTGCCTCAAGAGCTCAGTGAGAATACAGTGCATAGGGAGCCAACAAGTCCCCCACAGCAACCACCCATCTCGAACAATGCATGGAATCTTCACACAAACCGTCAGGGTAATATTTCAGCTCATCCGGGAGTTCCGATATCTTGCCGAAGTCTTGCCATCCAAGCTAGAGACGCAGGGGCTCTTGACACTGCCTAGTTAGGAAGCTATCCCACTAGAGTGGCTAGGATCCTTACCTGGCAGAGTCATGGCCCATGCCTCAACTTGTCGATTATCTCCGACTACCAAACGTCAAAGCGTACCACGATTGCCTGAGCTGACAATTCCGCATAGCTAGGCGGGCAATATTGTCCCCTAGCTCTGCCGAGGAACATCCCGGCCGCTCATGGTTCTCTCCACTTTCTGGAACCCTCGACGTCTGCATCTAGTTAGAGGCTCCTGCACCGCCCGCTCCTCGGGGATATTGCCCTTTCATCTGGGGAGTTTCCATTATTAAAAAGTCTGATCCTGCTTGTCCTGCTGTACTGCCAGAAAACTTCCATGTGAAGGAGGAGTCGATCTTGTCCCTTTCTGCATCTCAGGTTTCAGCCATCAGCGACCAGTGCATCATGATGGGACTCGTCGATGTGATCACGACCGCTACAGGTCTAGCTTTGGCTGCCTCGTGCTTCGTTTCTGGAACAGCGGCCGCTGCTTGCCCTTCTAGTCGCCCGCAGGTGCCCAGCGCTGTTATTCCGCAGGGCACGATTAAGGGGTTCCAAGACGAGCATTGCAACTCGGTCTTCCTGGGCGTTCCTTTTGCTGCGACCACGGGTGGAGACAACCGGTAAGTCTAGAATATCCTGATACTCAACGCCACCCTCACCTGTTTACCATTGCTGACGATTGATTAGATGGCATGCGCCTCAGGACCTCCCCAACTCCAAGTCCACTTTCAAGGCTGTCTCGTATGGCCCGACATGTCCCCAGGCCATCTCCAACGGCAACTTCGCCCAACAGGATGAGAACTGCCTGAACCTCAACATCTGGGCGCCCTCCAAGGGCAAGAACCTGCCCGTGAGTTCCAACTTCAGACAACATGCCACTTCTAGGCTGATTGATTCCACAGGTCTTCGTTTACATGTATGGCGGTGCCATGGTCACCGGCTCCAACAGCAACCCCCAGATTCAAGGCACCAACTTTGCTCGCAATGGTGTCGTCTATGTCAACTTCAACACGCGTGAGAGCATCTTTGCCTCGCCCAACTCGGCTGAGCTGAAGAAGAGCAACCCCGATGAGTCGCAGAACTTTAGCATCCTGGATGTGGAAAAGGCTTTGGACTGGGTTCACAAGAACATCCGCGGTAAGAGCATGTACTCCTCCAGGTAGTCACCTAGGCTAACATCTCGCAGCATTTGGCGGTAACCCCGATCACATCGTCTTCGGTGGTCACTCTTCCGGTGGCGTCCAAGTCGACCACTACCTTTGGAACCATCCTGACACCTTCCTCAAGGGTGCTGTCGAGATGAGCGCCAATGCCGTCTCGGGCCCTGCTTATGCTCCCGTCAACCAGGCCCTCGATGCCGTTGCCGAGGAGGTCGGTTGCCCCAAGGGCAATGGCCAACTCGAGTGTCTTCGTGATGTCAACGTCTACGACTTCCAGACTGCCAACTTCAACTCGACCTTCAACACATGGTTCACTCCCGTCATTGACGACATCACTCGATACTCCAACTATGCCAAGCGCTTCTCAGCAGGAAGCTATGCGTCGCATGTCCCTCTGTTGACCGGCACGTCCAACGGAGAGGGAACCATCTTCAGCCTTGTCTACGGTGCTGAGAACGGCAACTTTAGCTCTTGGATCAACACCTTTGATGCTGATAGCGCTCATATTCCCGACAAGTTGCTCCTCAACGCATACAAGGCCTCGGATTACGCGAGCGAGTCCCTTCGCAGCGGTGCCCAGTACGGCGATGCTCGCTTCAACTGCCCTGTCGACTATTTCCTCGATGTTCGAAGCAAGAGACAGGACACCTGGGTCTACCGCTTCTTCGGTGCCTACGACAACGTCGTGGGTCCTCCTAACACTGCTCCCACCCACGGAACGGAGGTGCCTTTCTTCCACGGTGGAAACGAGTGCTTCGATTCTCTTCAGGGTGTCACCGACGCTCAACAGGCTCTGGCTGATTCTATCCACAAGTGGTTTGTTGCCTGGATCAAGAACCCCGCTGCTGGACCCGGTTGGAACAAGGTCTCCAAGTCGGGCGAGTTGGTCAAGCTTGGAGTTCCTGGTGATGAACTTTCTCTGCTCAAGGCCTCGAGAGGGCAGTTCAACGGCGTCTGCCAATCTGTAAGTGCGCCAATTCATTTTTTATTCCAGTACGCTAACAAGATATCAGGTTTACAACCCTCGATTCCCTCAGTACCCCGTGGTTCAGTCTGTCGCGAGTCTCGTGCAGAAGCTTCTCGGAGAACTCTTGGGATAAACATACAACAGCATAGACCTTTCTATTAATATAAACCCCAGGGTTACCTGCCATCGCTGCGTGACGAAGTCATCTCTTACTTTCTCTGCCTTCCAGGGCTGTATCTACGTCTACTTTTTGTCCACTACCTATGCAGGGTGTGAACTGCGTCCACTGGCGACGCTGGTTGACCAAGCTATTCCATTGCTACACTGAATCTCGGGTCCTAGTGTCTCGCATCTGACAAGTCACATTCGAGCATCATAAGGTTTCTGTGCCAGTAGCGAAACTGGGCCCCAGTTGTACACCAAACCGTCAGTTCGCGAGGCGACAAGTTTGTCCAGCCCCTTCTCGCAAGTCTGCAGCAGAGCGTTGTCCGTGCAAGAGCCAGCCCTCTTGATACCAGCCAGAATCTCTTTCAGGGCCATCAGGTATGTATTTGTACCAATTTGAATCAGCCCGGGTGCGAATTGGCGCTCTTTGTATTCGATCATGGCCATGCCGCAAGACGCCAGAGAAGAGGAGAGATGAGTGACCCAGCTATGTTGAATGTCAGTGGCCGATATTTAAGTCAAGTGTCGCCAAGGGGAAAGCATCTATAGTCAAGGCCTGCGGATACGAAAAGCTTGTTGGCCTGGACCTCAAAGTCCTTCCCCGCTAGACCTCGCACATCTTGATTGAGAAGATTCGCCTCCTCCCACTGGATATATCCCCCAGGTTCTAAACGTTTTCACTAGTCAGCCGTCCTCCCCTGAGCCATGCGAAGTTGCTGTTTCGAACTTACTGAGCAGCTTGGAGACGCTGCGAATCACAAGCTTCACGTCCTTAGTCCTGAGGTTACTTGCCCACATGCGCAAGTGCACGACATCGTACTCCCCATGCAAGGGTTCGGGTGGATCACGGAGAGAATCCATCAAGCTGAGCTTGATGTTGGAAGTCCATAGTTGCTCAGAGGGAAATTGACGGGAGGATATGTCGTATCCGTGGAGACAGGCAGTGTCTGGAAGGTCTTGTGCCAAGTCAAACAACCAGATACTAGAAGCCCCTGTCAGCCGGTGATTCCATAGCCTTCGAAAGGGCGTACCCCGTGCCCGTCCCAACTTCGGCGATTTTCATATGGTCGGACTTCGGAATCGCAGGATGCAACGTATATCTGTTGTGAAGCTTCCACAACAGGTGTTGGGCATCAAGCCTGAGCACGATCAGTTTTTTTTCAGTATTGGTTCGTTCATGATGAGCAGCCGTGCCTGACAGAGTCGGAGATATCCCGACCCAAGACATAATCATCTTCAGCTAGCCAATTGGCCATTTTGTTGCTTCGCACACCTTGTACTTGAAGAAATGGTTGTTGGGCTGAAAGGGTCCGTTGTCATTTGTGCCACGTGAACAATTTTTCAAGACATATGAATGCTTCATGACGTCAGACCTAGACACGACAGTAATCATGCAGTATACACGCATTACTGCAATTCACCCGGTCTCAAACTAATGAGTCTCGGCATTTCTTGAGCGCGAGACATTCTAGCGGCAGCAAGGCTTACAAGTTCCAGATATGTAGCCAGAGCAGTCTTCTCAGTCATCCTGGGATGAACTTGCTCAGGAATGCACCCCAAGGGCGACCGTTGGGCCAGCCAAAAGGTAGCGCCGGTCACTATTTCCTTTGTGTAATTATAAGTTGCACCGTCTTTACGGATTTAGATTGATAGAATCTGAGCTGTCCTTTGGGGTTTGGGACTGGATATGGTGTCGTGAGACTGGCTGTTTGGTTGATCCCCTTTTGGCAGGGGCTTGACCAGTTTCCGTGTCTTACAAGGGTTTTAATGCCACCGTTTAGTCACAACTGTGCTCTCTTTTACTTTAGCCCATGAACTCGTTTGGTGACATTGTTGAGACTAATAAAGAAACTAAGGACTCAGCTAGGAGAGCAAGACTTCCCATTCCCACGTCACTTTTAGGGAGTCATGCCACTGTCTCGCCAAATCGGCGTTTTGTTCCGACTGCTTTTGTCATCTCTTAGTAGGATATATGTAGATTTGTATGTAATGAGAATAAGAGACAACACAATCTGATTCATAAACCTTTCCTTAGAAGGTGACCAGACAAACCTTTACTATCTTGTAGTCTACACAAAGCCTCATCTAGAGATCTATTACTACACAACCCTAGGTAACTTAGAACCATACCTTGATACCGCCCTTCTCAATGGACCACCAATCGCCATCCGACATGACCTTCCTATTCTTCTTCCCCTCTGGATCATAAGCAACCCACGTCGTCATATCAACCTGGTTGAACTTGGAGCCGCGCCTGAAACAGCTCCACTTGAGGGGGTTTCTTTCGTTGGTGCACTCGAGTGGGTCCGTAGAGGCAGGGCGCCAAGATCAGCCCGCGATCACGAACACTTGTCATCGTCATTGCAGCTGAAGCGCTTGACTTCAGTCGGGACCTGTCCATTCTTGGGCCTCCTTGTGAATCATGTTTAGGATGAGATTTATTCGTACATGTCTTTCTCCCCGTCCCATGACCTCGCTACGGCCCGCCATGCTTCGCCTGAATCATCATTCCGACGCCGCAGCCATGAGGCTGCCTCGTGAATTTCCCTCGACTGGTTTCGAGAGGATCGACTCGTCTCAGCTGGTGGAAGAAGAAAAGTTGCCCTTCTACCAGCGTCAAGACTACTACCCCATGCGTATCGGCCAAGTTATTCAAGGGAGCTACCAGGTAGTGGCAAAACTGGGCTATGGTACGACCTCAACCGTGTGGCTGTCTCGAGATCTTAGGTGAGTGCCCTTTCTTCGCTGGAAGCCGCCTGCTGACCACTGCTATTCCAGAGACGACAAATTCTGGGTACTGAAAATCCACGTCAATACCCTTAAACAAAATCAGGAATTAGCCGTCTATCAGCATTTGTCCGGCCTCGGCTTGGATCACGCGGGTCGGCAGCACATACGACAATTCAAAGACACATTCAAGCTAAGTGGCCCCCATGGGGAGCACGATGTCTTCGTCATGCTGCCGTTAGGAATGAGCCTCAGGACTCTGCAAGAGTTGCAGAAAGATGATGTCTTCCAGCAGGCCCTTGTCACAACCGCCCTCGACCAAACACTGCTGGGCTTGAACTATCTGCACGACGCCAGCGTCATCCATACTGGTAAGCAGCCGAGACGAGCCTCCTGGAACACCTCCCGACTGACAAGATGAAGACATTCACTCGGATAACCTTCTCATTGCGATAACCGACGAGTCGATTCTCATTACAGTGGAGGACAACGAGCTTCACCGGCCGTCAGCACGAAAGTACGTTGACGATACCGTCATTCACGTCTCCCAGTACATGTTAGGAGGCGCTGGCGCCCTCACAATCTGTGACCTCGCACAGGCACGCATTGGAAAGCTGCACCGCAGTAACGCGATGCCAGTGCCGTATCGTGCTCCCGAGGTCATTCTCGGCATGACCTGGGGGAATGCCGTGGATATCTGGAGTGTGGGACTTTTGGTAAGAAAACCCGTTGCATTCTTCTTTTAACACAGCTCACCTCTCGTCGTAGGCCTGGGACCTCCTGCAGCAGGAAGGCATCTTCCGTGTTTACGATCAATCTGAAGAGCTTAATGACGCTCATCACCTGGCTGCCATGACGGCACTGCTTGGGCCGCCACCGGGTGTTTTCCTTAGGAGGAGCGACAAGACGAGCAAGTATTGGAATGCAGAGGGTGAGTGATGAGACACAATATTTGGTCGAGACTACTAACCAACTCTTTTTTCTCGTAGGTCAATGGCATGGCCCCGTTCCCCTCCCCCCCGAGGGGAAAATCAAGTCACTTAAAACAAACTTGTCTGGGGAAGACAGAGATAAGTTTCTTGACTTTCTGGCGGGCGTCCTCACCTGGCTCCCTGAGGATCGGTTCAGTAGCTTCGATGCATACTTTCATCCTTGGCTGAGAGGAGAAAGTAGCACTCAGTGATATGAGAATAGTTTTTGCCCTAATAGTAGGGGTATTTTAGCAATAAAGGCAAGTGTTTATGGCCTGGCTAATATACTTATACTTGTATTATTTATTTAACCCCTTTATATATAATTTACTATTAACCTTAGTTAATTAATGTGATTTTTATATTGCCTGTGATGCGCGAGTCACGTGCCCTTCTTTACACCGCCAGCGGCATATATATTAGTCCCCTCCGTCTGCCTCCCCTTCTACTGCCCCCTTTTATAATAGCTTTTCCCTCACGCGTGGCTTGAACGTGTTCGGCTTGAACGTGGTCTGTAAAACTTTCTATTTATAATTTCAGTTCTACCTCTGACATTCAATCTCAGTCTTGGCTCCCAAACGCGCCTAACTCCAACGCGCTGAATCCCAACGCGCCGAACCCGGACGCGTCAAACTTGATACCTCAAGCAACACAATTTCAACTACCTGGCAGTAGGATCGTGCCGATATGCTTTGAGATGGCCACAGACGATATCCAATACCCTTCAGGGTTCAGCCTGAAAGACGTCGTTGGCTGGGGCACGACTGGTTTAGTAGTGCTTGACGCGTCTACGAGAACTATTATCTAAGGTTGTGGTTCGAAGCATACTCCAGACGAATTCCAGCCTCAAAGGTGCCATAGTAATTCAGGAGCCCTTTATGGCCACCCTTCTCAGCCAAGCGTTCGTATATCCGCTGCTCCCTCAAGACCAAGGCCGCGTTTTCCTGATCGAGAGGTGTCTTGATCGGTTAATCAAGAAAAGCAAATTAGCGAGAAACAGCGAATATCCTGGGCTATTCAAACTGCAGAAGCACTCGAGTTTGTTCATACGGCTGGCGTCATCCATGGAGATTTGACCTGCGCAAACATTTTCTTGGATGAGGGATTCAACGCTAAGCTTGCCGACTTTGCAGGATCGTCAATTGACGGTTCCCCATTGTTAGTGGGTGTAACGGCCAGTCATCAATCTCCTGGGTCCCTGCTCTCTGTTCAGGGCGATCTCTTCGCGTTCGGTTGTGTTCTCTATGAAATCATGACCACGCAAATGCCTTACGACGGCAAGGACGATGACGAGATACAGGCCTTGTATACAAACGGTGTTTTCCCTGACACCGGCTCATTGGGTGCAATGGGCCATATCATCAGAAAATGTTGGCTAGGCAAGTATCCTGAAAGTAAGGCATTGGTACATGATTTGAAAGGTATGTCTCCCGGCTCCGAGCATCAAGGACTTGAATCATTTATTCCAAGCAGCCCAACAAGATAACTTCCTCATGAGTTCCGCCCTCATTTACATCGCTATGATCACGACAGCCATCTTCATCTACTCGAAATGGTCAGCGCGGGTCCGTTGAGTTTGGCAATGTATGCCTTACGGTGTCTCAGGAGTAGCATTTGGGACACTCTCCGGCTTTGTGAGTCGACCCCATTTGGATGGTTTGACCGTTTAAGCCCTTGGCGGGGGTGGCATCTACACAGGGGTAGCCTTCCTTGAGAGATTTTTCGCACCTATCGTACTGTGTTTTGTGGTTGATATGTTTTGCAGGCTTGTTTGTGCAACCCTTGTAGATGATCTTGGTCTCGAAGTAGTGGCACATTGTTTGCAAGGATGATTTGGAAACTTTGATGATATTTAAGTAGAGCATAGTCAGAGGCGGACGCCGCTTTCCAAGCTCCAGCAGCGAAGGCAACTGCTAGCCTTGGGCTCCTCTCTTCGCGGCCAAGGCAGAGCCACTTCCTTGTCCACTCACGTATGAGGCAAACCGACTGATGCGATCGCCGCTGCATTGTAGTTGCGCTGGCTGCATCATTAATCGACCTGTGGCCGAGGATACGGTACTCGCATGGCAGGCCTCAATTCATATCCTATCTCCCCGGCCAGTCGGATGCCCCAGAACGGAACGAGCTCTCTCGCCCTATGTGTGTCATGGCGTATCACCTGAACTCCCCGCTCGTCGTCTCGACTCGATACAGGCATTGAATTTCTCGGCCAGCCATGGTTTTTTCTTTGGACAAGGATGCGTTTCTTTTCGGCCTCGACGATTCAACGGTTCAGTACCAATCGAAGCTTGAAGCTGCCAAAGTATTCAGCCAGTTACGGAGAGATTTGGATCTAAACAAGACCGTTCTCACAACCCTTACCACGACACGATTTAATAAACGACGAACGAAGGACACGTTCCGAGATAACCTCACGAAACTGGTCAACGGAGACAAAGAGAGTCGGGCTATTTCGCACCTCCTTCACGATGACACAGTCGACCCGGAGGTCTTGATTAACCGATTGATTGTCATGCTATTCACTTTGAACAAGACGACCGTTAAAAACATTGAGAAGACTGGCTTGGTTGATATTTTTGCCCCCTTATTTTCACGCGTCATCGGCGATTGTGATATTTACCCTCAGTGAAGCAGCTCTGGTCCCTCCAGAGATAGATGACCTCGATACACCGCCAGACCTTGTCCCAAAGGGTAGGCCTGGGACGGGCAATAGTACGTCACCTTGCTAACCTCGATACAGATGTCACTGTTCAGTTTTTAAGTGCCCGGGGTGAACGGCTTGCTACCGTCCTAGGGGATTCTGCGATGCTTGAAGCCATGAAGACAAGCCGGCAATGGTTCTGGGAGAGGAAGAGAGAGGCCCTCGCCACGGAACAGAATGGAATGCGGACAGACTCTATCATCGCAATGATTCCTAGTGATACTGCACAGGATATTTCATTTATGCTACGGGTGGGATTCAAAGCGGGCTGGGAAATCGTCGGACAGCTGGAATTTGGTACGTGAGAAGACTGATGCACCCGGTTACTTAAATAGCACCTTCGCTTTGTACACCTTGACCTTGTCTCCTCGGGATACGCGCTGTCCCTGTTCTCCAGTACGCTTGTCGTGGAAAGAAGCACAAGTCTCGCCCGGCGGATAGATGGAAACCATCATTCCCTCCGATATGACCAGCTCCTGGTCGCCAACAGTGAAGATGTGCGGTCCAACGATATACTCCTCTTTGCCGTTGAGAGCATCATCTCCAATACCGGGCATCGCAAAAGCTGAAGCTCCTCTTCTTATCGTGGTTCGTAGGGGGACGTCGATCGGTTTCTACGGCTCGGGTGCCCAGGGAGGGACAATATCTAATCGTACTGTTAGCTCACCTTGAGCCCAATATGATGCCGACATACTTAGAGTGTTGTTCGCTTGCGTGAGTTTTTTGTCGAGCCCATTGTCGACTATTGGGATGGGTCTTTGAGTTAAAATAGGTTCAAGTTTAGGCCTGGCACCCGATTCATCAGAAGAATTGGGCACCTTCTCATGCCAGCGTAGCCCCACTGGAGCACGTGATGCTTGCTCAACATGTCCCACGCACCGAACGGAGGTCAACCCCAGCCAACACCTAAGCCAACACCACCGCCTGCGCCGCCTTCAACTCCTCAACCTCGACCCGTTCCGCAGCCGAAGCCCTCAGAAGACAAGACCGCTTCCATGAACGATGTTTCGGGCGACTCTGAGATAGTCCAGCTGTAGGGTGGCGTACATGGTCTCGAGGAAAACTCTCCATAGGCATTATATACTCTCAGTCTTTGGATAAAGCTAGTATGAATATTATGCCGTCTTATGCTAGGGGGGAGGGGAGAAAAGAAGAAGCCATTCAAGTGTAGTCGTTCGCTATTAGTGCAATCATTCTGTATTTTTTTCAAGTTTCAATTGCCGTTGTCACGTCTTAAAGTTTATACCACCGCCCAATCATATGCGGTATCTGATGCTAGTCTCTACTGTGAGGTCACTATCTCAGTCCCTCGCTAGGTTGGTGGCAGCGAGTTAACACTATATCTCGATTTGGGTGAAGGAAGAGAGATACTAATCATAATGGCCTTATATAGCCAGTATCCCAACCAGCGTAACCAGCACCCCACTATACCCAAATAGGAAAACCGCTAGCCATAACGCCACACTAAGAATAGCGCAGTAAGTATCTTTTATATCTTTCTTTTATAACTCCTATGAGGGTTAGGGTAAGGGTTAGTGGTTAGAGTTAGTGGTTAGGATTAGCTAAGGTTAGCTAGGGTGAGGGTTAATTCCGGGGGTTTGGGGGGCGGCGAGAGCCCCCTGGGTCTGGATTGTGTTGAAATTTGGGTGAGGGTACTTGAGGTACATGTGGGATGCTGGCTACACCAGGCTATCATAATTGGCTGAGATGCTAACACAGTGGGGTCAGTTAGGTCAGTCCCCGCCTTCTGGGTTGCCAATCGTCATCGACCACAACGTTTGGGATTTGATCATCTGACTCCTAACATCTAACCCTCGTGGCACCGCCTTGGCCTCCCGTTAATATTTAACAATGGGATCTCTATAAGTCCATCTAATCTATCTTAACTCTATACATATCTCTCATCATCTAATTACACCTCGGCAGACGTCTCGTCAGAAATGGGCAAGCCCTTTGAGCGTTTTAAATTGTCGACAGCCGCCGAACAGCTTGTTGAAGAAGCAGGTCACAATCTCAACTGTGGAAGACCTCTACCTCGCAGGATTGACGAAGCCGGAGTTGAAACTAGCGCAAGGGGCTTGCAGTATGATTGGCTTCCGCCACATCAACGACTATGGGTTCAAATCTCTAAGGATCGTGTGAGTAGCATACACCAACCCGTCCATGGCTTGAAGCTGAGTAACAAAGATGAACCAAATCAAGGCATGGAGTGGGAGTCCATTGATGCGTATTGATAAACTGGTTGTCAGGCTGGAAAAGGAATGTTCACTTCGCTCTGAGGGCATGAGTATTGTTCTTCCTATTGATCAACAGGTCACTAAAGTGGCCTTGCTACATCCAGAGGGAGTCGCTCAAGAAGACTGGCAACTTGGCTTCGGCTTTGAGCTAAGGGAAAAAATCGCGATTGGAGCTATAACGGAAGATATTACTTTCATACTGGTCAAGGTCGAACGAACCGCAGAGATTGCAGCAGCCACCTAATCTTGATATAAAAAAAGTTCCTCCTCGCCCATTAATATCCCCATATTAGTCTCCCCCTTTCCCCGGTATGGATCGGTACTGCAATGACTTTGGCTTGCTTCATGGTCTCCTAGCATAACATCTGGGTTGCCCATCTGGGCAAAAGCTATGCCTAGACTTCCTGATTCCTGAACATCTGGAAGGTAGTCCCCGACAGCTCGCTGCGTTGCGGCTTGAGCGAAAACACCTAGCCATGGTGAGGTGTGTTCATCAGCAAGAAACGTTGCGCCACCCCCCTTGGACGCGTTTGGGGAATTGTCCTCCGAATGGCGAGGCGCAACAACAGCATCGCCAAGAGCTGGTAGGTACCCGTCTATATTGCCTGCTAGAGGTGGAAACTCGGCTTCACCAGGGGTTGCTTGAACACGCGACTCCTCGACCCGCGCCTCTATTCCACTCACGACTTGAATTCTACATTCATACTCCTGTTGACTAAGATTTGTTCCCAGGGCTTTGTTGACGTCATCTAAACTGGTTCAGTTGTTAGCATCCACCTGTCCAGTCGAAAACAATAGACACACCTCCATGGACCGCTGTATGCAACTAGAAACGCCGGAGAAAAGGATATACACATATCCTTCTGTACCTCATATGCGAGGGATTCGATCTTTGTGGTAATCTGGCCAAAAAGATAACCACTAGTCTCTTTCCACTCTGCCCACTTCTTAATGTCGCTAGCGGCGGGCCACCTACTGATGTTCAGTAAATTTCTTGCAGTCGGACCTCGTGGCTTTACAAAGCACAAAGACCTGAGAGCCCAAGTAACCCAGTTTGACTTCTAGCTTCTCGATCAAGCCAGCCGCCCACTTGGCAGCACCTCGAAGCCTCATCCAGTAGGCAGAGCTTGGCTGACGTTCGGGTAGACAAGCCTGGGTGAGCTTATCCACTTCCTCAACGTTCATTCCGCCCTGTCGAGCTACGATGTAGATGTAGAAAAAGAGCAGGAGGCTATAATTACTCAACTGAGCCGAATTGGCCGCATGCTGGCGGAGGACTTCTTGAAGTCGTTGGTACGCTTCAATAATCGCAAAAGGAGTTGCCACTGGCTTGCAGGAAATAGCGGAACGAATGAAAGGTGAACGGAGCATGAGGATTCGCCAAGCGTCGACGATCTGTTCTGGCGTCGATAGTTGCGTTTCGCTTCGCGTCTTGGACCATTGCGATTCGGTGGTCGGGACTCGGGCAAGAAAATCAGCCGTTGCTTCCTCCCAGCGTGATTTGGAGGCTAGCGCTCCTAATTCTGCGATCTCCGGGGTTTCTATTTGCCACACCAGATACGACGTGGAGGAGGAATCTGATGGTGTAGGTAGGTTCAACTCTGTTGACTGTGATCGGGCTCGGTGCAGTTCCCATTCCAGCTTTGCGTTGCGGTTGGCCAATGAACCGACTCTGTTCTCCAGGTACTGTAGGTATTCGTTTGTAGAACCCTTGAATGGGTAACGCCGCCTGTGACGGGCCATATTGAGTTGTGAAGAGTAAGGAGGATGCGAAGCTTGTGGAACAGGAGCTTGGGCTCCTTTTTGGCCAAATCGGGTTGCCACTCACAGTGGCAACCCGATTTGGTATAGTTGGGTGACAAGAACAAATCAAGCTGCGATGGAGTAGAGGGTCTCAAAATACAAATATCCTCCCAGTCCCGGAATAGAATTACACTTCTACACCGGCATCTCGCTGCCTCGTTTGCTTTCTTTCTATCCAAAGAATCACTCTTTTAGGGAAACCATATGGCTACGACGCGCGGGAGGGGCCTTCTGGCTCAAATTGCCACCCCTGTTGTCGCTGACCGTCCACTGACGTTTGACAAACCGGCCAGTCCCTTTTCAAGCTTCGACACCGAAACGCCCAAGTCTGCTTCGAACGGCGTTATCGGGGAGAATGGTGGCAGCACCCCGGTGCAGCAGATTCTTTGTGTGCGAACCATTAAATCGGTAACACGAATACTCCAGTGGTTTGGGTTTTTGCTTATCTTTAATAGGACATCAAACGCATCCCGCCCCGTCTTCTCCAGGCACCGTTGGATGATGAGGAGTGGGTAGAGTGTCATGTCCAACTGGAGACAGCCGCTTCTGACTGGACATGGATCAAGGATCTCTCCACTGTACATGTCGTTGGGGAGACTTCCGATTACAAGTCTTGTGTGGTTGTTGTTGCTGGCTCTTGCATCCATACCCTTCACGATCTCGATTTTCCCTCTTCAATTGCACATCAGGGGAGCCTCTGCCATGACGTCTCGGAGCCGGGCGAAATAGAGATGAAAGTGCGCGGCAAACAACAGGCAAGGTGGAAGCGTCAGCATCGCTTTCTAGACAACGCGGTCCGAGGCGTTTCATCCGGGCACGGTCGGGGCTCTGCCGGTATTATCGGCGCAATATCCGCAACAAAAGCCTCCTGTCACCGATCGAGCGGGCTAACTTGATACGAGACATACGAGTACGTTCCCACTACCACATTGTTAGGGCGGATGACTAACACTATCTAGAAAGCTCCTAAACACGCGCGCGAACGGTTCTTTCTTTCATGTCTCATCCTTGCCCTGGGTTCACTTCACAGCCTGTGTGTTGAGGCTGCTACGGAGCTCATCGAACGAGACTCCAAGGCATGGATGAAACATTTTGAGGAATGGGGAACTGAGAAGACAGCCTGGCTAACAGGTAACACCGAAGCAGAGATGCACGAGATTTCGCTGTTTCGATCGGTGTTCGAGTCTGCCGGCGGTAAGACGGACTTCCACCAACACAGTTTTGATGACAGGAGATCAGCAAACGATAACTTGGGTACTCTCGGCCGCCTTTTAGGCGTCATTCCCATAGAGCCAGTATCATTCGGGCTTGCTGGAGCATTAAACGTGAAGGAAGCTCTTTCGGATTACCAACAATTCCAGTACCAGGTGCTGGATGTGGAAGAACTACGACAACATATCCTCCGCTATGTGCCAGTCGGATTTTGCAACGAAGTATACAAGACATTACCTGCGGACTTGATTAACTGTCTTGGTAATGACATGGTGAACGCGGCCCAGTGCATGATGTAAGAACACTCCCCCAATGCTAACCCTGACTAAGACTAACGTACAACAGTGCCCTTACGCACCGAAAGATTCCTTCATTACGAGGATCGGAAAATACCCTGCCCCTATTCCTTTGTTATTGTGCAAAAATACAACTGGATAGTCGTCCCTTTCGCCAATGGATGGCCTCAGACGATGCCGAGAACAAATATCGCCGGATCGTGGATACATTGCGTGAGCCGCAAAACGAAGATCAGATCGGATTGTGTTTGGCGGCATTGCTATGCTACGGGCGCGTCCTCGAAAGGCTGGGCGAGGACGCGCAGGTTACCGACTACTCCCACCTGATTGGTTTCGTCAAGCACTTGGATGGCGTTGAACTCGGCAATCGACGGGAGATGTGGGAGCAAATGGCCTGGAGCTTTAGGCGTGTTAGGGCCTGCAACGCAACCGTCGTTAGCTGGTTGGAGGCACTTTGTGACGATGACATGAATGTGATGGATAAGTCGTCAGATCTGTACTGGAAGCACCGTCAGGAGGGAACTCATGAGAGGGCGGTCGAAAACGTGCGGAACTACTTGGATGAAGTGAGGAAGTGTTTAGAGATAGCTAACTCCATTCCAGAGGAGAAACTGGGGGGTGAGTGGGAAATGGTTTGGGAGGACAAGTGAGTCGCTCGGGGGGTATAAGACCTTCGCATTTTCCTTTACTTACTTCTTTGTGCTGCACCTCTACGTCAGAGAAGATGTGCAATGAGAGATAGACGATATCCAATAGAAGGCTTCCAGAATTTTTGCACATTTAGCCTAGCAAGTTAATGGGCTTTCTCTACCTCGTGGTACCCTCAATGTCATCGGTGCATCATAAGAGAAGCTACTGATATGATTGCCCCCTTTTCACAGATACACTGATCTATCAGAACCTGTGACCCCAAGCACATTCATGCGACCCAATAGCTGTGTTGAAACTCAAAAGCATTACCTATAGATCCCACGGTATCATCATCCTTTTACCAGAACGCATTCATCATGCAAAGCAGGTTTGTACTGGTTTTATAGTCACGAGGAAACCATAGGAACGATGGCCCAACTGCCCATTGGCCGCCCTAGACAAACCCTGGATGTCTACTCACGCCATCCATGAAAAGGCCCGAGTAGAGGTAGCATTGGCGAATATCGCACCAATTGTCACGCATTTGATGTAGCAGTAGGGACGATCTTGCAACGTAAAACACGTCGGCAAAACCAGGTCCTGGTTGGAGCGGCTATAGAGCGGCCACACCCAAACCCAACCCCGGATCTTCCCCAGCTTTTGAGTGGATGCTCCTCTGGAAGATCGGAACGTGGGCTCTGCGCGGGACCTTTGTAAACACGGAACCTACGTGGGGCAGCTCTGAGCTTCTCTGCATGGGGGGTATGGCTCTGTATAAGACGAGGTCATCTCTAATGGGTCTTGTCTGGGCATCATCTTGGACCCTGTGCTCGTTTGCAAAGATCAATCAGCTACAGACCATCACAATGACCAAAGACTACTTTGCGTCTTTTCCCAAAATCTACAATGTTCACTTCATTGCCATTATCGCCACCTGTGGCGGTATGCTGTATGTCAGCCCGTTGGTGCTGGACTGCTGTCATTGCTACTAATGCGTCATGCACAGCTTCGGCTTTGACATCTCGTCCATCTCTGCAATCGTTGTGAGCAAACAATACATCGAATACTTCCATAATCCTGCCGGGGCTCTTCAAGGAGCTATTGGCTCAGGCATGTCGGCTGGATCCGTTGTCGGTTCTGCCCTCTGCGGTGTCATCTCTGATAAGCTCGGCCGTCGTGATTCCATCTTCTTTGCAACCTTCTTTTGGCTTGCTGGCACAGCGGTTCAGGTTGCGACAAACAGCAGTGGTATGCTCATTGCTGGTCGTGTGCTGAACGGCTTCACCGTTGGCATCACTTCGTCCCAAGTCCCTGTATATCTTGCCGAGATTGCCAAGGCAGAGAGCCGCGGTTCCATCATCATCATCCAACAGCTAGCCGTCGAGTTTGGCATTCTGATCATGTACTTCCTTGGCTATGGATGCACCTTTATCGAAGGCCCCGCCTCGTTCCGTGCCGCCTGGGCAATGCAGTTCATCCCTGCTGTGTTGCTCATAGCTGGTCTTCCTTTCCTTCCCCGCTCACCTCGCTGGCTAGCTAAGGTCGGGCAAGAGAAGGAGGCTGTCAACACCCTAGCTCGGATCCATGCTAAGGGAGACACCAATGATCCCCTTGTGATTGCTGAATGGGAAGAGATTGTCACCACAATGCAGGCTGAGCGAGAAGCTGCTCCGGGCTGGCGCAAGTTCGTCCTCAGAGGCATGTGGAAGCGAACTCTGGCTGGATTTTCCGTTCAGGCATGGCAGCAACTCGCGGGAGCAAACACGATTGTTTGTAAGTTTACAGATCTTTCCTCGATCCAGTTCTTTTGTGGGGGGAACGTTCAGAGTGCCTTCCTCTCTGGACTGATGGCCCACTTCCGCTTCCGGGCCCGGAACGGAGCGGCCCCTCCCGGCCCCACCACCTTATCCAGACCACGATAGCTGCAATATGTTTAGGAAGATCATATTGACTCGAGAGATGATGAACTTGCTGACACATATCTTAGACTATCTCACTTATATTGCCCAGATGGCAGGTTTGACTGGCAACGTTGCCATGATCACTTCTGGAATCCAGTACGCCATCTTTATCGTCTTCACCGGCTTGATTACGCCCTTTGTCGACAACTTCGGTCGCCGCACACTGCTCATTTTTGGGGCTCTCGGCATGGGCCTCTGCCACTTTGTCGTTGGAGGTACCATGGCCACGCACTACATCTCTGTCCCAGAGGGTGTGGGTGACCCCCCAAACCACAACATCATCTTCAAGGTCAGCTCAGGCTCCCCAGCTAACGCCGTCATTGTCTTTTCATACTTCCTAATCGTTGTCTACGCCCTCACTCTTGCCCCCGTCTGCTGGATCTACGCTGCTGAAGTCTGGTCACTGGGAACCCGAGCAACCGGCATGGGTATCGCCGCTCTGGGCAACTGGCTGTTCAATTTTGCCTTGAACATGTTCCTCCCCCCGGCTTTCATCAACATCAAGTGGCGCATCTTCATCATTTTTGGTGTCCTTTGCGTCGGTGCCGCCGGGTGGTTCTTCCTCCTCTACCCTGAAACCTGTGGCAAGACTATTGAAGAAATCGAGATCATGTTCAACAAGGAGGGTCCTCGTCCCTGGCAGACTCGAAAGGGTGAGTCGCGTCTTCACAAGGAAGTTGAAGCTATCAGGAACAGGAAGAATCAAGATGGTGATGGTGTGATGGGTGGTGATGAGGCCGAGGTTGCGGAGAAGGCCTAGACTGATATCATGTCTTGACGCGCGTGAGCGGCTTTCCTCATACCCAAATTGTTTGATACCAAAGTTGAGACTTAGTTAATCATAATTTTGTTGCCTATCTCCTTAGCGTGTCCGTTGCTTACGGCCCCCATTTTCATCCACAGACATGAAACGAGTAATGATGACAGGGATAGCTAGTAAAACGCTTCAAGCGGGGCTTCTAATCGCTGAGGTATTTATTTCGTTAAAACTACTTCCTTTCATCTTTCGAGTTGCAGGTAGAGACAGACACGACACGCTGTAGATGGTGCACCCTCTGTATATGCAACTATCACACCCCTCAACTTCTCGAGCCACTGATCGAAGCCAGAGGCGTATCGCTGCGTCTACTACATAGTAGTGCTCGTCCACATCTATCAACATGGCACCGCCAATTCGAAACCTAGTCACCAAGAACATCAACAATCATCAAACCATCACAGTCTTCGAGAAGGCTTTCAGGGACCGTGATGGGGAGAATTCGAATCTCAGTGCGGAGACACAGGCGATGATCCGAGACTGGGAGCAAATCCGTCGGAAGCACGGGAAGAGAAACATAGACCAGCTGGATGATGCCATCAAGAGTGATAAGAAAGACGTCGATGGTATGACAGATGAACAGATGGGCAACATCAGTATTTGGATCCATGGAAATGAGGAAGAAAGCAAGCCAGAGACTGAGCCCAACGCTTCCGACGTGGCCCAGTTCAACAAGTACAAACACCATCAATATGTCCGACGATGGGGACTGTTCTCAGATGCAGAGGGCATTGATGAAGAATGGTTCATATCTGATCCTCCAATACTCCCCGAATATAACCAGGATTATCTCTGCGAGATGTGTCGACACATCGATTTCAAGGTCTTGCTCTCAAAGCGCGGTCTTCCTGGGAATCAACAGCCAGGACGAGCCAGCATATTGCTACTTGGACTAGCACAGGTTCTGAACCAGGAAAGGCCTTGCACTTTCTGTCGATTGCTGCGTCGAAAGATCACCGAGGACAAACTGTTAGAGGGTGTGCCTGAAGCGGAGCTCGAATCGATGAGCTTTCACCTCAATGTTCTCGACGACTGTCCATCATATGCGCTCCGTCTAGAGATTGAGATTCTTGATGAAACTCGGAGGCAAAATCCTAGATTCATTCTGCATAGAATGGCTGAGCAGGTTGACCGGCCACGACCGTTCCAGGGACTTGCCGTTCAACAGGATGTTGCTGATATGGCTCGCTTGAGGAGTTGGCTACACACTTGTGACGAGAGGCACGCTATGCAAGAAGAGTACCAACAAAATTTCATTTCCCCCTTGATAGGGAGTCTGAGACTAGTCGACACTACAGAAAACTGTATCCGAGCAGTGGAAATGCCCTGCGAATACGCTTGTCTCTCATACGTGTGGGGGAAAGGAAGTCAGACACAATACACAACGGAGACCAGGGCCCTACTAGAGACACCCGGTGGTTTACTAGATGCTGCGTCCAACCTACCACAAACCATTCTGGACGCACTGAAGGTAACACGAGAGGTTGGTCTTCGGTACATCTGGATCGACGCCCTCTGCATCACCCAAGACGACGACCAAGACAAGGCTCAGATCATATCCAAGATGGGAGCCATTTACGGGAACGCTTCGTTTACAATCATGGCTTCAACAAACTCCAATCCCACAGACGGACTTCCAGGAGTGGGCGTGCCTCGTTCCCGCGCTCAGATTACGGAGACTGTTCAGGGAATGATGCTCGACGTAGCATTTTACGATGGAAGGCTGCGGCATGGAGAAATTGAAGACGGACTCTGGAACTCGAGGGCGTGGACTTTCCAGGAGAGGGCTCTCTCTCGGAAGGCTGTGTTCTTTACAGCCTCTCAAATGTGCTTCGTGTGTCCGCACGGAGCTGCATTTGAAGACACCGCTACCATGCCAGACCCTAACTACAAGCCTATACCGCTTAATGAGGCATCTCAGCTGAGCTCCAAGTTTCCGCGACTTCAAGATATCTGGATTCGCGTATGGTGTGACCGTACGCAGCTACGCCATACAAACAAAGCTTTTCAAACGGATGACGGCATTACGACCATGGTAGGAGAAGAACTCACCCCAGCTCAGGCTGCCGTTACGGAAGCAGTTCTCTACAAGCACAAGATTATTCCGAGCGACGAGTCCCTGGATGCACCTATGATCGATGGATTTACTCTGTGGGATACCTATATTCAGGGCGTAAACGTTTACACGATGCGTAACATGACGTGGCAGTCAGACGCCGTCAACGCCTTCGTGGGTATCGCCGACCTCATCCGACGAGGAACTAACACCAAGTTCTGGTATGGCATGCCAGAATTTGCATTCACGCAGTCTCTGGTGTGGCAGCCAAGGGAACCACTCAAGAGACGGGTATCGAAAGATGGTACCCCCTTGTTCCCCAGTTGGACTTGGGCTGCCTGGCAAGGACACGTCTCATACCGTGGTAGAGGATGGCACAATTCCGTAAGTTTTCCGCCGGCTTCCGTGGTCCGATGGCTGTATGAGTCAACTTTTGAGGAGTGTATGGAGAAGTTTACACTTGAAGAGAGAACGAATGAAGAAATCGAGGAATTCGCTCGCCGATTGCGTCAAGTTGGGACCATTTTAAGAGAGCCTCACCCCAGCGACTTTTTCCACCTCGATTATCAAGAGCGCGGCTGGGTGTTTGAGAAGGATGAGATTCGAAATCAGCACATTTTCGTCCACGAGGCATATCCCGGAGTAAAGTTGAACTATCCAATCTCTCTCCCAGGCCAGTCTATCATCGATCTTCCGTCCAAGGATGGCACACTGCATCTCGAAGCTCGCATGATATCTGCACGATTCTGCGACATGGGGAACCTCGAGCCTACTCAAACCCCCATCAGCGACAACTTCCTTCAAATTGGCCTCAATGACGAAGAGCGGTCAGCCAACGATCGACGACCATGGCAGCATATCGTTTATCACCAAGGGTACCGCGCTGGACTTCTGAGTCTCAATGTTCTTCATCAAGACTTGGACTTGAGTTTTGGACAGAATTCGGAGCAAGATAGTCCAGAAGGCTACTTCATCGTCGCCATTTCCCGTGACAACCTCCCTCACATCGCACCGCCCCCCATTGGCTGGGATCTATACTGGGGCGGAGATCCTCAAATGATGCAAGAAATGATTCTTAGAGAAGAGTGGTCCTCGATTGGAAAGCCCCCTCCGATACCAAGCGAGGACGCAACTTCGAGCGACGACAAGGCAAACGAGAATGGAGATCCTTGGTGGGATGAGGGCAGATTCGGAGGTGTGAGCCTGTTTGATGTATGTAACGTGTTGTTGCTAAGGAGGGATAAAGATGGGATTTCGGAAA
This sequence comes from Fusarium protoensiforme, assembly GCA_011320165.1. Lineage (NCBI taxonomy): Eukaryota > Fungi > Ascomycota > Sordariomycetes > Hypocreales > Nectriaceae > Fusarium > Fusarium protoensiforme. Next base: position 88,049 of record JAANQP010000581.1, on the reverse strand, counting down.
GGATTGGGTCAGGGAAGATTAGCTATTGCGCTTTCAGTGGCGCCAAGCCTGAGGTTGAGTTGTTGACATTAAGATAAGGAGTTCAGTGGCATGTTGGAGGAGGGTGATGGACTAATGGCGAAGTATTACGCATAGTTCCACAATAGGATGTAAATGAATAGCCTTCAATTCATGGTAACAGTTAACGAGTGCTAATGCTAGTGACTATACTACCCAACTATCCACCGACCCATCACAACACCTGAAAGAAAGGGACTGGAGATTGCGCTCCCACTGCATCTTCAGACACCCCCCTCAACTTCATCTCCTAAGCCATGGAAGCATGAGACTGCACTTTCTCAGCTCCAGTCTCTGTATCACGGAACGTCTCGATGTTGTAAGTACTGAACTTGCGAGCCGGCACACCCTTGGCAAACAGCAGGTCCAGCTCCTCAAAGGTACGGTCCTTGGTCTCGGGGAGACGGAAATAAGTCCAGATGAACAGGAAGAAGGAAGTGCCACCCCAGATAAAACCGGCGTATCCCTTGAGGTTCCACTCAGACGGGTTCATAAAGTATGGCTGCAAGACTCCCGCGACGATGCTGATCATCATGTAGGCGTTGCGGGCCAGACAGATGGTCTTTTGCCTCAGTCGTGTGGATCCAATCTCGGCGGGAATGGCCCAGCCAAGCTGTCCAGAAGACAGTTGGAATACGAATGTCCAGACGAGGGCCAAGACAGCTTGAGCCATGGCAACGCTGTCATTGCTCGTCTTTGTGTTGAGAACACCAATCAGCATGAGGAGGATCGTCATGACACAAATACCCCAGAGGTAAGCCGTGCGTCTTCCGACATAGGGCATGATAAATATCCAGGACATAATGGTTGCGAATAGGGCCATGCCGGTTCCGCCGAGGTTGAGATGGTAGGTCGTGGTAGGGTCGAGGCCAATCTGCTGGAAAAAGTAGGTCGAGTTGTAGGCAAAGTTGAGACCAGTAAAGACTTGACCAGCAAACACCATGCAGGCAATCTCAGTTCGTCGAAGCTCAAAGCCCTTGAAGCAGTCCCAGTAGGAAGTTCCGACGGAAAGCTGGTGCTCGAGATCGTTGGTGTAGATGATGAGACCGAGGGTATCGCGGAGCTCAGTCTCGTTGGCCTTGGGTCGGAGGCGAGTGAGGGACTTGAGGGCGTCGTCGTGGCGTCCGACGCGGACGAGATGCCAAGGCGTGTCTGGGGCGAACAAGATGACGGGGATCAAGACGCAGGGCCAGAACCATTGAATGGCAAAGGGGACTCTGTACGCCCACTGTGTCGTGTTGTTGACGAGTCCAGCCAAGACACCAGCTGCGATGAGCTGACCAATGATGAAGCACATGTTGGCCCAACTGGTCATGTAGACTCTCAGAGACATGGGGAGGACCTCGGAAGCATAAGCCGGGGCAGTCGTGGTGAAGATTCCCCAAGGGAAACCGCAGAGGACCTGACCAACCAGCAGGACGGTCGTGTTGGGTGCGAAGAAGGTGATGAAGATGAAGCCGCTGAGGGCCACCAACGCGCCAATGAGCACCTTGATATGGCCGAACTTGGTAACAAGGAGGCCGTTCAAGAGGGTGCCAAAGAAGGCACCAACAGGAGCAGCATTGCCGAGACCGGCCTGCCAAGCGGCTTCGAGCTGATAGTTGTTGCTTATCTCATTCCAATGACCGTACTTTTTCGCAAATGTTGGATACGCGTAAAAGTTGCTGAGAAGAATGGTGTCGTAGCCTTCCATGACAACACACATGGACACGACCAGACACCAGAAGATGGCCCATGGGTACTTGCGGATGGCCTCAATCGGCGGGAGGTTGTGTTCAGCTTCGGCGCCTCCGCGAGCTTGTTCTCGGATCTCTTGGCCCACGTTTTGTTCGACAATCTTTTCCACTTCGAGGGTTTCCTTGTGGAAGGCGGTTGACATTTCTTTCGACATGGTTGGAAGATGACGTTTGTTGCTTGTTGATGATCAGTGTCGAGCTGAGTAAAGCTTGATGAACCATACCCCAATGCCGGAGAACAAGGCCTTATATAACAACTGCCGACATGAAGAGATGTTGATCATTCTCTTGACTCGCCTTCCCCATGGGGAGTCGTCCAATCCGGGGTACACCGAACATTTCCCCATGCGGTTAATAGCATCACACGCCGGAGAAGCGGGGATCAGATCACCAGGTTTTCCCGCCACAGTATCCCTGCTCTGCTCGGGCCGACATGGCTCGACCACAATTCATCCCTCTCATCTCACCACATCGCATCGCATCACATCGCATCACAAGAATGACTGGACGACCTCGTCAAGTATGCGACAACTGTCGGTTCCGCAAGGTCAAGTGCGACCGCGGCCTACCGTGCAAGAACTGCAGTCTCGGGGATCTGCGTTGTCAGTATCGCCATCATATCCGGCGGAGGGGGCCGAAGGAGGGTCAAGGCCGGCGACAGGCGCAGCTTAGACAGGGGCTGGCTTTTGCACAGAACCCCTTCCCGATTGTTTCTCCGGGGTCGCTCGGAGCTGACAATGGGCAGCAGGCTGAGCAGTCACAGCTGTCGACACCGTCGCAGAGTCCTGAAGCTGTGATGCAGCTTGACGTGAGCGACAAGGGAGCCTGCCCCTTGGATGGTCCGTTATCGGACTCTTTGGCATCAAGCAGGCAGTTCTCTCTATCTCTTGTCGCTCACATACAGCTGTTTCTCAAACTAATGTTTCCTATCATGCCCGTCATTGATGGAGACGAACTACTTCTAGATGCGACTCGACTCGAACAACTACCGCCACCACGATATGCATTGATCGTCGCTCTTTGCGCCGCAACACGAATGCAATTGGGCTTGGACAAGGCAAAAGATGGCTATGTGCGAGGAATAGAGGAAAACATCCCTCCTGAGCCACATGTTACTGGAGAGTCGTTGCTCACGATCGCCGAGAATACGCTCCGACAGGTGAGCGTCATCGACGATACCAGTCTCGACTCCATCTTGGCTTCCTTCTTTTTGTTTGCTAGCTACGGGAACCGCAACAGTGCCCGACATGCTTGGTTCTATCTCAACCAGAGCATCACGCTCGCTCAGTCGCTTGATCTCACCCGCGAGGATGGCTATCACGACCTATCTCTGGCAGAGAGGGAAAAGAGGCGACGGGTATTCTGGCTTCTATTTGTCACAGAAAGGTACCTAGCGTTTCCATTCTTGAGGCTCCAACTGACAATACTCAGGACATTCGCCCTCCAACATCGGAGATCAGTCATGCTGCGAAACTCCATCACGAAACCTCAAGTGATCGACTCGGAATGCCCGGTCGTCATGCACGACTTCCTGAACCACATCCGCCTCTTTGAATCATTGCCCTGGTCTCTATACGAATGGCAGCCAGAGAACGGCAATCACCAACCCAAAGACCTACAACTTGTGCCCGCTATCAACAACAAGCTCTGTACAGTCCAGGCCGATCAGTCAGTCATTGAGAGTCAGCGATTCGATACCACCATCACACAGCAATGGCTTCGAATATCCATGTGGCGCTTGGCCTTTGGTAACAAGCCTTCTTCGGCGTGCAAGTTTGGACTCTTGCTACCTGTTTGCTTGCCGTTTGATGCTGGAAAGATTATACTACCGGCCTTGCTTTCCGTGGGGGTCAAGTCAAAGAGCTGCCATGGAATTGGAATGGTGAGCAGAATCATTCTTGAATCTTGGATCAGCAGCTGACATGTTACGTAGGAGCAGAAACTATACGATGTCGGCATCAGTCTGGCTGACAGCGCCCGCTTCCCCGGTTGGAGTACTTCCTCATTCGAGATAGGTCCCCGGGATTTATTAAGTGCCATTGTAGAGGCACTCACCACATCTCGAGGGCGACAGTTCCAGTTTCTTCCCAAGCTTTTGGAACACTCTGAAGGACTGTTGGCAACCCCAGATCCATCTGCTGGTATTGACGTGCGGTTTGAGCAGCCACAACCTCAAATCCAAGAGAGTGTAGAAGAAAAGGCGGCCGCAGAGGAGGTGATTGTGCAAGAAGATGAGTCAGTAGATCCGCTGAGCTGGATATCGGGTGATGAGTTTGGTCTGTTGGATATGAGCACTCCCATGGCAACTTCAACGTGGGAAGATCCGACGCTGCTCGGTGAACTGTTCGACTCGAGTACCGGCTTGTCTTTTGGGCAACCTCAACTATCTTGAACGGAACAGAGACGTTTTTATCCAGTTTGTATGCATTCTATCCCAAGTCAACTGCAGCATCTCCAGTCGATCCAGAAATGATAGCTCACCCATTCCACTCTGTTCTATGAACCCCCCATCTCTCCAACACCCACTCTATCGATAGCCGGTCTATTCATAAAACCCCATCTACATCCTCTCAATCAACACCACCTTGCTCTCATAGTCAGACCTGAACCGATATTGAATACCACCATTCATCAAAGTCGCTCCCGTAAAAGTCCCCTCTCCATCGAGCTTGTACTCGGCAGAGGGATCAAGTCCCTGCAAGCGAATAAAGGAGTAGTTGTGCACAGTCATGGCCCGAATCTGGAAAGCAAACAGGACAGCCTGGCTTCCATCCTCGGAGATGAAGAGTGCAGCGGGATGGTTGGACGTCTCTGGGAGGTTCAATCTCCACATGTCTCCTCGGATGATGATGGGGTTGATCTTTTCGGCGAGGGCAATCAGCTCTGGGATTTGAGTCCTCTCTTCCTCTGGGATAGCATCTGGGTTGAGCTCCAGACCGAATGATCCTCCCATCATGGCCACATGGGCTCTGAATCGGATAGGAGTTGTGCGTCCCGTGACATCATTGGGAACAGCAGAGACATGTGCGCCCATTGTAGACGCTGGGTAGACCAGTGAGGTGCCGAACTGGATATGAATTCGGTCAAGAGCATCCATGTTATCCGATGTCCAGACTTGGGGGAAATATTGCAAAACACCCGCGTCAAATCTGCCACCACCAGATCCGCACCCTTCCCAGAGGACATCGGGGAATCTAGAAGTGAGCGTCTCAAAGACGTGGTACATGCCAAGTATGTATTCATGGTAGTTGGCAGGCGTCGAAGTTTCGTGTATGGCTCGGTTGTTGTCCCACTTGACGTAGCTGATGGGGACACTGTCCAGGACGTTGGCCACAGAGTTGATGATGTATTCCTGTACCTCAGGAAGAGCCACGTTCAACACGAGCTGGTCGCGAGTCTCTGTTCGAGGGTAGTTGCCAGCATGCAGGACCCAGTCCGGATGTTCTTCGTAAAGAGCCGACTTTTGGTTAATCATCTCAGGCTCAAACCAGAGGCCAAACTCGAGGTTCTCTTTGGAGCCTGCAGCTTGGAGCTTTTTGACCTTGTCGGCCAGTGGCTTCAGGCCATTGGGGAATCTCTTGGGATTCACGGTCCAATCTCCCAGGCCAGCTTTGTCGTTGACTCGAGGGTACTTGTCTCCGAACCAACCGTCATCCAGCACAAAGAGCTTCACGCCCAACTCTGCAGATGCTTGGGCAAGTCGGTAGATGGTGTCCTCGTTGAAGTTGAAGTACAGCCCCTCCCAGCTGTTGAGGAGCGCTGGTCGAGGCTCGTTGACGAACTTGCTCTTGATGAGGTGCTGACGGTAGAGACGGTGGAACTTGCGCGACATGCCGCCGATTCCCGCGTTTGAGAATACAGAGACGCACTCTGGGGATTGGAAAGAGTCGCCAGGCTTGAGGGGCCATGAGAGTTGTTCGGGGTTCATCCCGACAAGAGCACGTGTTAAGCCCTGGGGGCTCTTCTCGACCTCGACTTCAAAGGAGCCGGTGTAGACGAGAGAGAATCCCCAAGCTTCACCGTGTGACTCTGTCGTCTCCGGCGATACCAGAGAAAGGAACGGGTTGTTGAAGTGTGATGAGTAACCAGTCCTGCTTCCAAAGCTTCACGCGTGTTAGTAGACGGGGATGCACATTCAAGCAGCAGTCGACATACCCTTGTAGTCCGTAATCGACCTTCCGACGAATTCTCGTGCACTCTCGTGTCCACTCACCCCTAAGCTGAAGCATTTCATATTCACGATGAGGTAGATCAATGCTGATGCTTGCCAGCTTCTCGATGGTTACTTCCTCATCACTGTTGTTCGTGATCTTGACGCTTCGCACGATGGCGTCATGCTTGGGAAAAATCGAGTATGACAAGTCAGCAGCGATTGAACTGCAGCTATCCCAGAGATGGATCACCAGTGTCGACACTTGGTCATCTTGACCAAACGTGCAGGGCAGACCGTCCAGGGCAGGCTTGCCGTTGACAAGACTGTGAGACTTGTATCTGAAGTCAGATACTGTGAAGCCCTTGGCCTGCTTGATCTGGACAGCCGGAGTTCGGAAGTCTCCTCGGCCGAGGTCTGGAAACTCGCGTCTGAGATGACCTTGGATCGACCATCCTCCGAGAACAGCGGTAGGTTCTGCCACGGGATCTTCCGTGACCTGATCACCAAAGTGGTCCTGGACAAGATCCCCCGAAGTACTATCAACGTGGAACCGGTACGAGACGTTGGTTCCGTTGAGAGCAAACGAAGGTCCGTTGACCACGATAGCTGCATGCAAGGGTCAGTTCATAAGCTCCTCAGTAAAAAAGTCCCACTCACGATCAGTCTTCTGACTCTCCGGGACCGGATGAATAATGGATCGTGTCATGGTGGGCCAAAAAGCAAAGACAGGGTTGCCGTAAAGTCAATGTCAGCAGAGTAACGACAAGAGGCCGAGATGCAGCTCGAAGCTAGTGAGGTGAGGCTTAAATACCCTGTCCTCCGACTATCTTTCGGGTTTAGCCAGAATAGTAAACCGAGCCGCATCCCGAGTATTTCCCCATAGAGTTAATCGTCGGTCGGCATGAAGAGCGGGGAACCATGTACGGTTGGGGCCGCAGAATCACGCGGGCGATTTTCATAGGTTGGAGGATTCATGTCTGGTAATCTTTGACGTGCTGAATGACACGAGATGTGTGCTCTCAGCTCTGATTGATTGTTACTGGGGAGTGTGGTGGAGATTTGCTCACCGGTTTTGGCCTTGCAGTTTAGCCGGCTCAACATCAGCAGCCAGATAGGCCTCGATGGTTAGAGGAAGGAAGTGACACATCCAGTGCGTGGTACATCGTTGAAGCTTGTATTTGTGATTGATAAAGAGTTCAGCGAATCCTCGTTGCTAGCTATCCACAGCATAGCAATTGCACTGGAATCATTGAAGATCGTCTGCCGTGATGCTTTGACATACGGTCAATTGAGCTCAATGTTACCTTAGGGTGAACAGTAAAGCTTTTTTTTGTTCTAAATTATTCTAACTATTAAAGATGCTTTCCCTAATCCTTACTTTGTAGAAGTGAGCTCATGGTAAACGGTCAAGTTCTTGGTAAATCCCGTCTCTGCAGCGGCTGATAGGGTTATGATAGTGGATAGCCATCTGTCACGCGTTTCTAGGCCTGTTCCTTAACAGCAAGCTAACAGCTAGTGGGCCTCGCGACGCGACAGGAGGAGTGCGTTCAGCTCCAGGGTATGTGAGCCGATACAGGTCGCGTAGCTATGTCACGAAGCCGCGGTCAAAATTGCCATCTATCTCTTCGGATATCAATGAAGAATTAAAGCAGAAGTGGCTTATTTATTGTCTCGGGTGAAGGTGGAATATTTGGTAGCAATGGTTTGGGGCGATCATTCTAGTTGGTATAGCAAGTGAAACAAATCACATTATGTAAAGGACTATAAAACAATGGCCAAATATGGCTTGCGTTAGTAGCTGGGATAATTAATACCCGCCTAGATAATGACCGTATACATGGCCATAATGATCTGTAGTCGGTCATGGACAAAAAGAAATCCTCATGACATTCTCCTCTTTAGGGGCTGACAGCAAAAGATGTGGTTCCGCCCGGGATCGAACCGGGGACCTTCTCGGTGTTAACGAGATGCCATAACCAACTAGACCACGGAACCGAGGCTACTGGTTGGAGGAGGCGGGTTTACAGTTTGGTTCAAGTTGTGCGAGCTTGCGGCCCTCCTTCAACACAGCGACAGACAGGGACAAGCATCAGCTCGAGGCTTCACGACATCACATTTCTCGGCGCGACAGGCCAGTAAAACATGAAACTTTACTCCTGTAAACCTATCTATCACATGTTATCCTTACCCCTGTAGAAGCTGAATACTACACACCCAACTGCCATCCCGTCTCACCCTCGTCGACTTCCCCAATCTACTTCCTATGGTCCATAGACACCAGTTCCATTTGAGAGCCGCCCACCGTCCCCATCTTCAACTCGTCTAGCCCACCTTCCGACTGACTGGCCACGCTGCTTCGGCTCCTCCTTAGGATGATGATGCTGGTGAAGAGGATACCTCCTAAGAATGATCCGATAACAATCCCAGCGATAGCCCCGCCGCTTAGAGTCTTGTCGTTCGTCGGCTTGGGTGTTTCTGTTGCGGCTGCCGAGCTTTCGGAGGCGGCCTTGGAAGAGGTTTGCGAAGTAGTTTGCGAGGCAGTCTCAGACGCGATTCGAGATGTTGTGCGGGATGGTGATGAGGGATCGGTTGTAGCGGCGGCGCTGAGCTCTGTGGTGGATGACGTGGACTCCGCGGAGGTTCTAGCGGTAGCTGCTACTCAGGAGCCTCAGAATTGCTGACAAGGCATATGGAAGCAAGTTCAAGGTTTTATACGTACCCTCTGGCATTGTCCTATAAAACTCGCTGATATCTTCAGGGGGCCGAAGGTTCTCGGCACAGTCGATCCAATACTGAGGTCCTAGTCCGAAGCCGTCGTCGTAAGAGTCGTACACTGTCACAGTAATACATGCGTACTTCCCACTGGAGTGAAATATCAGTACGTGCACACAACTGAGGAGACACGCCACAATACCAGTACCGGGAGCCACGGTTAGCTATGTTGGTGGCATCCATGTTCGCCCAGAAGACAGTATTGTCAAGACACGTTGTCCCAATGGGTGGCGTATCGCCAGGGATAGCACTTCGGCCTGAACAATGGGCATATGTGTCCCTGCGCCCGGATACACTCGTGCCTCCCAACCAGAGATCAGCTCGAGGGCATCGATACGTACTGGCTATAATTGTCTGTCAGCGAGAGTGTGAATATGATACGTGGTGTTTGGGGGAGACTTGCTTTCGCCGTCCTTGATGAAATAACCAATCAAATTCTCGTCATCATCTCTCTTGTGATGTGTGTTCCATCCTGGCTGGAGGTCTTGCTGAATGGCTGACAGGCTTGGCTTCGTAGTCGTGAGGCGTGTCTCGACTGTCGATGCTAATGCTTGAGACGCAAGGATTAAGGTGGGAACCAGGATGCTAACACCGTACATCTCGAAGCAGCTTAAAGGAAATGTATGGAGTAGGGATGTAGGAAAAGAGAAAGAATGAGGATCCGAGAGAAGAGAGTATTAGAGGCTCAACCACCTCCCTTATTTGAACCAGGGGGCGGCGCTTAGTAGCGCATCTTGAAAGTGCAAGCTGAAAAAGCTGACCTTTTTTGTGCTGCGCGCTTGTCCTCAGAGACGCGGCCTTTGACGCAGCCTGGCTTTGATATTTCAGCTGCGTTGCCTTCATGGACTCTAACTACTCTTCCGCACACAGCCACAGGGGTAGATATGCAACCGACCGTTCAACTGCTACTGCAATGTAACTCAATATGAACTTCACATTTACCTAATGATGTTACAATGCGTTGGGATATTCCTCTTTCGATAAACCCTTGCCTGCTTTCATCCCGAGGATGCTGATCGGCAAACCAGGCTGCGAGGGCTAAACCTAAACCTGCATTCTAACCCACCACCTAAGCGCCCTAGCGTCGTGAGCTGCGTCAGAACCAATACCCGCCATTGGATGGACGGAGAGTTTTCTCTTTTCTCGCATGGACGATTCTTCCAGGTGAGCCAATTAGTTTCAGATCAGACACGGGATCTCTTTCTCTTTTGCGCCACTTCCAAGCTGAGACAGTACCAGCGAACCTGAGGCTATGGGGCTCAGGTGACCTTGTAGTTGTTATCGTCAATGAAGACTCTGAAAGAGATTATCAGGCACAATAGTAAAAGACACAGGCCAGCAGATGGCAAGGGAAAGCGCCCAATATGGTTTAGTTGGATATCAAGGCGACAAAGGAAAGAAAGTGAGGAACCACTCGAATGAATAACACCCAGGCCTCGTCTCACAGGCATACCAATAATACATCATGATCCATTCCATTCCCGAAGGATTTCTGCAATCACCCCGTGGCCCTCCTCCTCGGCATATCCGACCGCGTCAAGGCAACGTTCCTCCAACAAGTCTGGCTCATCATCATGCTCTAAGAGCAGGTGTACTATGCCGAGTCTCCCGTGTTCTGCAGCAGCCTGAAGCGCGGTACGGCCATTTTCCTTTGCCGCTGGGGCATTGATGCGTGCTCCATTCTCGATCAGTAACATAGCTATGTTCAAGTGACCATACATCGCAGCATATTGTAGAGCTGTTGCGCCACTATCGTCTTCTGCACGCTCGTTGACGTCCTCTCCTCTCGCAATCAAGGATCTGACCTGGGCAATGTCGCCCTTTCTGGCGGCACGTTGCAGTTTTCTATGTGGGAACAAGCTAGGGTCCGCACCGGCTTGCAAAAGGAGATCTCCGGCCTTGGCGTATTTTCCCCTTTCTTGGTCGTTTTCGCTCATCCTGGAAATTTTGTCATAGGTAATCTCCAGTGGATATCCTCTGGTAGAACGAGCATTGACGTCGACCCCGGCTGTGATTAAAATTTTGATAACCTCGAGGTCGAGTTCGTCCTTTGCACTGAGCAATGCGCAATGAAGAGGTGGGCATGTGAATTTTGGGGAGGCTTGATTCGGGTCTGCACCCTTCCGGAGCAAGGCTTGGGTTATGTCAACAGAGCAGTTACTCACAGCGCGGTGAAAGCAACAAACGACTTGGCCATTGAGCTCTGCTCCAGCGTCAAGAATCATCTCAACAAACTTGATCTGCCTTGTGTTGACAGCTGCTTCAAGCGGTGAGTGTGTATCCCAGTACCAACGTACACAGTAGTCTGGGCGACTGTCTTCGCTTGGAAGGGTACATTGCTTGTTCACATCAGCTCCCGCCCGTATCAAAAGTCGAGCGGCAGAAGCCCACTTCTGATCGATAGTAGCCCAAAGCGGGCTCACATGGCACCCAGGGGGGTCTGGATGGGCACCTCGAGCTATCAACCGCTGAAACAAGCCGTATCTTTTTTGCATGACGGTACTGAAAAGCGCACATCCAACCCTGCCACATTGGTTGATGTCTGCTCCCGCATCGAGCAGTAGCTCGACCACTGCTTCTTGACCACAGTCGATGGCGGCTTCCAGAGCGGTTCGAGGGGACCGTTGGTTGACATTTGCACCCCAATCTAGCATCATTTTGACGAGCTCAATCTTCCCCGTCGAGGCAGCGGCTTGTAGCGCGGTCCATCCACCCACCGAGGTTGCTGCATTTACATCAGCTCCCATGCGTAGCAATAGATAGGCAATGTCGATGCTTCCAGAGTGGGCTGCTGCTTGGAGGCAAGTCATTCCTTTGTCCTCGAGGGCCGGGGTATGAATGTCACCCCCATGAGAGATGAATAAGCTGAAAATCTCCAAGTCTCCTAGTCGGGAAGCGGTTTGAAGCGGAGTCTCGGTGACTTCATACCTTGCAGGCAGTGGAAGTGCGTTGACGTTTGCTCCTGCTCGTAGAAGCAGGTTTATGATTTCTCTCCGACACTGCTGTTCGGAGTCACTTAGATCGATACGAACCCTTGCGCCATTGTCATTGACTTTGTGGTTGCCGACCGCTGCGTTTAGAGGCAGCCGTAGGTAATTTGGCCTCGACCGGGTCTCCAAAGGGCCGTCGCTGCGGGTCCCAATGTTGGGGTTTGCCCCTTTGTCGAGTAAGAGCCTGACAATCTCCAACTCGCGGGCTTCGACGGCAATTTGGAGTGCAGAGCTTTCTGAAAACAAATCTGTGTCTGCGCCAGCTTCAACCAAAAACCTTGTGGCTTCCATATTCTGGTTGGCCACTGCGATCATGAGAGGCGGACCTTGCCAATAATCACCGGGCGGGTCCAGGTCTGCTCCGGCTTGGACTAGCATTTTGGCAATGGCAAGTCCTCCGGGCTCAGCTACAGACAGGTGCAAAGAAGTCTCGCCAATATCATCACCAAGGTCCGGATCAGCCCCGCGGGCAAGTAATAGTCGCACGGCGTCTTCGTCGTGACGTTCTGCTGCTATGTGGAGTGCAGTTCGCTTCCAGTCATCATCTCTGGCGTCTAGATGAGCTCCCCGATCAAGGAAAAAACGAGCTAGTGCCAAGTCCCCAAGACGGATGGCACCTAGAAGAAGATTTGACACCAGAGTCTTGGTAGTTGGCCCAGGCATGCGACATATTGCCTTTAGCACTGGAAGGTTTCCGCTCGTTGAGGCAAACCTCAACAATTCGTCGATTTGATGAGAGTCTAGAAGATTATTCGTGCATCGATAGATAGCCCACTCAAGGGCTAGAGACAACGGGTCCGCGTCACGTCGACCAACTTGTGCTGTACCGTCAAGGTCGGGCATACGGGGCATCTCCTCTTGGATGAGTGTCATTGCTTCAGAGAAAGCTTTGGTCCCCGACCGGGTAGACAGGAGTTTGTTCATAAATGGGGCAATACCGGCTTGGTTTGGTGAAAGCGATATGCCCGACCTCGGGATGCTCAGGTCCGGAACTACTGTGAGGTTGCCAGCCACTGAGGATAAGTTAGAATACGTATGTAAGGGATAGGTTCCGAGAATGCATACTGATTGAGTGTAGCTGAACATGAAATTGGAATATTGGGTTTGAATGCCCCAAAGTGATTGTAAATGTGGACGCGGGTGGCGTCCGGGCTATCACTCCTGCTGGAGAATCCTCAACTTCAAGAGGATCAGACATCGATAGGAGTTGGGCCTGGGCGTTACTGGGGCGCTCATTCGGAGGCTGTTGACCATATGGCTGTTGCCAAGCGTATCTCCCCAGCTCCTTTTTCAACTTCTTTGTTGACACAAGCTTTCCGTTCATGAGAATCTCTGTGTCTTTGCCGTCGGCCTTGCGTTTTCGGATCAAGGCATCGGCGCGTTTCCAGTCATCCTTACTGGAGTACTTCTTCATGTTCCAGGTTCCCAACTTTCGAATATATTGGGCTCTTCTATTGAGCAGTTAGAGATGCATTCGCTAGAAAAAGTGGAAATACAAATACATACGAGGCGTGAAAGTCATGTTGCTCGGCCATGGAAGTAACAAGGTCATCCAACGATTTGTCCTGGTCAAGGTACAAAGAATGGATATACTCCTTGTTTCTCTCCCATTCTGAGCGGGGAATCCTTTCTACTCGAGACATGTGTGAGGAAAGATGGTGATGAAGTCTCGGAGGTAGGAAGATGTCTTGAGGAGGGTTGTGTGTTCCGGTTGACCACCATGAATCTGCGGAGGTGCGCCTGAGCTTTATACCGATTCTCACCGGCAGGAGGCTTTTTGGGCGAGCTGTCATTGGGTTCGCACAGCACGTTGGGACATGCCTATGATTGGTCATGTCCAGAATTCGCGTTCTTGGCCATGCCATGGTTCATTGGCTGTTCCAAATTTCGCATTCTGTCCGCCTCACCACTTGTGGCCTCTTCATTGGCCAGGACCAAATTTTGCGTATGGGATGTCTCGCTCAAGCTTACATCCTTGTCGAGCCCTGCGAGCTCTCTTAGCCATTCGTGGGGAAGAAAAAAGCGGGAGCGTGAGGGGAAAGCTTAGATGAACAAATATACTTTTATTATCTACACCAAGTTTCTCACATACTCGGTTTCGTAGACTATTCTCATATCCCTATGCCACTCACAGACTCGTGGTTTCTTTGTACTTCACCATGGACGATGATGCGGTCTTGGGTTTTGATGCAAGTAATTGTCGAATTTTCGGGCCACTGTGTGGCGACTCAACGGAGTGCGAGTGATTCACCTCCAAGACATCACGCAAAATCATTGGTTATTTTACCTTGCAGATGTTGGGGCCGACTATTCGTGAATCTAATGCGAGATTGAACGATGTCCCTGCATATAAGCTTCATTGTTGAGACGGCTCTAACAGTGAAATAATAGAGAATCTTTTTGCCTGCATTCAAGATACCTGTGTAGGTCATGATGTTTCTAGATCCAGGTCTAATGCCGGCACATGTTAGTACCTATCTTCTGTGTCATTGTGGCTGATCTGGACACCTGCTTTCCTCTCGCATGGGGAACAAAAGAGCCTTATCCCTTCAATCTCTAACCACCGTGAAGGTTTATAGAAGTAGAGTTCAACGTACATGATTCAAGGCGAAAAACCGACAGAATGATGTCGAAGATGGACGCAAATTCTTTTGCAAACGAGTGGCATGCATGACATGGACAGAACAAACATTTCTTTGCTCGCATGCGGCAATCACACCTAATATGGCGTTCTATCGATCATTGCGGTTTCGTTTGTTTGTATTAAATCTTTCACTCGCATCCAACTTTAAGGTTCAGAGAGATTGTTTACCATTGATATACTACTTTTCTTCTCCAGAAACTCATCAGAGTTCTGACCGGCGTCAAGCTCAACCTTTTCCCTGCAAGACCTAATTTAGATAATTTATAAAAGCAAGTCAAACCAAAGACAGATCACTCAATAACTATAGAAACACGCCCACTCCCAGCCTTTATCAGGAAGTAACCCTCTCCCATCTACAACCAGACATCAAGTCATCCTGCTCGACGATCACTCACACCATGTCTAACCAAGAGCCCCCCGCCTCCTACTACCATTTCATCCCTTACAGGATGATTGGGGATATACTTCTTCTCATTGAGGCTCTCGAGTATTGCTATGGCTCTGATGGCTACATCGTGACTGAAAACGATCGGTTGCTGGGCGTTATGACACTCCAGAGGACGCCAGAGAACCTGGTGGCAACTCTACTGGAGCTGGGGGTGCTGGATCAGGTTTAAAGTCCTTCTTCTTTCACGGTCGATGATCGAACGGCTGTGACGTGGGTACTCTGCCTGAGTATTTGTCGTCATCAAGAACCCTGATTCAGTCAAACGCGACTGTCTTTTAGGTACAGTGAGTGTCTGTCATGTTTGATTTAATCCTTCAAGCAGTGAATAACGTCCTCTGATTTTGTTACCTTCTTTGACATTGATTCAAGTTGACTCAACATATAAAAAGGCTACAACTTTCGCGTTCTTTGCCAGCCTTTCTACAATTTCCCCGACGACTTGAAACCAACTACCCGAGTACTATTCTACCTTCTCAACCTTCAACGCATATTCGTTTATCTTGTCTACGATGCCTCCTAACGTCCTCTTCAGACACGAAATCCCCAAGGCGCTCATCATTAATGAGCCGAATCTCGATTCAGCCCTCGTGCGGACTTACGGCGCCGCGTTCACGAAGACGGTCGAGCAAGACAAGTGGGTTATCTTGACCCCAAATTCCAGCCCCGAGGACTTGAAGAAGCATCTGTTCAACGCGGGCATCTTGTTCCCCGAGTCGGCTCTTAAGCCGGAGGAGAGAAGCATTCCCAACCCTGGGTTTATTATTACGGATGAGCAGCCTGAGACACCCAAGCAATCATGAAACAGGGCAGGGAAAGTCAGCAGGATGCTGTTTATTATTAGCTGCCAGCTTTGTGTTTGGCATCAATGATTAGTTAGTCTTCAATACTAGTGGTCTCTCCCCATACGACAAGCTGAAGATTATCGATGTTCTATTCGTGATAGCGTATGTGAGGAAGTCGGATAAGCTGAGAGCTCTATTTGATTGGTGCTTAACCGAAACGCGAAGCAAACCGCCATGAGCAAAGGCCGTGATCCTTGCGGGCCCTTCAATGCCCCTGTTGGTTGCCTAGTGCCAAGGCTAGGCTTCATTGGTCAGATTCTCACATTAGCACATCCTTCTCTTCCCTCCTTTTGCTTCCTCATTTCTCTTCCTCCAACATCAATTGAGAGGTGACAACAACTTTGCCGCAATGACTCCTCCACTTCAGAAACTGCCGCTTCATATCGTCGCCGAGATTCTCGGGCAGTTGGATACAATTCAAGAGCTCGGTCCTCCAATTTTCAGTCATCGGATTTTCCATGATGCCCTTCAAGACAATCTTCACGCCATCGCTCGCCGTATCCTCACTCGACAGGTCCCTGATGGCATTCTCCCTTACTCCCTCATCCTTCTCAAAACAACGCAAATCGATGTGATGGATCAGGAGGCCGTGAATCCACTCATAGCACGTCTTGAGAGCATTGAACCATCCCCGTCTCTTGTTCGCCTGTCTTTGGCCGAATACGCCTTCATCAGTCAAAACCAAGCCGCTGTCAAATGGATGAGCCAAGACATGGCTGATGAGCTCATCCCGGCAATCAACGAAGTAGGGCTTACTCACCCGGAAACACTCTCAGACAATGAGACTCTTCGGATCTACAGAGCCTTTATTCGCTACCAGATTATGTGCAATTTGTTCTGCTATGGTCCTCCCCGTCAGAAGCGTGAAGTCACGGAACAAATCTCAAGATTCTGTCGTGCCTCTTCTCAGTGGGTCAACGACCAGTTAATAGCTGTTTACCTTCATTTGGAAAGGCAGGTCAGCTCTGGTAAGCAGAACCCGTCTTCGGCTCTGGTCTGTCTAACGTGTATATAGCCTTTGATCAAGTCGCTGCGCACAACGTTGAGTGGGCTAGGGTGCCAATCGAGTGGGATGAGTTTTTGGAGGAATCTGATCGGATTCAACGACTGGTAAGTTGTACACTGTTGCACTGCGCTCATCGAGCTACCTGCAATTGTGAGCACCTCATCTGACTTGTGACAGCTTTGCCGAGGCCTCCCTTTCCTATGCTCCATCGCACGTTCCAAGACGTACGACGAAAGATTGAGGGTGTTGAAATTAAAAACAGTTCGGGAAATCACCAACGTATCGGATCCCCCCCGCAACCTGATCTCAATACTCTTATGGGGCCCGAGGCAGGCAGGCGACGTGGCAGTAAACACATGGGGTACGATGCGAAGGGGTCCCCCTGTATCAAGCTACACAGCAAAGGAGCTCGAAGAAGAGGCTTGTGCGTCTGATGGACCACAGGATTCAACGGATTCATCGTCTTTTCGGATTTGGCTCGCTCATCACTCTAAGCGCACATACACTGTGTTTCTAAATAGGATGATGTCGACCTTTGCATACACCATGTGGGACAATACGGATCTGTCAGTAGAACAATTGGAGGAAGTATGCACAAATATCGCGGGGTGCAGGGACTACTTCAAGAGGTACGGCCACGACTGGACAGAAAAGGACCTTCATCTGGCCGAGAAGAGGAAGAAGGACATCTACAACGCTGGAGGTCGGGGGTACTGGCCCAAAGGTGGTCTTGATGACTTTAGCGGCATCACAAACGTAAGAGACCGGAGGCAAGAGCAGTTGATTAAGAAGTGGAGGAAGGCTACCGAAAATGGCGAGGACGAAGGCCATGCACCCAATTGGGCTGCGCGGTACAGGCTTGGGCCAAAGCCAACGTGGCGAACACGCCCCTTGCGTTGAGTACGATTGGCGGTCAGACAAGTGATGCAGAGTATAACTTTTAGGAACCCTGTGCCATTGTTTGTAACTAGTACTCCGGAATCCCATAGTAAGAGGGGCTTCTAGATAAACAAGACCTGGTCAGTTTGGCGTGGCGGTTCAAATTGTGTGCACAGTTACTTGCGAATAAGGGCTAGTAGTCAGTACATAAACAGCGCTATACTCCCGCATCGACTTGATATCGAAGGCACCTAATATCCTGATACGCCCCAACTCCATTGTTTCCTTCACAACCTAGATGGAGAACAAGTTGGTATGTTCTAAGTGTATGAGAATGGTGATACTTACAGTATTCTCAAGGCACCTGGAATGCCTGCCAACATCTAACGCTGTAATCCTCCATTGGATTCAGAACGTCCATGTCTTTGCGCGGTTTCGATACGGTGTGGCCTTTGCGCCACTTGATGGAGAAGCAAACTTTGTGCTTGTACCCGCCCCATTCCTCCTCGACAATGTCGTATCCAGGCCCGACACGCTTATCGAGGTTTCCGAAGTTCTTGTAGCAAAAGTCTGAAGTCCATTTCACCCAGTAAGGGTAGATCTTGACGTGTCCTGGGAAATCGCTCTCCTTGTTGCGCACGGGCGGATTGTTGGGTATGAGTAGATATAGTCGTTGATCCAGACGCGGACGCTGCCGTCTATGGGTTTCCTCCATACGTAGTCAGCTTTGCCATCACTGGAGCCATGTTAGCTTCAGCCACTGTTCCAAAATGTCACCCGTTGATGTCAACTAACTCAGGACGTTGTCCAATCCCTGGGACATCAGCGGTGGGGAGCGGCTCTCAATCCATCACCGGCTTAGGTGTACCGTGACAGGAGCCTAGCGCATGCATCCTCATGGAGCCGTGTTATTTTCGTTTCGACTTGCCCTAATAGGTCCCTATTATTTTGCGCTCTCGGAAGGCAGGTCGTAGCGAAGCGGGTCGTCTTCTGCGAAGGGGCTGGTACAGATGTAGAACCGCTTAGAGTAACGAGTGTTCATCTGACAATCAATAACTATAAAACAAATTAGCGAGGCTGTGATCTGCGTTTGCACATCTCCCTATGCTAGTGCTCAACTAGCTTTGCGAATAACGATTATGCAAGGTTTTGAAGCGGATCAGGACAAGTACTCTAGGCAATATCGTAGCTGCAAAGTTAATTGAGGCAGGCTGTAGTAGGAATAATAAAATTCCGGTGTGTCTAACATTGAATTTCCCCTCTTTGATACCTAGTTCAACCTCGCACCAATCACTACGACTCTGGCTACCGCAAACTTTTACAATGAGGCCCTTTCCGTCTGGATGCTGGACCTGCAAGCTCAGACATCGCAAGTGTGATTCCAAAACACCCACCTGCAGGGAGTGCCTAGACCGACATATCCCATGTCACGGCTACGGTCCCAAGCCCTCGTGGATGGATGGGGCTGATGCAGAGGCACGGGAACTCAGGCGTATCAAGAAGGCCGTCAATCAGAATGTTCGAAATCTGCGAAGATCGCAGAATCGTCATCGACAAGCTGGGAGCGATGGAGACTGTGCTGCTAGAACAACTCCTCCCCAAGTACCCGGTGGGAGTCCGTCCATAGCGCCAACCCGAGCTGTTCTTGTTCTTTCGCCACCTCCACATTCAGAACATGTTCCTGAGGGCCTTTCTAATGGATCTGGGAACGGCTGCAGGGAAGACCTTGTAAGTCCGAGTCCAGGGCACGCCCATGGCCCAGTTCAGGATGAGAGAAGCATATCACAGCCAACTCTCGCGTGTGTCTTTCGGCCAGAGTCAGCCTCTCTGGTCATGCACTATCTCGATCATGTGTTCTACTGGCAATATCCCTACTTCCGGTCCCGGTCCCGCCTGGGCAACAGAGGCTGGCTCCTCACATTCCTGAGCAATGGTGGTCCTCTGTATCACGCCGCATTGGCGCTCTCAGCCCTCCACCGAAACAAGGTCCAGGTTTCTCGTCGGCAAGACTACCTGCGCAACCAAGAGGCCTTTGAGTATCACTCAAGAGCCCTAAGAGAACTATATGACCTTTCGGGCCGGTCTGAGGCAGAGACGCTCCTCGGCGACAAGTCTCAGCTTGCGGAATTTGCAGCTTCCAGTCTGATGCTGATAAGTTTCGAGGTAAGACACAGGCTGGCAGCAGCTCCGAGTGTTTCTAAATAGACTTTATCTCACATCAATCTCCTCCAGGTCTTTAATGGCGCAGAATACGATTGGCCCCCTCATCTTGACGCCGTTACCACTCTTCTCAACACACATTCACCTGAAGTCCTCGGTCATTCTACTTCTCCTAGTAGCACAGACATATCTAATGGCAGTGATGAATACGCTTACAATCTGCTTCAATCACAGCCCGATTTTGACTTCCTCATAGTCCATGCGATATGGTTCGATATTCTATCATGCGTCTCCACGGGTCGAGTGCCGCGTATTGCCTACCAACAATGGCTTGAGGCATCAAAACTTGACATGGCGGACCTCATGGGATGTTACAATTGGGTCATGATCTCCATTGGAGATTTGGCGCATCTACAGGCGTGGAAAAGGAAGATGAAGGAACAGGGGACACTGAGTGTGCCAGACCTGGTCATGAGGAGCCGGGAGATTGAGACGAGATTACAGGACGGCATCGAAGAGTTGGAAACAGTAATTGAGGTGAGCTTTGATTTGGGTGCAAAAACTTTCCGGGTCTCGCAAACTGACTGTTGATGCTTTGGTAGGACAATACTGACGCGCCGTGGGCTACATACGTTTCGCACATATTTGCACTCGCCTCACTGGTTCTATCGAGTACCATTGTGTCTGGACCTTGGGCATCACTCCCAGAAATCAGAAAGAATGTCGACAAGGCTGTGGATGTGCTTCGTGAATGGCCCCGAACCATCTCCCTTCAAGGGCTTGTGTGGCCTCTGTGCGTCATTGGATGCATGGCCGAGCCGAAGCATCAAGGCTTTTTCGAATCACTTCTTTCCAACTTTGTCGAGGAGTGTGGGGGTTTCGGCAATGGCAGCACGGTACTAAGGATCATGAGAGATTGCTGGACGCGGCAGTGGCAGCAGGAGAGAAAGGGCATGGATCTGGTGTTCCAGACAGGAGGGGTACGCGTGTTGTTGATTTAACGGACTCCTCGCCATTCAGTAGCAGGACTGGATGCTACATGACTGGATATTAGATGGTAGCATCTACCAGAGAAAGAGTGTCTACCACTTGCATGGGTTGACATGGAAACCAGAGAAGGGATGAGAAAGACAACGTTATCTGGAGTTAGGATATCAGTGGATGGGCATTCGGGTCACTTTACAGCAGAGGACGGGTCATATTTAAGGATTCTTACACAGCACTCGAAGCAGAAAGTGAGGAGACTTTAGAGTAGAGGGGAAATATCGTATCGACTCATATTGCATGCCCGGGGATGTAGCACGCTCATGCTGCATTCGTGTTCCGTTCTGGGAATGATGGTGATTGGTCACCCATCGGATGCTGGGAATCCCCAAAGAATGGGGGATCCAATACCCTGTCCCCTGGGAGGGCAGTTCGAGGCGCCAATATCCATCCCCACTCATTCCCAACTGGGAGGGCAAGTCGAGGCGCCCACCACTTGTATAGCGAGTTTATCCCCGCGAGTAAGCGCCTCTTCCTCCCCATGGCTAGTATGTTGCAGTGGATAGCTCGAACACGGCCATGAGACGAGATATATAACACTGGGTACCTGACCTTTGCTCTTGAAATGATATCAGCACCTGGCATCCAACTCACTCTGCTGTTCTCACCTCCATCAAGACCATCATCACCGCAATCATGAAATACGAGCGCATGTCCATCGAGATAGAGTCTCCAGAGGAGTACGGGTACGACAAGATCAAGTTCAACCTTTCAGAAAGCTCCATCACGGACCAGACCATCGAATCCCTGGGCCTCAAGATTCCCAACCTCGCCCTTCTCTACAATGAGCATCGGGGCGAGACTGAGCTTCGGAAGCTCATCGCTGAAGATGCCGACGTGAATACGGACGATGTTCTCATCACCTCGGGTGCTGCCGGTGCCCTGTTCATCACCACCACGTCGCAGTTGGCCACCTCAGATGCCTCGGGTCGTGACCACCTTGTCGTTGTTCGACCCAACTATGCTACCAACCTGGAGACCCCCAAGGCCGTCGGCTGTGAGATCTCTTACATCGATGTCACCTTTGAGTCTGGCTTTCAGCCCAACGTTGACGACATCGAGGCTGCCATCAAACCCAACACCCGTCTCGTCTCCGTGACCTGCCCGCACAACCCTACTGGCTCTACTCTGTCTCGGGAGGCGCTTGACCGGCTCGTCGCCATCACCAAGAAGAAAGGCGTCCTTTTTCTTGTGGACGAGACGTATCGTGATATCTCCTTTGGCGAGAAGCTCCCCGTGGCTGCTTCCCTGGGCGACCACGTCCTGAGTGTGAGCTCCTTGTCCAAGTCGTTCGGTATTCCTGGAGTCCGCATCGGTTGGCTCATCAGCACCAACAAGAAACTCCAAGAGACCTTCTTGGCGGCAAAGGAACAGATCAGCATTAGTGGAAGCGTTATTAACGAATGGATCGCCACGCAGGTTCTGTCGCGACGGCAACAGATCCTGGCCGACACGACAGATGAGATGAGAGTCCGTCTGGAGATGGTTGAGTCGTGGATCGAGAGCGAGGAGCTGCTAGAATGGGTGAAGCCCACAGGAGGTGTAGTCTGCTTCCCGAGAATTAAGAAGGAGCCCAAGGGTGGATGCGCAGCATTCTACGACAGGCTGCTGACCAAGTATGCTACTTATGTTGGCCCTGGTCACTGGTTCGAGCTTCCGGATAGCTTCTTCCGACTGGGATACGGCTGGTCGACACGAGAGGAGCTTGAAGGAGGCATGAAGGCTATCTCAGTAGCTCTGCGGGATGAATAAAGAGGAAGACACGAGAGCAGTCGGGTGATAATGGGGTCAAAGAAGAGGCTCTGATATCTGGGTATTAATGATGGCCACTTTTAGAGACGCCATTAAAAACAGCAATGCACACTCTGCTGGTCCAAAGATGAGAGGTCACAATTGTATTACCGCTGACAGGATAATTTATGACATTTCAGCCAATCTGATAGCGTACATGCTCTCCATCCTTGGCTTTGTCCCCGTGATCGAGCTCCTATCCCCTGAACTGCAAAGCCGAGGTCAGTCATTTCCGCGTCTCACCGTCCTGTCCGCGAAGGTTGCCGTCAAAGCTGTTACAGAGCTTTTAACACCATATGAGCGGCCTGGGTAAAGGCGACACCTCGGTACTGCGCTGCTCACGTCTGGCCTCTTCCTCCGCTCTCTCTGCGTCACACTCTGCCTGGCACTCTAGATACTCCTCAACCAGCTCCTTGCGTAGAGTATGAGGGCAGTTCTTGTCAAACACCTTCAAGTCGTGAAGCGGAACCCAGCCTACAGAGCACCCGATCGGAAAGTCGACCCTGTCAAAGAAGAGGACGGGATACTGGCGTTTGTGGGCTCGAAACCCATGGTCCTCCCAGGTGTATGCCCATGGCCGGGGACTCGTATCGGTCTTCCGGGCCTGACTGTAGCAGGTGGGGATATCCTCGTTAAGGCCGGTGTGTTGAAGGGTATGGTCAAATTCGAACCGCTCGAAACGTCCCCAGGGAAGAATCATAACAGGGTAGAAGGCCCTGGGCTTCTGCCAACAGGCAAAGATATCACCGGGCTGTGGGTTTATGACTTCTGGCTTGAGCTCGCTGTAGCTTTTAGGTGCTGTCCACTGGTAGGGCTTCTTCTTGGCCTTTTTCTTCTCAGGTCTGCGGCCACGGGGAGTCGTTCCGGGCTGAGGAGGTGGGATAGTCAAATTGGTGACTGCCGCACGGGGGCGTGGTCTCTCGAAGGCATCATTGTTGCTAAGGGCTAATTCGTGGGTGCAGTTCAACACGCGAGTGCCAAATCTCTTAATGGCGTCTTCGGGTGCTGCGAAGGAGCATGCATGACTGTGATTTAGATGCAGCGTAGCTTCAGCCAGGATGTCGGCGCGGCCGAAAAACATGTTGCAGTCCTTGCATTCCAAAATGTACCAGTGTCCTGTGTCGGAAGGAAGCTGAACGACCCTGTACTTGACAGTAGCCGTGCCATTCTGGAAAACTTGGCTGAACTCGATCGACCGGCCGGGTGTTAAAGAGGGTGGCTCTTCCTCGAGTCGAGGGCGCTTCGGTTGATGGTTCGTAGCTAAGGGGGTGCTCGGTGGTCTTTTCTGTGAGGATAAATGGCTCGATTGTTGGGCGCGTGCAAAGGAGGGCTGGTTGTTGATAGCTCTTCGTGGAGGGCTCTGTCTTATCTCGAGGTTTGCGTCATGGTCTAGTCGCGAATCGTTGTCATGGCCAAGCACAGGGCTTCCGAGCGGTGCCTGGTCAGGAGAGTGGCCAACGTCGAGGGTTATG
Organism: Fusarium protoensiforme; assembly: GCA_011320165.1. Taxonomy (NCBI): domain Eukaryota; kingdom Fungi; phylum Ascomycota; class Sordariomycetes; order Hypocreales; family Nectriaceae; genus Fusarium; species Fusarium protoensiforme. Next base: position 64,055 of record JAANQP010000581.1, on the reverse strand, counting down.
GGGTTCAACGGAGAGGTGTCGCTTGTTGGCGTTTCCGCCTGGGTTCGATGAAGCGCGGTTGGGAGTGCAGACGTTCGAGGGGTTGTCTGAGGAGAGATGCTATGCAAGGCGCTGAGCAGTTTCTCATTGGCGTCTTGAAGCACCCTTGCCTGTGCTTCTTTCTCCTCCTCGATCTCCCTCTCCAGCTTCGCTTGCTCGAGAATCAGCAACTTGATCGGCTTCGCGTTGACGTTGCCTTGGGTATCCGCGCGAGTAAACTTGAGCTGATTCGTGATCAAATCTTCGAGACGCTCAAGACGCGCTTGTCTCGCGCCAGTGTCTCGAGACTGTGTTTCGTTGGCGGCGGCCATCCATCGTTCGTAATGCTGGCGTATCCTGTCGGCCACAGCACCAGGGTCGTCCATAGTGGCGGGCTAGATGGGAGACATGAAAGAACTGGCCGCTCACCGGCTTCACAGGCACGTCAAGATGAGGCCTTGATAAGGTATCGGAAAACTCGATTAGTTAGGTAGCCCAAAGAAACGCGAGGCGAAGAGAGAGAAAACGCGGGGAACGCAGAGACTCCTGTTTGATGCACGTTTGTCGTGTAACCCCAGCCGTCACCAAGCCTCGTCGCGTCCCGTACCCAATCAGCTTTCAAGGAGACCAGGATGTTCTGTGAATTCACAGTTGTGCCAATCAACGTAAGTCACTGGCTAGCAAACAGCTTGGCTCTTTGATTGTGGCTTAATGGCGTTCCCTGCTTCCCTGCAATATCGGCATGCAGCGCAGCCTGGTCTGAAGATGACGAACTGCTTCTGTGAACTTGAGAAGTTGTCTCTTTTCTCTCTCCCCTTCTCTGCAGGGTATCGCTATGCGATTGGTTGTCGCATTGCAGCTGAAAAGCAGGCTGGCAAAGTGCAGTTTCTTTCCCCTCACCGCTCACACGGAAGAACCTCCGCCAAGAATGCCTTGTAGCATCATCTCGCTGATGCCTAATTAATAGGTTGAGGCGGTATTATGCCTTGTTCGCTTGTGCCGCCAGCAGAGACCGAGATATAATCTTACCGATCTGGATTCTCTGGCCCCTTGACAAATCTTGAGTTTTTTTTTCTACACCCGTGAACGACATGTCAGATCCGCTCTCTGTCGTGGGGACCGCCGTGGGCATTGCCTCGCTGGGGATCGAGGTCTGCAAGGGCCTGGTCAATTACCTCACGTCGATTCAAGGACGAAACCAAGAAATCGCCAGCGACTTGAGAACAGTCCAAACATTGTTGCCTATTTTTTACTCCTTGGGGCGAGAGGGTTGAAAGAATCCACTCCTCAGTTCAAGATCTTGAAACAAGATCCAAGGCCCAAACCAGTACCTTGCAAGATGTGCAAGATGCGGTCCAGCAGAGCTCAACAGTACTTCAAGATAGCATCATGAGTGCCACAGAAGCTACCCAGAAAACTCAATGGATCATTCAGGATGTTGGTCAAACCTTGATGGCGAAACTGACATTGGTTGAGGCCGAAACACAGAAGATGCGCTCTCAACCCGCACAGATGCAGAGGACAGAAGATATGCTGAGGAGGAAGGGTCTTCATGCGTCCTTAGCTGAGCCGATGGTGCGGCAAATTGTCATGAGCCCAAAAGACTGCCTTCATCCATGCTAATCGTTGATCAAGGGCTTACATGTTCAGACCACCCCAGACCAAAGTCTTCAACGATTCTCTACTCTCGTGGCCAACAGAGAAGCATCTAGTATCATTCCGAGAGCCTGCAATTGTGCCCGGCGCAAGGAGGTACTTAGATACTCTGTTGGCTTTCGAAACGTCAGGTTTGAGTTCGAACAGAAACAATTCAAGCACCGTCGACACTGCATCTTTTACGGCATCAACCAAAAGGCTGAGCAAATATTCACGGCAAGTTTTCCTGTCAGACTCGCATTGTTCTGTGCCCGAGTTACGATGGCCTCTTTCCAATTCACAAGAGGAGCAAATCGTCTTGGGATGTTGATCCAGTATCACAACATTGTCCCACAGTCCCACAGCCCGGTACACAAGAGATGGAAACAACTTCTATTGGCGGTTTCTCAAGCGACTTCGAGCGAAACGATCATCTCAGCACTGGAGTCAGCTCAGCAGGACATCTTGGCACTATACAGGAACGGGAGATCGTGTCCAACTGATCGGGACGAACACGGCCGAAGTCACACAGAGGTCAAGCCCATCAACCATGACGAAAGCAACGGTAGAAACTGACTGCAAAGTAGATGATCATTCGCTCTCTCGGTGGTGCGGAATGGATTAGACATTGCGATTTGCTCTGGTTGGTGTGTATGACCAGCAGAGTTTTCAATGCAGCCAAGAAGTCCTTTGAAGTAATATTTGCCGCCGTTCAAGACGAGGATGCGAAGACGTAAGTCAATGTTTTCTTCAGTTGCAACGCCACAAGCTGGTAAGCGCGTATATTTCGACTAAGACTTACTGCTTTCCAGTCCCGCGTACATTTTATTTAACCAATCATACATAATGAACGCTAATATACGTCTGAGATCTGAATTCTTGAAATGGCTGACTGGCAAGTTCGAGTTCAACGCCGTTGGCTGTTTCAACTATCTCCGTTATATACCTCCCCGGTGTAATCGCTCAGCATGGAATGTGCTATCCCTTAACAAGGCCTGTGAGTTAATGCCAAATAAATTCTATAAATCTCACTCACTAAGTACTGTGGGATCAGTCCCAGGTACAACCTCAATTGGGCTTGCGATTATATAATGTTATTATGCCAATCTTGAAGGTTGCGTTTCGAGAGACCCAAGCTCCGTTGTTCAACGCGTTCACGGGTTCACTACTTTCCTGTTATTCTCAATGTGGCTGAAAAACTTGCGGCATTTGCTCGATGCCGAAATGAAGTCTCCAATGGATGATATTGACACCCACAATGATGTTCATGGCCACCTGAGGTCGTTCGACTTGTTCCTGAGATCAGGCTGCAATTCCAGCCTTGACTGGAACTGGAGGTGGTTTTGCCAAGAAATTCCTGACGAAATTGTCTTTCTCATTGCCATCCGCGTGGCTGAGAGAAGGAAAGTGTTAGTTCTCCTGGCACAGCAAGCGCTTGGGAAATGGCTCCATCCTGATTCACCTTACCCCGTCGACAAAGATGCTCCCGCCATCTGCAAACGTTTGGAGGACGCCGGTGTACCAGTTCCAAAGGCTCTTCTTGTAGATAAGAAGTACACATCTATCTACCATTACCAGATATTCAGCATTCTGCATTTCCCTACTCTATTCGGTTTCGGGTTTCGGGATCACGAGACACGAAGCGAAATCGGCCTCTCTCCGATGATGGCCCATGGCCAAGGTTGCTCGCCACTCACATCACTCATGAAATCGATGGCAAGTGACTATTCCCTCCCCAGCACCACCTACCATTCCTCCAAAATCGTTCAGTTTTGGCGATATGTCGTCTTGCACTACCGTGCCGATCACGGTGAAATTCATGGCGAACAGCATGGATTGCGGGGTCTGTTTCTGGATATTATCCATTTCATCACATTCGAGGCCCTCCAAATCAGACATACGTGCTGTGTGTCCACATTCATCAACTGGATGAAACCAGATTCAACCCAGCCTATCCAGTGGAGGCTTATACCGCTACCATGGATAGAGACCCCAGGTAAAGGTCGTCAAGCACATGTTATCTTCGATCACAACAAGCAGGAGACTTCCAAGACCGAGACCGAGAACCCGAAGGACAACAGCTCGCTGCTGCTTAAACGACTAATGGCGGAATTTAGCAAAGAGATAGCCACCCTTACTCCTACCGGCGCAGCCTTCAACGAATTTCTCTGGGGGCCTTGGCGTCGGCGAATCTCCGAGGTGTTTGCTGTTAACGAGGACCACATCGGGGGACTCCGAGAATCATTGAACAATGTGCATCTTTGTAGGTTGACTAAACACCACAGAGGCTAGACCTTTCTAATTCGTGTATTAGCCGTCCTACCTGAGGGAGTTCGATTGCTGCTTGGCCCCGGGTTTCATTTGATCCAGCACACTATGAAGACTACTGGCGAGAGGGGTTATTCAACTTCATAAGGAAGCGGAGGACGACGAAGACGATGATGGGGAACATCATGGCGAAGCAGAGGAGGCTCTATGTTCTTCGCGCAATGGGTAGAGGAGTGCAGAGTTTCGTACCGTCTTCTACAGTTCCGTCATTGTGAAAGATGCGGCGCCACCAAAAAGGCTCAATTAGTCACAATAACAAAGAACACATTTATTGACACATGCCGTCATTGGAACCCAATGGCGAAAAAAAGCATAGCATGGATACGGTGAAGTCATGTATGGATGACTATGTCTCTTGCTGTTGTGGCTGATGGTCTCTTTTGGAGTCGTCATCGCAAGCGCTTCGTACACCAGGCCCAGAGAAAAGGCTCTTATTACAGTGTTTCGGTAATTACATAGAAACACACCCCAAATGCATCTAGAGAACCTCGTGAAACTTGCTATGGAGACCACACAGTCCTTATCAATCAAAGGCGTTTTCCCCATCAGCCCTACAAGTTGTTCTAGAACGCTGACAGACGACCCCACAGAAAATGACTAAACAGGCGTTGAGCTTACCAACGTATTATCAACAGTTGACATATTAATTAACTCCGATACTTACATCAAGATGATGCTGGACAAAGATAATGTTCAGTTGAGCAACAGCTTACATCCTAGTCATCTCATTCGACCTGCATTAGATGCGGCCGTCGATCCTATCCCATCGCCAAGAGGTGATGCAGCAGCTCGTGTAGCTGCATTAGCTGCGGTTACATCCTCGGGCGGTGGCTTGGCTTAGAAAGCTTGACTTGAGATCTGTAATACGGAATTTGCTCGTATAAAATGTGAAGAACGACCGACCATAGCAGACCTTTTCTGCTCTCCATCAATCATCTTTCCTGCATACTTCCCTCTTGAGCTCCCCAACTCATCAACATGTTCTCACTCCTCTTCACCACTCTGGCCCTGCCAGCCCTGGCACTGTCCAAGTCTCTTCCCGCAAAGACTCTCGGCCAGCTCCAGCTTAACACATGGCTCGAGAACATCGCCGTGCGCCCCAATGGTGATCTTCTGGCAACCCAGATGTGGCCCTCTGCCAAGATCTACACCATCCGCGACCCGTCCGACTGCGAAAACTCCCTTGAGGAGCTCATTTCCATTCCTGCCATCCAGAGCATCTACGGCATCGCTGAGGTCCCGTCTTATCGCTCGAGGGCGGAAAAGTTCATCCTCGTTGGTAGCAACTCTACCGGTGTCGGTGTTCCTGTCCCTGGTTCCTTTAGTGCCTGGTCAATCGAGTTCCAGACTTCTCGTTACGGCCCCAAGGTCAAGGCCAAGAAGATCAGCGACTTGGAGAAGAGTGGTTTCCTCAACGGTGTCGTGGCGATTCCCCACCGATCTGATGCTGTTCTTGTGGCTGATTCTGCTAATGGCTTGGTCGGACGTCTTGACCTGGCCTCGGGCAAGTTTGACGCTTCAGCATTTGTTTTCCCGCAGATGGCCCCTATTAAAGGTGCTGGTCTTCCAATTGGAGTCAATGGTATTCAGATTCATGACGGCTATTTGTACTTCGACAACTCGTTCGAGGTCGCCATCTACCGCATCCCCATCACCCCTGCAGCTTACCCTGTAAAGGGCGCCAAGCCGGAACTATTCGTCAACCTGTCCAGTGGCCTGACCTTCCTCGATGACTTTGCTCTGGACACCAAGGGCAACATCTATGGCGCCAGCAACTTTGACAACTCGGTTGTTTTCGTCAACGGCGCTACCAAGAAGTGGAAGATCGTGGCTGGAGGAGTTGGAGAGATGACCGTTGCAGGGTCCACGGCAGTGGCTTTTGGGCGTGGAAGACGCGACAGGGATGTGCTTTATGTCTCTACAGGTGGCGCTCTTGCCAGGCCTGTCAATGACACCAAGACGGAGGGTGCCAAGGTGGTAGCCGTCGATACTCGCCCTTAGAACAAGGGACAACTGGGTTTTGTATTGATATGATCTCCTAGGTAGCAGAGAATCGCATTCAACATCCCATACCCGTTCATAAATATTTATCCCTTTAGCACCGATAGCCCGTCAATCCCTGTTCCTTGCATAAGCCAGTAAGCCACCTGCGTAATGCGCTACCACGAATTAGCGAGATGCATAATGTAACCATTCACGGCCTCAACTCCAATAACAGCCAACACTCCCATTAGCGACTCCACAAACTCACCTTGGCTATGAAGATAGCGGTGCGAGAGGGAAACGAGAGGGACGCATCGGATGAGGGTGGAATAGCCCCTCACTGGAACCCCTCTTCTGCAAACTCTCTGCGTGATTTACGTTACGGCGAACCAACGTCTCTTCTGTCACTCTATTCTTGACGTATCGTCTTACTTGTGAGAATGTCTGACCCGCCTGCTCCCATTGCATCCTCTCCCACTTCGCCGTCCACCGCCGCGGGTCGGTCCGCGCCTGGCCCCGCTGTCCAGGCCCAGCAGGAGCTTGTTCCTGGGCCAGATCCTCAGGTAGCCTCTTCACAGCCGTGTTCAGTCTGTGTCATGATATTGACCTTCATCTTTTAGGATGAAGATGACGGTGACTCCGCGCTGGGTGATGATGCGTATGAGTGAGCCCAGATTTCTGTGAAACTCGCTGACAACAAGTAGTGAGAGCTCTACTGCCTCCATCACCAGCAGCATCCTCGAATATCGCAAGTTTCAAGGTCGCACATACCATAGCGATAGACATCCCACCGAGTATTTCACTCCCAATGATGAGCAGCAATCTGAATCTATCGATATTAAGTTAGTCGAACCTGGCTCGTAATGGGCCAACTGCTGACGAACTTTGGCAGCCATCAGTCTCTGACGTTGCTGCTCGAGGGCAAGTTGTTCCTTGCTCCTATCAAGCCTGATGTTCAGGTAGGTCTCTGTCAAGGTACTTGGGATATACTCGCTCACGTGTCGGAATAGAAAGTACTTGATGTAGGAACTGGAACTGGTATGACCTCTTCACATGGCTGAGTTGCAAAAACTAACATTTATGCCAGGTATTTGGGCCATGTATGAGCTTCATCCTACCGAAACGACCGGAATAATAACTGATATTTTACAGCGACTTTGCAGACGAGTACCCAAACGCCGAAGTCATCGGCTCTGACCTTTCGCCAATTCAGCCCACCTGGATCCCGCCTAATGTCAAGTTTGAGATCGACGATGCAACTCTCACATGGACTTGGGCCGATAACACGTTTGATTTCATTCATATCCGCTACCTCTTTGGAGCTATTCGTGACTGGACTGCCCTCTTCAAGGAGGCGTACCGCTGCTGCACCCCGGGAGGCTGGATCCAGACTGCTGAAGCAGACGTTGAGATCCTTAGTGACGATGGAACCACTGAACTGGCACCCGTCTTGAAGACTTGGGCTAAGCTTTACGCCGAAGGAGGAAAGAAGCTAGGAAATCCATTTTATGTCCAGAAGGAAGACCTGCAAGAGAAGGGCTTGGAGGCAGCTGGGTTCACCGAAATCACGAGTGTCGACTACAAGGTACGATTCCCATCTTTCCTCTGTATTATGGTGATTGCCTAACAGTGATGATAGTTCCCTGTTGGTGGCTGGGCCAAGGACCCTCGTATGGCCGAGATTGGCAACTTTGTTAGGGCCACTCTTGAGAATGATCTTGAAGGTGAGTAGGCCTTTGACCGATTTGACTGCATATACGAATAATTATTAGGTTACACGCTCCTCTTGTGGAACAATATCTTGCAATGGGGCGAAGACGAATATCAGGTTTTCCTCCTGGAGATGCGAAAGTACCTGCGGAACCGCAAGGTTCATGGATACATGAGGGTTCGTTATGTTTATGCTCGCAAGCCAGAGGCTGAGTAGTTGCTGTCCCCTGTCAGCGAGAGGCCTTGACGTCAAGAGATATATGAGCTTGGCGAGGCATCATCCTAGTTTATGAGTTTGAGAGCTAGATCTGGGCGACGGTTTCCATTCACCTTTACGGCCTTTGACGACACGCTTCCATGAATAAAACAACATTTTGAACATACGGTGAGCAACGAGCGCTTGTCGGGTGATCTTTAGTGCCCATTTGGAGTTTCACAAGACTGGAACAATCGCCCATCGCTAAACGAGTCTTGGTCCGAGGAGCTTTCTAATAAGCCGTTCATCTCTTGGCTCGAGTCAGGACAATCCTTGATCGTTCTACACTCAACAAACTCCCCGAAGTAGGTACCAACGGACATTGCATGGTTCGTCCACATAATCCCCTGCAATGACTTGCATGTAACATTACGTATTTGAGGTTTTAGCTCCGTGGAAAAGAAAAATCTCAACGGCATCGCCCCTATTCGCCACGAACATGTTCTAGAAAAGACCCAACAAGTGGATAGGACCCGCCGTTCAGGCTACAATCCATGAATATTGCCAAAGTCTGCTGAATTCCCTGGTCAAAAGAACGGATATCCCTTCTCATGAGGGTCCATCTATGTTGCTACTAGACGCACGAGCCAGATTTACGGGGTCACCTTTACGTAGTATTTTCCAGATAAACGGGTCTCGACCATCCTCAAGCAATGAAATCACCTCTCACAAGCACGACATTTGATAGCTAAATGGTGAATCAATGGCGCAAACCGAAACTCGAGTGGCGTACCACCCCTCCACACAGGGTCACCACTGCATAGTAAACATGGATCTCCTCGGAGCTCTGGCCTCTCTGTCGGGGAGTTGCCTATTAGTTTCCTACATAGGCAAGTTTGATGTCGCCATGGGCCGCTGTGGAGGTGAATCCACTAAAAAGTGAAGTTGCTTCGTACGAGTTGGGGGTCACATTCGGGACTACCTCACTGGGCCCCTGATGAACGGTTGAGTGATCGGGTAGTATTTAAATACTTGAGGGGTTCTATCAACGACCCGTTTAATCACTGGAGAGTCTCAGTTTGTACTTGACTGGCGAAGCAGTTCAACGATACCTGTGACAGTATCGTCCCTTCGAGCACACCGACAAGATGACTGCCAAGCAGTCCGCCATCACACCCTCGCCCGCCGAGTCCGATACACCATCCGAACATGGAAGCCTAGAGTCCCAGAAGAGACCTACCGCCACCTATGGTGCCTTGGCTCCCACAGCCCCAGCCTTGGCCTCCCAAGAGAATCAACGCATGGAAGGCGCCCTTGGCGATGCTGTTCTGCGGTTTCTCAGAATCCGGAAGGGTCCCAAGGGTGACGAGTACGATCCCGATTCGGTATTGATCATCCTCATCTCAGCACAGGTGTGCAATTGGAGGCTAACGGGATCAAGATTGCAACGCAACCGAGTATCTGGGATTCGGAGAGCTTGGAGGAGTACAAGCAGCTGTACATTCATCCGCAATGGGAGAATTGGAGTGCTTTTGATCCCAACTTCCGATGGACTTGGAAGGAGGAGAGTGCTGTGCGCCACAAGGTTGACTGGAAGATCATGGTAAGCGTTTTGGAGATGCGCCATGGAAATCGTATTGACTCTCTAGGTCTGGGTTTGCGTCATGTTTTCGGCCTTAAACATTGATCGCAACAACATCTCCAATGCTGTCTCGGATAATATGCTTGACGATCTAGGCATTGATCGTGCCGATTACGTGGGTCACGTCGTCAACAATGCAAGTAGTTTATGCTGACTGGTGACAGAACATTGGTCAAACCATCTCCCGAGTTGGTTTCCTCGTCGCTGAACTTCCATCTCAGCTCATCTCGAAGCGGTTAGTCGCCTTTCAGTGTGCAGTGTGCAGTGTGCATGTTAACCTTGCTGACCCTGGTTCTAGTATCGGTCCGGATCTGTGGATTCCTATTCAGATCTGCCTTTTCAGTTTCGTTTCTGCCATGCAGTTCTTCCTCAGTGGCCGGGCCTCATTCCTTGCTACGCGATATCTAATGTAAGTCAGCCTTGCACAACTGGTCGTGCTTCTGCTAACCATCGATTAAGTGCCACGTTTCAAGGTGGATTTATCCCGTATGTTCATCTGTTTGCTCAACTCGGGGCATCTACTCATAAGCAACAGAGACACCATCCTCTACCTCAGTTATTGGTACACTGGCAAGAGAGTAAGTAGCTCCTAAGCTCTTGGGTCCCCGAAGGGCAGTTGCTGACCTACATAGCTCCCAATCAGACTGGCTTGGTTCTGGATGTCTTCCCAGCTCGGTGAGTGCAGCGTATGACTGGGGGAAAAAGAAACATACTCATCAACTCATAGTCGATATCGGAGTTGGCTTCGCTGCCGTGGGTATGCTGTCAATGCGTGGCATTCTCGGATACGCTGGCTGGCGCTGGCTGTTTCTTATTGAAGGCGCTTTCACTTGTGAGCCAACACCTTGAATCTGACTGCGAGATGCTAATGTTACCAGTTTGTGTTGGCGTTGCTTCCTTCTTTCTCATGCCCCAATGTCCGTCCAAGACCAAAAGCTGGTGGAATAAGAAGGGATATTTTACCGAAAAGGAAGAAAAGATTATTGTCAACTCAGGTGTGTTTCTTGAAAGCCCTGGATTCTGAGCTGTATCTGACTTTTTCAGTCATCCGAGATGATCCCCAGAAGGGCGGAATGTACAACCGACAAGGTCTCTCGGTCCATCAAATCTGGGAGTGCGCAAAGGACTACGATATGTGGCCACTCTACGCCCTTGGCCTGCTATTCGGTCTGCCCAAGTATCCCGTCGACCAGTACCTGACTCTTGCCTTCCGAGGTCTCGGATTCTCCGTCATTCAGACCAACCTTCTCAAGATCCCTAACATCGTCGGGTCCTGCATAACCATGTTGCTCATCACTGCTTTCAGTGAGCTGGTCAACAACAGAAGTTTTGTAGCCATGGCAGAGGACTTTTGGCTGCTGCCTTGCTTCGTTGCGCTCATTGCTCTTCCCAACCCTATCGGTCCATGGGCTTACTTTGCCATTGCAACTGTCCTACTGTCATTCCCATAGTGAGTAACAGGTCAGAAGAAAGAGAGCTCAGAGCTAACACTCTTCAGCACCCATCCGATTCAGGTTGCATGGACGAGTAGAAACGCAGGATCTGTCCAGAACAGAACAGTTTCCGCCTCGTAAGCGAATTTACTCACACGCCTATGATGTCTGCTAACTGAGTTTTAGTCTATACAACATGTTTGTACAAGTTAGTGGTATGATAGGAGCAAACAGTGAGTCAACCATGGAAGCACTAAAAAGTCAAGTACTGATTCCACAGTCTATCAACCCGACGATGCCCCACGATACTTCAAAGCAAACAAAGGCCTCCTGGTCATTTGCATTTGGATGTGTGTAAGTATAACATCTCACTTTCTATGCTCCTCTCCGCATTCACAGACGCTCATTCTTGGTGTAGCTCATCCAATACCCCGGTACCTACTTTTACTACAAGTGGAAGAACACCCGTAAGGCGAAGAAGTGGGACGCCATGACGCCAGAGGAGCAGCACCATTACAGGACGACCACAACAGACGAGGGCAACAAGAGGTTAGTACTTGAAAAAGAATGCGGTTGAAACCTCCCTTGCTAACTTATTGCATAGACTCGACTTCCGGTTCGCAACTTAGAGGATCAAGCTGTTCGTAAGGAGCGAAAAGAGGACACGGTGAATGACATCGATCGACAAGCTAAAAGAAGCATCGCCTTATTGAATACCACTTCTATACATCTTCGAGTTATAAAGTCACTAAAAGTTATTAACAGAGTGCATAATCATTTCTAGGTAGAAAGGAAGCTGCACAATGTTATCCAATATTTTCAACCTCTTCTCACTACCAGGCATCTGCTGGGCTTTGTAGTTCTTCGTCTGAGTTTCCATATCAATGAAAGAGTCCGGGGGTAGTACACATAGGCTTCCTTAGCTCAATATTTCTTACTTGGGGGGAGGGTTAAAAGATTTATAGCCTCCTGACAACAGTGCTTCAGACTATTACTCGATGCACACGTTGAATTACTAACCTTGAACCTATTACAACCACTGAGGCATACATATATGCAGTTTCCAGCTTTCCTTTCGCTAGCTTCCACAAATTCCTTGCCAGTATTAATCCCGAATAACCACCGCGCTTTTGCTAAAGAGTCCTTCAACTGCAACCTTGACCAGGAACCTCGCCGCACTAGCAACATCCACGCTATCGGCCATGCCCATTCCAACGCCGCTGCTGCCCAGCGTCTCCACGTCCTTCTTGGTGTCTGTGGGCTTCTTCTTTGGATCATCGAATTCCAGCCTCACAGCCCTCACAAGAGTCCAATCCATTTCTGTCAACCGAATCTCCTTGTCTACCAGGCCGTGGTCCTCGAGCGCGTACTTGATGTTGGTCCAGCCCATGAATGCCTTGGACAGCCACGGCAGGTTAGCCCATGAATCACCGACGCCTGCTGTCGACATGACCACGATGCGGTGAATGCTGGCTTGTTCAAGAACCGCGCAGACATTGGCGCAAGAGTCCGCCAGGAAGCGAGGAGGTGAAAGCTGAGGTGCAAAAGGGCTGTCGGACTTGCGGACCGCGTTCAATGTAACAATTGCAGCAAAAGGTGTAAGGGAAGACGTCGCGGAAAGAGCACGTTGTATGTCTGGCTTTGATAGTGGTGAACCAGTGACGACGGTGAGGCCAGGACGGGGGGTGAGGCTGCCAGCGGTACGGACGAGGGCCACCGCTGTATGGCCTTGAGAGAGTAGTTCAGAGACGACATGTTTGCCAGTGCGTCCAGTGGCACCAAGGAGGAGGAAATGCATGGTATATGATGATCAGAGGTACAGCTGGGTATTTGTATGGCTGAGGTTGTAGGGAGGCAAGAGAAGCAAGCTTGGTTACGAAAGAGAGAAGGGGTTGAAGATGAGTTTGTTAACTGTGATGAAGGACAGGCAATCTTATATCAGTCAAAGGACGAATAAATGGCTTATGAGATAACTTGGGACTTCAATCGATCGGGTTTTGAGGCTGAGACCCCAGATGGCCCTTGATTGGTCTGTTCGGTCAGCATTCTGTAAAAGGAAGCCGAACATGGGTTTCGGCCTGGAGAGCGAAAACCCCGGACCCGAAAAGCGAAGCCCGAATAATCACGAGAATGATTGTATGCCCTAATTTGTAATCAAAGGCAAAGATCGGTCGCATCGAACCCCGTACATCAACCAACCAAGGGGCTGGTGCCTGAGATTGTCGCCCACCAGGGGACTCCAAGCAACGCCTTAACTACCGCTGTGAGATGACGAGCAGGGGTCCTGCGCTAGCCCAATTAGGGTGTGAGAGCGACCTGGCCAATCAGAGTTAATATTCAACGGCCATGAACTCGTTCCGAGGCCGGGGTGCCTTCGTGTAAACCAAGTCCGAAGCCCGGCCTCGTTGTCTTGGTCGACTTTAAATACCAGTAGACATACCCAATCTCTCCAAAAGTCCAAACGAGCTGTATACTTTCACATGTCGAGGATCATCACCAACAACCCCAGGTTTACGTCGACGCTGTTACACCGCTCAAAAATGCCGGCTTTTACTCTTTATGGCGCCCGTGGTTCGACCAACACGGACCGAGTCCGTCTGACTCTTGCCGAAGGCGGCTTCACCGACTATGAGCTCGTGCTTGTCAACTTGGCAAAGAGGGAACAAAAGGTGCGTAAATGTTCTTGTCCTCTACCTAAACACATTGATCATGGCATATCACTAACACCGCTGCAACCCAGTCCGAGGAACACATGAAACGCCACCCATGGGGCAAAGTCCCTGTCGTCACTTTTCCCAATGGCTTCACCCTCTTTGAGAGCCGCGCAATCTGCAAATATCTCGCCAAAGAGTACTCCTTTCCACTTCTGCCCTCAGAATCAGACGTCGAGGCCATCGCCTTGTTTGACCAGGCTCAGTCGGTAGAAATGGTCTACTTTGCCGAACCTGCAGGCAAGATCGCATTTGAAAAGTTTGCCAAAAGATTCATCGGGCTGCCACCTGATGAGGCCGTTGTCGAAAGCGCCCTGCGGTCGGTTGAGGCGTTTTTCGACGTGGCAGAAGGGCTTTTGCAGAATCACGGCTACATGGCCGGAAATGACTTTACTCTCGTGGATATTTACTACATCCCAGTGGTCCAGAGACTCTTTGCGTGCGGTTATACGGACGTCATCTTCAGTCGGAAAGCTGTGAGTGCATGGTGGGATCGTTGTATCAATAGGCCAGCCATCCAGACGCTCTTGGCCGCTGATAAGGAGGCTGCGGCTGCTGCACGCCAATAGAGCATCAATGGTAGAAACAAATTTGAAGATGAGCTATACTAATGACACGCTCCGATGTTTCATTTCTTAACTGTGACAACAGCAAAAGTGAGATGCGCACCTTGAAAACTGCGCCGCTTCGCCAAAGAATACATCAGCCCACACTAGATAGCTCCGCCCGACCATTTCTAGTCCTCCTGAACCCTCCATAAGCCTTTACCCTTTCGTCTATATTGCTAGCTATTTTCTGCAGTAGATCACTGTCGGTCCGCAACTCACTATCAAGAGCTGGTGAGGAGTCCAATGCCCCCAAGAGAATAATTTTCAATGCCTGGTGGAAGAAGCGCAAGAAAGAGACGGAAAGAGACTCGGAGCCAGAAGCTCCACTGTCCTTATGAACAAGGCCAAGATCATTAAGCCATAATTCCAACGATTTTAGTAGGGATGCCTTTTCGGATAGTAGTCGAATGCCCTCTCCTACTGATTCAACATGCGACACTCTGGCGAGAAATTCAATCGTCAATGTAGCGAGCCTTGTAAGCTCCGTCCGCATGTCTGGTGCAATCGTGCGAATACTGCGAAATTCGATAGTCTGCTGATGGGGCGGCGTCAAAGCCCCAGATACCGCCGTCCTGCTTATCTCGGCCGCTGCTGGAGGCTCCGCAAACTTGCATGGCGCAGCAAACATCTTGATGATAAAGACATCTAGCAAAGGTAGCTGACTATGGTGTGCGGGCACTAATCTATTTCCAGCAAAAGTTGGCCTTGCCCGGTACTCGTGCATGATGCTGAGTCCTTGAATCATATGCCGGGCCATGGCAGCGAAATTCCATCGAACTTGCTCAATGCTGATGAAAATCTGACAACAAAGTAGTGCCGACTTCAACCCACTGGAGCCTGGGGAAGACAAACTGGAGGCGAGACCCCCTAGGGCCATGCAATATTGCTGGAGCCCATAGTCAGACCCATAGCTCGGGTTCCGCTGCCCGAGAGACATGGGAAGGTCCCCCGACGCCTCGAGATGCTCCCGAAGAGCTCGAAGAGACGAAACCGCGTGTCGTATCGGCGGATCAGTCAGGCTGGCTTGTAGGACTTGCCTGGCCTCTTCATCACAGCCCAGCTTGACGTCAAATATGGTCTTGGTTGAGAAGTAACGGCCGAGGAGGTCGATGTCCTTGGGGGAGATCTGAAACACGGTGGGCCGGATGGCATGTAAACCAGCGCCTGACCTGATGCCACTAGCATGAGAGTTGTAAATAGATTGACTAGTAACAAGTCTAAATGGAGACTCGTAGCCATCGCAAGTACGACCCGTGTTGACACATTTCAGGCAGAATGGCTTGCCCTCGTCGCATTTGACCTTTCTTATTCTGTTGCACAGTGAGCACGGAACTACAGAACCGGCCAAAGTCTCCATTGAATGGCACACCGGTGATGGGACTTTGGACTAACCTGCAGGTTGCACATCCGGTTTTCACCTTGGCTCTACTCTGGATTGTCCGTTTGCGAGCGGCAACAGTTCCGGCCATCGTTGGGTGGGACATTCATGCTTGTCGTGCAACACCCTACAGATGAGAAAGAGATCCGTAACTAATAAGCAGTTGAAGTGGATAGATGGAATGAGGCAGCTCGGTTCGCTACTGGATCCAGAGGTTCAGGTTGAGGTTTTGAGATGTCAGATGCAAAGGGTTTGGATCAGTCTCCTGATGAGGTAATCAAGGTGGGTCCTCATACACTAATTAAATGCTTTGAAGGCAATACCCCACTAGGTCCAAGAAAAAGCCCCATTTGTTTGGCTCTGATAAGATAAAGGTTAGCCAATCGCACGCGTGGACCTCCATCCCAAAAGAGAAACCAGCCAGACAGACCGAAGTCATGTATCCATGAAGAAGATTACTTCCTAGGTCGCATTATTTAGGTGCCGTTTGCAATCATGATAATCTAGATGATGAACTCGCAGTGCGTGGTGTTTTGATGGTAAGCATGTGCCATGTCAGTCTGTACCAGGCAAATCGAGCCACCTACCTGTCAGATCTTCTTTCATACAGGGTAGATGAGACAACAGGTTCAGCACCAACAGATTACAGAAGGGCAGAGTTGGCGATTGGATTAAACTACTGTGAATGACTTGGATATGCTCTATCGTACCTAAGGACGCGTTGAATAATCGAGAATGAGCATGAAATGATATGAGTCTTGGCAACAGTCTTTGAGGACAGTAAATACAGCAGGGCAACTTCGAATTGAATAGTAGTCTTGCTTTTTATGGATATCTTTGTAGAAAGTGAAACATAAACGACAAGCCTTGCTAGATTAAATTATAGCGCTTATTTCTAAAAGAAAACAAATATTTTGCGGTTCTCTTTGGATTTATTATTGATGCCTTTATCCTCTATGGGTATGGCAGGGAATTATTCGCCAACTGTTCCCGCGACGCCTTCAAGGAGAGTTAAAACTCTGTGGTGCGTCGTGTCTCGGAAACCCCTACGTATCTGACGACAATGTCTGATCTCGTCTCAGGGCTAACTCTTCGCGCAATTCTCGACAGCATCATAAGCCGGCCCGTCTTCGCCCTCAACTTTGCTGTCTGAATGGCCGTTATTACTTGGCAATCACTTGGCCGAGGTGGACAACGGAGGAGGTGACCGAAATTAGCGGCTGAAATGGACGAAATAACTGGGCTGGCATCAATAACAGGGATGCAAAGGTTCAATGGTGAATGGAGTCTTGCAGCACTAGAAAAGCTAGAAGCTTGCAAGAACAGATGCGCAATTCATTGTTCAAAATGATTCCAAACGCGGTGTTTTGCTGCGGATGACCGGCGGTCCCGATCCAGATTGTGGTGTCATATGATATGGGGCTTGTTGCTCCTGTTGTGTCGACTTGTTCCCGTTAGGTTCCAAATCTTGTCACTTTTTACGAGAATACAGGTGAAATAATCGATTTGATAGGCATGATGAATGTTCTCTTCCATGATCTGCTCAATACTATCATCACTTCTACCAGAAAAGCGAGACTACCTTGGTAATTGGGGCTATCTCGATGGGCCTCCATGTCTCTATCACAAGGGAAGTTAACTTATCAACAACAACTATCAGGGTCCCCCATGGGGCAAACTAGTGATACGTACCTTACTGGACGGAGAGCTTTGTCATCTTGCCGCAAGTCAATCGCTTATCGTTGTCTCGAGACAACTACCAAGCGTCGCATTGGTGGCGTCCCGCTGGTGACATGTGCTGACCTCGGGATGGTTCGATGCGTTCAAGTAAAAAAATGTTAGCTCCAACGCGTCACATGCAGGATGCGTCATGATGGAACAACGAATGCTGGTTTGTGCAGGGATGGGACTGGACACCCTTTATCGATGACGGAGACGAGAGATGCTGTTTGAAGAGTGGAGGTGGGAATCTCTCGTGATTTTGCATGGACAGCTGAAGATGTTGTGTCTGGGTCGGATGGCGAATGGCTTCATATCACTTGGCCCTTGCGCCATGCTTGATTTTTGCTGAACTTTAATGTTGAAAGACGAAAAGGTCTGGACTGGATGTCTCGGTACTGATAAGAGCGTGCCAGGAACGATAAGAGTTGGCGTCAACCGTTACATTCACCACCCGCCACATGGTTGCTGGCGATCTCCTCAAGCGACTCGGCATTTGCGGTATCAAGGGACACGCTATCCCCCATGTTCCGATAATGGGAATTGTCCTCTGCAGATACCCTGAAACATGGGCAATGAACTGATCCCCCATGCCAATGGCGCCAAGGGTCTCGACTCTTGGCCGCCGCGTCAAGACGCCCGTGACGAACGCCACCAACGGCTGCTGCAACCCAAGGGCTTCGGGAAAAAAGTTGACATTGAAGATCCACTGGGACTGTCCATTCTGCCCAATCAACTTGTGGGTATCCCTGCATGCGTTCATCAGATCATGGAGGGCATTCCAGGTTCTCCCCCCAACGTCATTTGTGCCTGCGGATCGACGACCTGAGGCACCTGCTTCCGTCCTCTGATGCCATTGGCATGACAATCGCACGATGGAGAGTTATCGTGGTGGGCGAGAAGTGACGGACGCCAACCAACGCTAGCTGCAAGTCGTCAAGTGCTGTGATCTGACAAGGCACTCTACGGGTCTACGGCAGATCTTTAGATCCATTCCACGAGGGGCTTTTGTACCGTATCTGTATAGTTTAGCTAGAGATAATATCTCATCAGGGTCCAGAGTGGCCAGTTAATTAACTTGGCGGCCGTTTGTTCATTAAGAGCCGCTCCCCGCATTGCACCCGTCTTGGCCACCTCAACTCTCTCCTCCTCCACCAGGACTTCCATTTATCTTCTTCGCTTACTCCCATCTTGACAAGTTTGATCTCATCTCAGTCATAAATGACGCCTCGCTATCTTGTCTGAGACTCAACAAACCCCCAGGTCGAAGCTCGCTTCCCCCGGCCTCCAAACTCGACTCACGACATCGGATTCGGACTTCATTCCGAGTACGCAAAAGCGACAGATTTCTTGACAGCGGATTACTAGATCCAGACGACCACACGTACTGTCGCCAGAATGCATCTCTCCTCTACTTCTTCGACCTCTTGCTACGATATTGCCCAAAATCGCCCCCTACGACCCGGTTCTCCGTCTCTCAAAAACTACCGGCTACCGCGTTCGCATTCTCGCCAAGCAAATTACGCACAGCCACTCCACAATACGACGGCGGGCATTTTAACTCTAACGGGCTTGGGCGCGGAGCCAAGCATTATGGTCACGGGGTCCTCGGGCATGCGAGTAAGATCACCTGCCCTGGTCGAATACCGAGAGCGAGGCGACGTTGATTGTAACGCCAACGAAAACAAGACGCCTACCGAGAACTTGGAGAGGCAGCCAAAGGAATCACAGGAAGTGGCAAAGGCGTCGAATCAAGACTTGGGCGGCGAATCGTCGCCACCATGTCCCTCCACAAAGACCAGTCTAGGCACAGAGCCCCTTGACGACAGGGGCAAAGTTGGTACCGAATCGCCATCATGCCCAGAGACAAGCACGACTCAGGGTCCTGGAGAGAGACTCCAGAGGCCTCGCAGCGAATCCAGTGAAGGGGTCCGTCCCGCCCTTCGTCCGCGCCATCATCGAAGCTCTAGCATGCCCAGTTTTTCAAAGACGGTCCACTTCGATACAAAGCTGAACCACGTTTGCTACTTCCGCAAGGCCGATCGTCCTCTCGCAGTGAGTGCAGGCTCTTCCCCAGTCATTGGCCATCTCGAGGTGAACGAGTACCCGTTCTATGCCGACAACGACGAGGACCTTTTTGAGTGGCAACTGTTCACACCCAACTTTCCCCGGAACTCCCTGGATAGGGATTCCATGCCAGCTAGGCTCGAGCGACTCTATCTCTCACATGACAAGAAACACATCTTGGGTTCGGTCATAGTGGCAAACATGGCCTTTGAGAAGTCGGTAATTTGCCGCTTCACCTTGGACTACTGGACAACGACTTCCGAGACCACAGCGGTGCATTGCTGCGCTGTACCCGGGCAGATGGGCAAATATGATCGATTCATCTTCAGCATCAAGCTAACAGAGACTGTGAATATTGAATCGAAGCCTATCTTTCTCTGCATTCGCTACAACGTCAACGGGCAGGAGTTTTGGGATAACAATTTGGGCACCAATTTTCAGGTAGATTTAAGGAAAAAGTATGGATGCTAGGACAGGAAAATGGATTGATAGAGCGAGAAGATAGATATCATTGTACGTATACAGAATGCAAAGAGCGAGAGTTTACGCTATCACGAAAACCTGATGATTCAAAGCCACAGTCAGGTTACTCGGATATCATCAAGAGAGGCAATCAGGTTCCCGACGTGGCTGATCATATCATATCATGTTCCCCGAGCCACTTGCGCCACGCTCTCGGCAAGCGCGGAGTTCTTGACCATCAGATCATGGCTGCAAACGCGGCCTTGTGCCGAGACAAGACGCCCAATCGCAAGACACTCCAGCCCGCAAATTAAAGAACGCTAGCTCGATGCGTTGATCACATCCGCACGCGAGGCTCGTGAAACGAAAGAGCTCGTATGGTACCTTTGACCCCCTCCTGAGCTGAAAAAATCCGAGACTGCCGAGCAAGCTTGGCCTGGAGGATCCATGCAGCCGATCAAGCATTGGGCTTATCTGCAGCGGTATTCTGGGACCCTGTAATGTCATGTTTGTGCTTTAGCGACTCGTGGTGAGGCCACCATCTTGCGTTTGAAACTGGGGTCGAGGGACGCGATGCTGGGAATTTGAGGGGTTATGTTACATAATCGGCTGTCATTTGTTTGTGATGTGATCGTCATCTGTCGGGGTTTCGGGTTTCTGCAAATTTCGTAAACGCCGTCTTTGATCTCGAGTAGACGCCTTTCGGCTCATGCGGCCTGTCCTGGCACTACTTGGCCCCTTTTATTCGCGAGGTCAATCAACAGCACTTGAATGAGCACCCCTTTTCAAGTCTGCACGTGGTGATTTAACAGACGGGAAGTGAATTAATGTATTCGGCAGCCTATCATTATGATTGTGTTTGGGGCAATACCGCCCCTTGAAAGTGCGAGATCCGATGTTGATGGCAGTGACCACGGACTCCGACTAGCAAGGCCGAATAGTTGAAATACATCATGCTCGTAGGGCATTTTTCGGGCCCAGAAGACGGAGCGAAGCAATGTTCTGCGACATTGAGCTACTAATGAACGTGGTTCTTGCGATGGTAGTCACCCCTCTACAAGGGTGGAAATACTAGAATAACTGAATTCATGTCTAATAAGAGGCTGGAACGACTCCAAGCCGGCCACCGTCCGTCACAAGCACATTTCCATTGATGTATGCACCAGCGCGGCTGACCAAAAACAGAATAGCCCCTGCAATATCCTCCTCGTCTCCAGGTCGTTCTTCGGGGACAACGGACTTGGGCCAGCCAGCTGTTTTGCGGTATTCGATTGCTTCGGATGTCATGTCGCTGGGGTAGACTGGCAGGCTTTAGTCAATATATAGCCAAGACGAAGACAGCGACCCAAGGACTGCGTCGGGGGAGAACTCACATCCTGGTGCGATGACGTTGGCACGAATGTTGAATTGCCCTAGCGAAGTGGAGAGCTGTTTGAATATGTGCGTAACTGCGGCCTTGGAGCCTCCATACGCATATCCTAGAGCTGGTGATCGGTTAAAGCCACCGATACTGCTGGTGGCAATAACTTGACTCCTCTGCTTCAGGTTCCCCTTCTTGTTACCGGTGTCGAGCAGCTCGAGGAAGGCAAACACCGTGTTCAGGACTCCCACAGTGTTGATGGTGAATGTGTCGCTGAGATCCTTGGTATCCCAGCCCCAGACATAGTTGCGGAACTCTGAGATGCTGGGGTTTGGTGGTAGCTTGGCAAGAGAAGGACCTCCAATGCCGGCGTTCGCAATGACAACGTTGACGTAGCCGTGAGCAGATTGAATTTCTGACACGGCACGTTCAAGATCTTGTTTGTTTGTTATGTCGCCTTGGATGGGGCGAATGTTTCCATGCTTCTGCTCCGTGTCAGTTTTCTTTATCCTGCCAACTTGTCCAGTGAGGGCAGCATACTGCAGTGCTGGCCGCACTCTCCAGCACATCATTTCTTCGCCCGATGATATAGACAATCGCACCATTGGCCTCCAGAGCTTGGGATATCATGAGGCCAATTCCTGTCGAGCGTGAGTAAGTGCCTTGATTTTGAGACCCCGAGGCAAGCCTTACCGCTTCCGCCCCCTGTGACAACGGCAACGAGGCCATTGACGTTGAAGAGGTGGTCTATTTCAAAAGTTGAGGCCATTTTGATGGGAAAGGAGTTGAAAGTTCAAATAAAGCTTGAGTGAAGCCTCCAGATTGCTTGTCAATGCATGTTTTATTCCCTCAGTCATATCGCGAGTGGGGTTGCTATTATTAATCCACCCAAGATATTGCGACATCGACATACTACATACTTAGTCTCGCGGCTACTATTATCATTGTTATGTATCGCTCTCAAGGCATGAGTTTGGAACCCCCTAGATGTGACTGAAGAAGCAACCTGAAGAGACTGAGGCTGGCGGATCAGCGTGGGGCTATGAATGAGTTGGTGAAGTGACAGCTGATAAACCGCGATTGAGAACTGTGCAATTGTTAGACGGGGCCAAGTGCCACCGGATCAGCAAGTATCCACTAGTTGCGCAGCATGGGCAAGCGAGGAGAGGCGGAGAGTTGGTTGAGACAAACAGTTGTCGGCTGTGAGGCTGAGTTACCTTTTTACGAGATCAATTGCAGCAACGACACCAGGCCACCAATACAAAGCTTCCAAGTTTGCATCAAATGGCTATTGCCAAGTCACAGCCCGGAAGCCAAGAGTTTAGTTATTGCTTACGCGTTACTATTGTCTCAGCCCCAAGCCAAGCTGAAAGCCCAATTTCCACCATGCATGAAAGTGCAAGTGAGAAGTCTGGTTACTGGATAGTTAATGGGCCGCTCGGTAAAAATCGGTGGTTAAGCGCCAGCCTTGTTTGCTCAGACGAGCTTAATTACCGAGTTGCTTCTCTCCTTTGGACCTAACCTTGAAACCCTGCAACTCGTCCATTTGCAGTCATCTTGGTTCCATCTTTTCGCTTACTGACCATATTTACTATGCCTCTCCACCATCCAAAAACATACATTCTTCTCTATTTCTCGCTATGGACCCTCAATATGGACCTCACTAGCGCGGCAGCGTCGACTGGCCACTTCAAGGCCTCGTCGGTCGAACAATTCCAGCGCTGGTACCCGCAGTTCAGACACGTCTTTGACAACATCACGCAGGCCAACTGCTCAGCCGAGTACGACAGTTACAAGTCAGGCGTCATCAACTCTACCAACATCAACTACTTGGCCGGCGGCGACAAGTTCTCAGCTCTCACTCAACCACTCATCGACTGCATTCTTGAAAATACGTCGGAATACCTCAAGGGAAGCATGACCAGCGCTCAGGTTCTGCTCGGCATTATGCCCACCATCATCACCTTCCTTGGACCCTCTCGCGACGAGATAGCCATGTTATCCAATGTCGGTAGGAGACCGATCCTGGCTGCTGGCATGTCTCTGGCAGCCCCGTCGGCCTATTTCAGCAGAGCCTTTGAGTATTTCGACCCAAGCGAGATCCTATGCCACCATCAGTACCGACATGAACAACGTCGCCTTGGGAAGCACTCGTGGTTTTTGATCTCGGTGCTAGAATACTGTCTCATCGCAGCAGCTTGTGTCAACATCGTCATGAACACCCGAGAGGTCAACCAATGGACTATCAGCTCTCTCGCGTCAGATGCAGACTACTTGCCAGGATTGTGGCTGGGCTTGGGGCCCTGCATTCACTTCTTCAGCTGCTATGTCTTTCGGCTTCGAATCCATGGGTGGAGAGATCTTGAAAAGCTCATCCCAGAATACAGCCCGAGGGATGAATCTGTTTTGAGTTGGGTCAAGAGCATCCCACACAGGTCCAAAGCTTTTTTGACCAAGACAGAGATTTTCCCCTGTGCTACCAAGAAATACGTTTCGCGTATTGAGGGCCGCACGGAAAGCAAACTGTTTCTGGCGTCCGCGTGGCTTGAGTCAACCTTTACGATCCTCCACGTTGTCTTTGGGACCCTCGTATTTTCAGGCACTCTTTTTGTCGGAACTAAGGATGCCCTGGGAATTGTGGGCAGATACATTGCTGGTGTGGCTCTCTGTCGCATTGTTCTCATGTACGAGTTGGCCGGTTTACGTGAGAGCTGTGACAGTATTGATGGCGAGGACCCTAGGAATGACCCTAGGCTAAAGAGAAGATGCCAATTTGTTATTGAAAAGGCTCAAGGAGGAGACAGTAGGGTTAAAGACATAACGGGAGCCAAGGTGCCAAATGTCGTGGAATTTAGGGCATAATGCCCATCGTTATGGTGTGATGCGACATTGGGCTTTACTCGTAACATAGGGGCGACAGTTGCAGGGGGGTGGGACTGAAGGAACAGGAACGTATGCTGGAATAGTTCAAATTGTAATGTAGTAGTTCGAGTACTGGATGTTTCCTTGTGGATCATGTTTTGGGTGTCACACATGTCAAAATGGCATGTGTTCATCAACACAGAATGCTGTTGCCGGAGCCATACCTGTTTCTGTTGCGCATTAATCAGAGAGCAGCGCCGCACCCTCGAGATCTGAGTAGAGATAATTTAGTGGTGGAACGCCGAGATATAGAGAGGCACAACAGAGGCATTCATTGGTGGCTTGTCTATGGAGGCAAACATGTATCTAGATGGGCAACCCGGAATTGAGGGGTCTCAGAGAGGCGCAGACAATACCAACCAGTAGCTTTACAATGTTTTATGTGTTATCTTATATCTCGTATCTCATATCGTGACTTCTCAGAGGGTTGTTGGCGGCACAGATGCCACATCTAGCCGACGGCCCCTGACGGCCCCCTGACACTGCCAACAACCGTCAACCACTGTCAGAGCATTCAGCCTCTAGTAATATATATCAAATGAACGCATCATACCCCTAACAATCAAACCATCGTTCGATGGCGCAGCGGTTAAGCCGCTTGCCCCTCCGGGTGAGGATCCTTGAGATCGGTGCAAGCCTTGATGTCGGTGAGCTCGGTGTGTGGAGGCGCCTGCGGGCAACTTTTTTTCCCTCTTTTTTTTCTGCCCATTATGTTTGAGAGAGCATGCATTATATCATGGATTGATTTTTTTTATTTTTATCAATCGCTGTAGTGGGATGTAATGACCTTGTACAGAGTGTCGTCAATGCTGCGTCGAGGGCCCCGAGTCCCGAGATTTGCTGCCAAGTATAACAATGACCAGCACAAACAAAATGCTGAGCCTGCCGTAGTTTCTCTGTTCGATCCCTGACTCTTTGAACTCACGGCTATACCTTTCTTTGTCTCCCATCTCAGGAAGCGCGTGCGTCGCGCTCCTGATGTGACATCAGGCATGAAACTTGTTTGATTTACATTATTTTTTGTCAACGGTCTGGCCGCTGCTCAATAACCCTAGGCATAACACTTATTACTGTATCGCAGCGCTGCTAGTATATCACTATGTGCCACCCCTTCTACAAAGGCATCCCCCTCTTCATGGCATCTATCAACTCAGCTCTACATCCGAGATATCAATGCAGGCCTTGTCTACTCATAACACTAAAATCAGCTAGTAGGTTTCATGATAAGATGTATTCCGATACACCTATGGTAAAAAGGAAAATAATGCAGATGAGTATGCTATGTATTGGTACTGTTAATCATGGGTGGTCGAGGAATCACTTTCTTAAATGTGCACGACAATTTCGTGGGCCTTGTCCCCGTGGGGGCCCCAGGAGCAAACCCCAGCTGTCTCGTCCAAAGGTCAAAAGCGCTTTCTAGATTATTGGCATTATTTCTCTATGCTCTTTGTACCTCACGACACCTTCCCTGCCCCGAGTCCTCCTGTGGTGCACGACAGAAAATCAGGCGTCTCTATCTCTGGGATCACGGGAATATTCATGTCCTCGACAATGTTGAAATTGCTGACATTATCGTCTCCCATTTCTAGCTCAGGAGGCTTGAACCTGAGACCAGTGATACGATCTATTGCCCCTTTGCCGCCATACCAGGCTGAAAGACAGTAGACAGTGGTTAGTCGTCTAATCAACTCATGATCTGATGGTGGCATCGACTCGGTTAGGTCTTAGGTAGAGAGAGTGAGAGTAGAATTAACCACTTTATCCGGTACGTATACTCTAAATAGTGTTGCATCGCCTTGATTTTGTTGAATTGTCACTGTTGCCGTGGATACAATGGTCTTGATCAACTCCATAAGCCTGAACCATACGACCTGCGGCCATTTGGCATTGCAGATTGGCTGGGCCTCCTTCTTGGTTCCTTACTTATCAATTCACATATGTTATAAGATCTGCTTTGGCGATGGGGAAGCGAAATGTGGCGATCCACATGTCCACGGTCTAGCGCACACAGACGGCAAGGCCACCATTGACAGTCAAGTGGAAAGCACAAATTTTGAGCTTGAACATGGTGGCCCTGTTGAATCTTCTTGTCTTGACCATCTCGGGCGCTTGCAAAGTACGTTGCATCAATAGATCAAGTACCTGGACGGAGCTATTGCCTCATTCAGCGGCAATGTCTCTGAGAAACCTGCAGCACGCCAAGTTCAGCTCCCACTATCTGCTGTAGCGTTGCCTAGCAGAGACTAGCCCGCCTGCTAGATTGGACTCCCTGGTCTCTTCGAAGTCCGACGAGGATTCTGACCTTTGACCGAATGTGTCACGTCCCGTGAGCCATATTCCTCCACCACTTCTGCTCGATTAGCACTCAATCACATACGATCCATCACCAAGGTTTCAAGATGAATGCTCCATATCGATATCTGACTCTTCGACACGAGGAGCGTGTCATTAATGGGACTCTTCCTGATCTACTTCCTGGCGAGGCCGTGTTTCGGTCTTACTCCCAGCCCTCACTACACGGTGGCCTCCACAACAACATCGTCAATCAAGAGGTAGATGCACCGCCTAAAATAGCCGGGGCAGACTTGTCCAGAGACTCTACAGTGATCGCTCCTCACTACAGTCTGCCAGCCTCCAGTCTTGACTCTGTGTTTCCAATGGCGGGCTACAGCACGCTGCCCAAGACGCTGCCTCATATCGTCCTGAAGGACCCTCATTTCCCGTGGGAGTGGACGGCAAGCAGCACGAGCATTACTTCAAAAGCTGATGAGCAGAAAGGATGTATTCCATGGGTGGCTATCATCACCTTCTCAGGCGAAGAGCTTCAGCTCGACCAAGCGACCCTTGCAAGTATCACCAAGTTCCCCGGTGTCAAGGCAAACGAGAATCTAGGCTTCGGTTTTCCTGTCGCTAGCATCAACGATATGAAGAGCGAAATGAGGGACAAAGGCAGCGTGACTAATCTCATGATGAGTCCAGACGCCCGCCAAACCAAGGACAACACGGCAGCCATCTGCATCTCGAAGGACCTGTTTAGACAGCTCTTTGCTGATGAGAAAGGGATCTGTCACGTCGATCAATTTCAGTACCTCTCACATGTTCGCAAAGTGGCTACTGCCGGCATGGTATCGTCTGCTGATGGCGAATCCGGTCTGTATAGCATCATCATCTCACACCGCACCGGTCCGTTCGACACGACAGCGCCTGTGCCCATGTTTGCTCACCTCGTGTCTATCGAGAATATTGAGACCCTCGACATGGCCAAAGTCAACCCTCATGTCCTCATGACAAGCTTGTACAGCTGGTCGTACACCTCACTACCTGCAGGCTCCTCCAACGAGGTGACGGCGCTGAGAAATCTCGGCAAGTCTGGTCTTCAACTTTTGCGCCCTACACCAGAGAAAGGAACTTCGCAATCAAATGGTACAGAGAGCCCAACCGCCATCGAAGGCATCATCGCAAAGCGGCAACAAGACGGCTACACTCTCGTACGCCACATGACCATCACCGGCGAACAAACAGCCGCCATCTACCGTGGGCCTTTGGTGCCGACCACAGTCGACCACGACATAAAGTCTCAAAGCAACTTTGGCACCGATCTTCAGATCTTGGATTCGGACCTCTCGCTCATGGACATCTCGTATGCCTCCGCCTGGCAGCTTGGCAAAACTCTAGGTATGGGCGACGCCGCCTTTACTGCTGCCCTCTCACGCATCCGAGCTCTCATCCAGACCGAGGCACTGGATGCGGCCAAGAAGGATGTTTATAGTCGCCTGGGGGCCTACGAGTCTCGTGACGATGCGGTGGCTGGCATTGGGCGCCTTGTGTCGGGGCTAGACGCCATCAACGATCATCTCAGTGCCAAACAATCAACGACGCTATCGACAAACCGCTGGAAGAGACAGCCTGTCCCAGAATTCCATGCAAATCTAGAGTCACCGCATGCACCATCGCAACTATACACCAAGTCGGTTCACGCAGCTTGCAAGATTGGGCTGTGTGAGAAAGGCACGCCATATAACTGCCATGAGGTACCCAATAACGCCGACTTTCAGCAAGTCTACAACTGGGTTCTTGACAAATTACACTTTGCCCACATTCCAGCGCATTACCTTATTCCAGAACCGTCTTACCTGCCACCTGAGTCGTTGCGCTTCTTCTACGTTGACGAAAACTGGACCCAGGCCATGGTAGACGGTGCGTTGAGCTTGGCAAATCACTGGGCCAGCGAGCCAGATCGTGATTTTGCCCGAAGCGCACTCAAGGCCAGCATCAATGCCTGTCTAGCCACACCACACGAGAAGCTTCGATACTGCCAGCAAATGCCCAAGTACGGCTTCCTGCTACGCTCACAGGTGCTGGTGCAGTTCCCTGACTTGAAAGTGAAGGCAACATTTGCAAATGCGAAAGTTGCAAGTGAAGATGAGAGCAAGCCAAAGGCCCCAATATTGGTACAGAGAATGTTGGAGTCGGACATCATGCTTTGTCTATTCGACCGTACTCCCCCAGAACTGGAATCCGTCGAGTTCATGCTACCACCACATCAACAAACCTTTGCCGTCGGTGAAAATATCACGCCTTTGGAGCTAAAGGTGGCATTTCACAAGACCTTTGCGACTAAAAGTCCATCGACTGAATGGCCGTCAAGGCAGGATGCTATTGCGACGGAGGCATTCTCAGCGCCGAGTTGTCCTGTATTTGACTGGCCTTCGCGGACACTGAGAGCAACCGAGTATGCGAAGAGAGTATTTGAACACGTGCGAGATGTGGAAAAAGAGACGCCGGGCTTCTTTGACGAAACAGGGCCGACATCAGCATTGCTGGCGCTGCAACTCAATGAGTCCACGCATACTCTCAAGATTGCTGTGAAGCCAGAAGACGATCCCAAGAAGGATGCAAGCGAGACATCATTCTCCGGGGTTCAACATAACCTGAAAGAACAGGCTATGCCATTTCAGTTGTATGTGTCTCCGTGGCCATAAGGGACTCTCTCCTTGAGTAAGCTTGTATTAGCATCAATGACGTGTCCAAGAGGAGTTGCTGGCCACAATATCAAAGAACGCATTGAGGTCTTTTTTTTTCAATATGCTCAAAAAAACTATGCAGCTCCATCTGGTCTTTGTAGCCAAGCCTCCAACTTCTGCCCTCCCCGAGGTACAAACCGAGCCTTGAAACCCCTTGGCGTTGCTACGAAAGAACGACCCTTCAAGCCTTTGAGCGGATCAATCTCCTCGTCACTCGTCCCGCTGGCGGGAAATATCTGGAACCTGGCCACAAGGTGCAGGAAGACGGTATACAGGGCACGATGGGCGAGCAGTGACGCTACACACATTCTCCCACCAATGCCGAACGCGAATTGATGAGCCGCGTAGTCTGAAGAGCCTGGAAGCCAGCGCTCAGGAGAAAACACTTCGGGTTCCGTGAACAGTTGAGGATCTGCGTTTGTCAGAATTGCCTCTTCTTTGAGACTTTAGGAGCTTACCTCTATTGCAAGCCCAGCTGTTGAGGAATACGAGCGTGTTCGGCGGAATCGTAGCTGCTCCCCAGGTTGCATCGGTATAAGTGGCCTTGGGCAGAGCGAGCTTCAAGACGACGAAATATCGAGCAATTTCCTTTGTCAAAGCATCGATGTATTCAACCTTGGATGACGCATATGCGTTAGAAGGTAGGTCAAGAACACCAGCTTCTTTGATCGCCTGGTATGCCTTTTCTTGGATGTCTGGGCGGTGAGCGAGGAGTAAGATGGCCCATGCGATAGTAGGCTGGTTTGAATCAGCGCCCTTTGAATTGTTAGCCAATGTTAAATAGTTCGGCATGGAGGGACGCACCGCCATCATACTCAGGCTCACACTGATCAGCTCTTCACGAGTCAATGTTGCAGACTCTGATTCTCTAAGCACGGCGCCTTGGATACAAGGTTTGTCCTCACCCCGTTCAACTTCATCCTTTAGCTTATTGAGTAAGACGTCATTGTACTCGAGCCTTCTCCGTCCAATGTCGGCTGCATGAGACTTGGGTGCGCTGCTGAGGCCTAGGAACGACGCTATGGGCTCCCAGTACCTCAGCAATGGGATGTAGTTGGCATAGTTCTTGGACGTGTCCCTGAATTTTGAGATTTCGGATTCGACATAGAGGATCTCTGCAAGCAATGGGTCATCGTGCAGAGACTTGACATTCGAGACTCGTGTTCCGTAGTTCAACGTCAGACTCAAGTTCAGCGAGAATCTTGTAACAGCCTGGCGAAAGTCAATCTCGACAGATCCGTCCTTGGACTCATTGTACAAGTCCCTGAGAAATTCTCGAGATTCGAGGCCGAGAATGGGTGCATAACTCTCCACACGGGGACGATTTAACCCAGCTGCCGCCAGCTTTCTTCGCCGCTTGCAGGACTCATCCCATGGACTGGTTCCGATGCTGGTGACGGCCTTGCTGACCTTTCCATGAAACACATGAAAAGTCGGCCGAGAATTCATGGCGTTTCTCTGCCCGATAAAGAGCTTCTTCGCCGCGTCCACTGAGTTGACGACAACGCCTGTTGTGTTGCCAAGCTGGATCTGAAAGACTGGACCATACTTTTGGGCCCATCTCCGATAAGTTTCGGCGGGGATCTCATCACGATGCTTTTGGAATGAGATTTCGTTTGTCATCGAGCTGTATTAGGTGACCGTACCTGAAAGAGATTCCCCACCACTAGCCAGCCTCGAGGACCGGGAAGATGTTTGATGCGGCTGAAATAGCGAGTAACCTCGTTCTGTATGAGATAAACTAGTAATACCACGACTGGAAGAGTAGTAGAACATCCTAGAAGGGCCAGGAGGTTTAGCTCCCTTGGCAAGATGTACTGAACGAGCTCCATGTCGACGATGGTGCAAACAGGCGCCAGCTTCAGCCGATTTCTGACGACTTCAGTGTTTTAAGGAAATGGATCAACTTTAGCAATAGTTGGAAATAATCGGTTACAGCTTGCAGAGTACTCTTACGAATTGCGCCATGTCCATCACCTGCATAGAGCCGAGACCCCGGAATGGGCCGTGTAACGGAATGGAGGTGAGCCTAGCTATGGTATCAGGGATTGGTCTCCTCTCGGAGAAAGGGAATTTGTCATCGATGCATGAGCAAGAATTCTTTGGTAGAGTCTTTGGAATCAACTGCGGGGGCTATCTCTGCCAAGGACACAGACTGCTTAGGCACGGAGCACATCATAATGGGCCATCTTGATGGCATCGTTTCTTTCTCGTCATACTCCGCTATTTTCTGTCTCGAGCAAATCATAGGGCCCTCTCCTCGGTCTCTGATCGTGTCGATAGACCAATATTTATTGCCAAGTTATCTCCGTGGCTAGGCTTGATCTGGTTCAGAGGCAGCTGTCTCGAGTTCGGTCGTCAAGCACGCAATCTAGGCAGCAAATGTCGGACCATGCCCGACAAAAGTAATGGAAATCCTGCACGGATGGGAAAACTTCTTGGCATTTGGATTGCCTTGCGGCTTGCGTGATACTGGGCGCAAATCGAATTGGAGAATTCTCAGTAGACGCTCATCAAGTTTAGTTGAGTTATCTAAGTACCTATGGTAACGAGTGCTAATCATTAGACCTGCTTCACCGCGGGATTGTGCTTCCCTTCGTTATCAACATTAAACATGTAAGGCTGGTCAGCTGCGCCGTTGCTGAGAGCTTCCTCTCGACTTCTTCGAAGCATCCAAGGCGAGTTCTTCATCCCCTTGTGCCAGTTTCTTCCTTCATATTCAGCTTCAATAGGCTTCTCTCCGCTAGACTGAAGGTCCTTGGCACGTTGCTCGATTCTTTCCCAAACGCGTAGAATATTCTCTCCAGCCAATAGTCTAATTTGCTGGTCTGTAGCTCCCCGTTCCATCAAGAGTTGAATCAGGTCGGGGAATTTGGAAACGTCTTCAAGACCGATGGGGACAAACGGAGTGCCTGAAAAGTCGCTCCCGATTCCCACGCATTCCCAGCCGCAAACCTCGGCGATGTGAAGGATGTGATCAACCACATCGTGAATCGTGGCCTGATCTGGGTTCTTCATGTTGAGGAACCTGTTCACAAAGACGGCCATGACTATTCCTCCGTTCTGTTTGACAAGCCGTAGCACATCGTCGGGCGCATGCCGAAGGTGAGGTTCAACTGCGTAGGCCCCAGAGTGAGAGAATATGACAGGGGCTCTCGTGACGCCCAAGACATCTCGCATGGTCTGGTGTGAAACGTGTGATAGGTCAACCATCATACCAAGACGGTTCATCTCTTTGACTGCGTCATACCCGAGCCTGAAAAGACCTTGATCGGAACCTCCAGCTGCCACTGTAGAGGCGGATGTTCCAAAGGCGTTGTCACAGTTGTGAGTGAGAGTGATGTATCGGGCACCAAGGTTGAACATTTGGCGGATGGCTCCAATACTCCCACCTACTTGGTGACCCCCTTCGATTCCAATCATACTAGAGATGCGGCCTGACTTGAAAGCTTCTCGGGCACAGGCAGGAGTATCACAGTATTGGAGGTGCTCGGGATGTTCATTGACAAATCGTCTTGTCACGTCGATCTGCTCCAACGTGTCTCTCACAACCCACTGGAGGCGAACCGTTAACAATGTTTGGCTTACAAGTTCATGAAGGGATACTCACAGACGGATCTTCAAAGTGCTGTTGCTGCGTATCGCAGTCCACGTATACGCTCCAGAACTGCCCTCCTACCAAGCCTTGCCGCATTCTCTGGATATCAGTGTGACCCAGAAGCTTCTTGCCAAGGTCCACCTGGCCATCGTAGATGCGGTTGTGTAACTCAATTCTCAGTTGCCAGGGGAGATCATTGTGACCGTCGATGAGTCTGGCTCATTGTTAGCGAGGACTAGATGAGGGAAAGTAACGTCGTACGGTGTGGTCTTCAAGACACGCTTTGTACGCTCGACATAGTCTGTAGGATCGACAGGGTCCTCTTGAGGCCAGAAGAACGAAAAGGGGCCAAGGAATAGAGCAATTCCAGCTGCTAGGAACGGATATCTCAACCAAGATCGAGTACTCTGGCTCTGGTGGTTTGCCCGAACGGTCAACGACCGCTCGTTTTCAGCACTCGTATTGGCATCTCCTTCTGCCCTGTCTTGCAAACTGGGGTTTTGCGCGTCCGCCATGGCTGAATGTTGAATCCCCCGCTTACGGGCAAAAAAACAAAAGCAACGGTGAACGTAGACAGAGATAACAGCCAGGGAACTCTGAAGTGTCCGTCATGGGGCGGCTGCTCAGGGCATAAGCGAGGCATTATTCCCGCAGTCGGGCGTGGGACTGATAAGCGGTCGGGGTTAGGCCGACATTATTGCTAAGAAGGGTCGTACGCATCCTGCATTGCGTGCTCAAAGCTGCCAAGGATCAACAAGCGAGCCTCGTCCCCGCACTGCGCCGCACGTTGTGTTCCCCCAATCATTATTGTCTTGTTAAGATCAAATCCTTCGAGCGGGGTTTATGCCTGCATGGGAGCTTGTGTGCTTCCAGGGGAGGATGAGGTCTTGGGAAAGTGGAAGGTCTGACGTGAAATTATGACAGCCAGAGACTACGAAGGACTTGCAGACATGTTGCCACGTACTGCCGATGAGATTGTGTTCTTTGTTATAGCTGAAGCCCNNAACCGCGTACGACAGATAGTACTGCCGATGAGCATATGTCCCTTCCAAGCTATATAGAATCCAAATTAAGTAGAGTTTAGGACCACTCAGGGCGGCCATAGCCAAGGGCGCGAGTGGCAGCTCGACGCACATAGCTCAGATCTGTCCCTATAGCATATGAGATCCTCATGCCTTGTCGTTGCCGTTTTTTACTCACCCAGCACTATCTACTCTGTATTATTCCGTGTTCAGGCGGAGCTGAAAAATGAAAACACTACATATGCTTTTACCTATCCTAGAACGACTCAAGTGCAGAGCTTCAAGCTCAATGATCGAGAATGAATCCAGTTATGCCACGTGCCTGCTTAAAACAAGTTCCCAGTCGTTGGATTGATGTTTATTTTAGCGTGGACTTACCTCCGCCACCAACGTCCAACGGGTTTAGAGGATGCCACCATCACGTCACAGGCTTCGCTTGGACAAGTGGAATTATGGTACCAGACGTAGTTTTATGTGCAGGATAAATATCCCTTGGCAGCCGGTCATGAGTTCCAGAATCAAGTCAAGTCTTTCCCCTTGTGCCCAAAGAATACCGAAGTCATGTCTGATCGAAAGGTATGTCCACGACACCATCCGTCACTTCCATATAGACCAGAGCTAACTGATCTCCCCTCAAGCCCGTCGTGGTCCACTATTCGGACGCTGGTATATATTTCGACTCCCATGATAAAATCGAGAAGTATCTCTAACATGACAATGACTGAGATGAGGGCACTGACCTTTTTTTTGCAGGATCATCCATGATGACACCGGAGCCGACGTCCGTGATATCCCAGCCACTCACTCGATCCCACCCATGTTGATGCCGCCGTGAGTACTCAAAGCTGCCATGCAAATTCCCAGGTCAATGGTGAACTGACTTTGTATGTTTGAGGCCCCTCACTACAGGTGCAATCAATCAGCTGCGGGAAGTAGAGGGAATGGACATACGTGAAATCGATG
This sequence comes from Fusarium protoensiforme, assembly GCA_011320165.1. Taxonomy (NCBI): domain Eukaryota; kingdom Fungi; phylum Ascomycota; class Sordariomycetes; order Hypocreales; family Nectriaceae; genus Fusarium; species Fusarium protoensiforme. The sequence goes on along the minus strand of JAANQP010000581.1, from coordinate 29,276 downwards.
AAGAATAGTCGGAAAAGCTTTCACCTTCACTCCTTGTCAAGGCCACTGTAATTCTCCTTGTTCCAGCAAACTATCATTCCTATCTTCCTTCGTGAGGAATCGCCGCTTACTGTTTTCTTTCCATCAACTCGACTTTTTCTTAGGGTAGTCGGAGGTTGTCCATGATGACGGCAGCATCGGTCATCGATGACGTCTCAACGGCAAGTCTATGACGACAATGCAACTCAGGCCCAAGTCAAAGAAGAAGCTTCTGTACGCTAAGGCTAATACAAATTGAGAGAGAGCTCTGGTGTACCCATCGATTCTGTGGTACAGTGCAATCTTCATTCGGTGCAGGTACCGTCTGTCAGCTTACCATATCATTCAACTATAGCTGATACTAGAGAAGTCGGCCTGTTTTCCTTTATGGTTTAAAATGAAACCTCTCGTCATGAGAACTAGACAAGCTTGATCGCTAAACTACCCTCGCCTGGCACTGTCGTATCTTCCTTCTATTGGGTTGCTCGGAAATTCCTTTCCCTGATTGGCTGTGGAACTGCCGAAGAGTCAGACCTGGTGGAGATGTCAGCATTCACCGAGTTGATGCATCAATATCAAGGGGCCTCATTGGTTTTCTCGGAAATACAGAAGCTTGATTGGCTGGACTGTGCCTCTCGAATACTACGGTAAGAGTCGGTAGGATGGTGGCCGGATGCGTATCTGCCTTTTCTATGATCAAGCTGTAGGGCGTTCTTAGACTGGAGGGGCTTTTTCAAAAGGAAATGGGACCCAGAAACGCTCGTGTAGGTCTTTAATAACGGCCACGAGTCGATAAAGGCATCACGGAAATCAGTGGCACTTTCAACTTTGATCTCTTTAATAGAGCATAGGACGCGACTATCATAGTCCACACGCCGTCTTTCTGATGAAACCTCGTGCTTATCTCACACTACCCAAATTTGTGGTCTTGCAGGGATTTGACCTGCCAGTTCCATGTAGTTGCGCTTGATAGATTGTGGATATCTTTCGGTATGATTCACACGGCGACTGTAGAACCAGCCATTTCCTCCATGGAGGGCATGTAATCTCAGGGACAAGGCCGCATTGACTTCATTCTGTGGATAAAAGTCAGAGTCCTCCTCGGTAGATGGCGATGCTCATCCATATCCTCCGCCAGCATGTTCACGGAAGACATCACTTCCTACTCCAGTCTCTATCCCGCCACAACTCTTTGTTTTTAACATGGCTGGCAACAACACTCTCTTCATGACTCATGAAGAGTCTCATCGTGTGCAAAATACCGCCCGGGATCGCATCAAGAAGCTCCAACAACAAATTGACCAGCCATGGGAAGCTGCCGATGCAAATGCTTTGATCCAGCAAGCGACTTCAGCCTCTTTGATGCAGGACCTCTCATCCGCAGCGTTTGGCATAGGAGCACCCAAGAGCAAAGAAACCATGCCGGTATATGCTGTCGGCCGCCCATATCTACCCTGCATAACCCAACTGCAAGACCTCAAGCCCATGAAAATATCTGAGCTCAAGGTTGAATCGCACCACCGTGGCCTCGTGCTTACTGTGCGGCGAGTATCTCCGGTTGTGGAGTTGGAGGCTTCATCCTGGGCCGTTGTTCAAGGAGACTCTCCTGACGAGGTGGAACGGCTGGAGGTCTTCTTGCAGAAGTCAAGAAATGGGCGAGATGTCCTTGACATGTGCTCTGAGCTACTGGTGAAGGAGCCCTACTACACGTTGAATCACCAAGGGGAGCGAACCATCCGAATCGATCATCCTTCCGATCTCGTTGTCACTTTGCTCAGTGAGACACCAGAGTCGTGGAGGCAGAGATATCGCACTGCTACAGATCGAACCAAGCCTCCAGAAAAGTGCAAGGAGATGGGAAATGCAGCCCTAAACAAGAAGGATTTTGCACGAGCACATGCCTATTACACCCAAGGACTGCAACAGAGTGTCGAAGCAACAGATACTCTGATCAAAGACCTCTATCGAAACCGATCCCATGTCAACCTCCTTCTCCAACGATTCGATGAGGCCAGGGACGATGCTACATCTTCTCTTACAGACGGGGCATACAAGAATCTTGATGCAAAGGCCTACTACAGAGCTGGCCTTGCAGCATATTCTCTTGGCGATTTTGACAGTGGAAGATATTTCTTTGAGCAGCATGAGAAGCTCCAGCTCGATAGTCATGCTCAGCTCAACCTGCGGAGGATCAAAGCGCGTCTCCAGGAGCAATCCACGGGAGCCTACGACATGGCCAAGGTTGTCAGAAGCCTTTCCAAGCACCAAGGAAGACCAGACGTTGCCAGTTTTGATGGTAATACCGAGGTCAAAGTCAGCCCTGGAGCGGGCAGAGGCCTGTTTGCAACTCATGACATTGAGCCCAATGAGATGATCATGTGCGAGAAGCCGTTTTGCGTCGTCTGGAGTTACGAGTCTGAGGCGCTCTCTTCCTTGACGTGTGACACCCGAGATGATACGACGATCAGGGTGTTTCCTTCTGGTTTACACAAGGTAGTTGTGGATAAACTCCTCAACAATCCGTCCCAGATTGAGCGAGTTCTGGACCTCTTTGGGGACTACTCGGGCCTTGGCAAGAAGCTGGTCAAAGTCGACGGCAACCCGGTGATTGACACCTTCCAGATCCACGACATCATCCAGAGAAACGCCTTTGGCCCTGGTCAACAGACTGAAGATGAGGACATTAGCAACGCCAGCACGGGTCTTTGGATAAGGGCGTCATACATAAACCATTCTTGCGTACCCAACGCCAAAAAGGACTACATTGGCGACTTGATGATTGTCCGGGCCACATGTCGAATTGTCGCCGGTGAGGAAATTTTGCAGAGCTACGATGAGTCTGCCGACTACGATACAAGAACAGCATCTTTACAAAGAACATGGGGTTTCAAGTGCAAGTGTGCGTTGTGTTTGGTAGAAGAAGTAGACGGGCTAGCTCTACGGAAGATGAGAAAAGAGCTTAAAGACAAGGCAAATAGCTTTATCCAACAAGAAAAGGCAGATGGAGCAAGCAAGATGCTCATCAGCAAGGCAAAGCGTCTCCGAAAGAGTATTGATGAAACCTACGATAGAAAGAGGTACAAAGGTCTGCCTCGCCGAGGCCTGATTGGTATCGAGGGGTGGCTTCAGGAGGCGGGTAGCAGATGGTGAGCTGAAGAGTAGTCCAGTTATGAGAGTCCATAGAAGAAACAAGTACCGGCCACGAGTGTGCCTGGAATGAGACAGTTTTGGCCATAATTCTGCTTCCATTGTAAGGTTTTTGGGAAACCCGGCACAATCCGTGACGTAGATTCAGCGACGGAGTAAGAGAAGGCAATTCGTTTCTGGCCCGTGGCTCAACATCTGGCATATAATTCAGGCGTTGTCATGAGGTCAAGTCAACGAAATCTCCCACCACACGTCCATCCTCACGCAACTACATCCCAACCTTATCCATTGCCTCGACTTGCATCTTCTGAGCATCCAAAATCCTCAAAAGATGGTCGCGGTACCTTCCAAGGGCATATTGCGCCTCCTTGCCCGCCTCGACGTGTTGCTTCTGCAACTGCCTCAACGTCGGTCTCGCTTTCAGTCTGCCATGCGCGGTTCAGTTCGACTCGAAGAATAGACAGCTCAAATTCTCAACGCTATTTGATTTCTTCTTGGTAAATGGCTTTGATTGTAGTCTGTCCAAATTCTTTGCGGTGGTCAAGCAGACCAACAATGCTTATATCCTGCCTTTCCAAGGTACGCAGCTGTTGGCAGTCAAGGCTCCTGGATAGCCAGAGAAGCGACACAAAACATGACGGGCGAGCACCTGCTAGTTTGTACCGCGCAAGCAGAGCATAAAGCCCTCAAGTGCCTCGTGTTCTTTCCTCTTCTCTCTTCTGAAAGGTGGAATGGGACATCTTAGCCCCTCGCAATATGGAGGCGAGTTTCTTTGTCACGGTTGAGATATTACATGCGGCAACGATACAGATAGTCTGGGCTTCCCGTGTGGGGGATTGCGAGTGGAATTCCAGGCTATGAGCGGTTGGGAGACGGGAGGCAGACAGCCACGCCGCCTAACAAAGAAATAAGAACGTATTCTGTAGCACCAGCTTCTGTTGGCTGTATTGGACAACAAAAGTGAAAAAAGATATCCTTTCAACTATGTCTGAGAGGCAAGATGGTTTCTTGCATTGCGCATGCAGCTCTCAGCCGGGCACTGACTCATTACTGCTGCAGGAATCCATGTTATCCCTCAGATGGACAAAGAATTCTGACATCACGTGGACAGTTCATCATGACTCGTTGTTTGGGTCTTAATAAAGCGAAGTCTGCCTACTGATAGAGACCATCTTTGTTAGCTGGTTAGCTTGCCGGATAACCACCTTGATTCTTTGGGTGCCGTGGTCTCGTGATCATGTATGAGACCAAGCAGCCCCTTTCAATAGCACCTCGTGCCACATGCCAAGTGTCACCTTTCTTGCCGCTTCCGACGCGTACCCAGGCAACCGCTCAACGATCAGAGCGACATGCAGCGGCGCCCATGAAATCATCAACAGGCCGACATGACCCTACCTACAGGTTGAGTCTTGGGCACTTGGAGGCTGAGCTGGAAGCAAGCCATGGTTTGATAACTCGACTGTTTGGCTTGATCATGGCACTGTTGGCGTCATAAAATATTGGATTTCATACAGTGTCAGCCAAGGTAACGGGATAAAACAGCATTATCTCATGAGTAGGATCAACACTGGTAAGGGTTCTGACAGTACAGAGGCAATGATTTTACTCAATATTAATTACCCTCGCAAGCTCAAAGCAAATTTCCCGAATCACTCACATGCTCATTCCCCTGTTTCTTCAGCCTCCTAATGCGCCGTCAACTCCTATCTAAACGCCCAAGATACCCCAGCAACTGATCATCATCTTCACAAATCATGCCCCATGGCATACTCGCCGCAGACTTCTCTCAAAACTGAATCAGTGCTCCCTTGCAGTTTGCCCATCTTTCGTGCATGCTTGATCCACTTCCCAACATCGGACTTGTCATCCATGTTGATTTCTGCCTCGTACATGGTATCCAGCAACGGCAGAAGGTACATGTCATATTGGGTCCTCTCATTCTCGTCGAGCAAAAAAAGAGTGACATCAGTGGCCATTTGCGCATGTCTATCAGCTTTCTTGTAAGCCTGACTAAGACATGCCTTGGGAGTTTGGTCAGCTCTGTGCTTGCCGTCGGCTTCGCGCAGTTGCGTCAAACACGATTGTGCCTCTGCGCCGAATTTCCGGGCGCTCGACTGATAATATGTGAGGAGGTCTTCTTCAGTCGCGTTGATGGTGACGTCCAGGAATCGGTATAGGGTCGTGTGCCTCTGAGTGGTGTTGTAGATCTCAAAGTGGAGTGGGCAAGCTTTTGCTGGTCTGTTTTAGATGTGATTCGCAACAAACAACTGTAATTAGTTTATACATACCCATAAATGTGTTTCCCCTGGGTAGAGAGGGCTCAGAGCCTGCCATCCACCAAAAGGCTGCGCCTCCGCCGGCGAGAATGCCGGCTGAAATGGCTTGGAGGACTGGAATTGCCCACAACATAGCTCTGTTGTCAGAGTCGAATGATACCAGGTTCAGGTAGTTGAGTGGTATGTATGATGGAGTGTTAGTTGAGAGAAGAAATGTTTGAAAACGTCGAGAGACAAGTTTTTGATGGCGTTGGGTGGTAGAGGTCGACTTGGGTGAAATACCGTCGGTGAGCGTGAAGGGGAGGGGAAATGAAAACGTTCCCCCTTTGTCTAACCGTCACCTTTCACATCTCAAGATTCGGTGGGGCTGAGACTGGCCATGAAGTTGTGAAAGAGGTTGTATGCATTCCAGTATGGCGTTTCACAGCATTGGGTTTTAATGCTGTCATGTGTTTATCACTGTGTTCTTTGATATTGTGCCCGACAACTCATCCTGGGGGCGTCATTGATATCAAGCAAAGAATGACAAAGCCTCAGAGCGGGAAAGACGGCAAGGAAACCGACTGTAGGGCTTTCAAGGAGGCAGCATATTTTAGGTGATAAAAGGCGGCAACTGGCCTGTAACATGAGTCAAAGTAAACAATAAAATATCCCCGCTTGTCTATGCCTTTGAGGTCTAGACATTTGATAGATCATATTCCTGACAGCCGTGACGAAGCGGCGGCAGCCTTTTTGTTGATGACAATGACGCCTCCAAGAGGAGTTGTCAGACACAATATCAAAGAACCTACTGATAAACACATGACAGTATCAAACCCCAATACCGTAAAACCCTGTGCGGTGGTAGCCTTGTTGTCCATTATGACGTGTTTGAAAGAGGCCATCAGATTATCAACTACAACCACAACAAAGAGTGCAGTGAAAGTCACGTCAAAGAGAGACCTCCTGACCGTAGAATGAAGCAGTAACCTAGATGCAGACCATACATGTGGCCAATATATACTATAAATCCTCCCCTTCTCTCCAATTTTCACTTCTTCTTTCCAGACACTCCTCTCTTCATCTTGTCCACTGAATCCACATACCTTGCCTCCTACATTGCACACATCACGTTCGCCATCTTTGGGCCGTGACCTACCACTCCTTGCCAATCTCTTCTGTCGATTTTGCTAACTTATTTCACTTCCAAAGCCATCATGTTGGACTCAGACAGCGACTCCTCCGACTGGTCATCCAAGTCCCGCTGTCGGAGACGAACCCCAAGATCCTCGTCACATACGGCTTCCGGTGCTGGTATCGACACTCCCGGGAAGGAGAGCAAGCGCGGCAGGAGAAAAAAGACTGCGGGCAATCAAACTCCAGGCCACGACGCCAGCGCAAAGCCCAAAAGCGTTTCCCAACAGAAGGATGAGCCCTCCTCCAAGTCTCCTCCGAGCGCTGGACCACAAAAGCCGTCATCATTGCTACTAGATGAGGCCAATGTGCTTGACCTTTTTGGTGCACTCATAAGTCTACTAGTCATGGCAATCATGTTTGCATTGAAGATGATGCGCACTGTCTTGTCTTGTGTCTTTGGCGTCATTCTGCGCCAACCCACCATCAACTTGTTGATGTGGCTACTCCTATTATTGCCCTTTGCAGCCGCCTATCAGTGCATGACTGGCAAGACTGCCTTCAGCTTGTTGGGGTCTGTCATCCCTATCTGGAATGTGTTTTCCCGTGGAAACAGCCTGGGTGTCGAGGCCTTCGATAACCCACCATTCGTGTACAACCCCCCACGACACGGTGGGGTTCTCGAGGGTTTATCTTCGCAGTCATACATTCTTCGTCAAACGTACGCCAACATCTTGACTCTCTCAGAGATACCCGGAAAGCAGATGCTCGTCATCCAGACGCACTCTATCCACGGCAGCTTCTCTCAGATGATGAAGGACTACGAGGGCTGTTGTATCAAGTTCAGGGACAACGAGATGCAGTTCGCCTACCAAATTTTTGACCGGCAGGAGAGACTCTCGACCTACGAAAGCAGACGAAACCCTGAAGCGCCCATCAAAAAGGTGTGGAAGATTTGGTTCAGCGCTCCGGGGACCTGGCAAGTTGGGTCTCTTGTCGACATCGCATCCTTAACGCTGGATCAATTGTCTACATACCAACTAGGACTCAACGCATCCATATCCTGCTTTGAAGGGACGGTTGAAGACATGGGCCACATTCACTGCGTACTTGATGATCAAGCATATGATGTCGGAAAATTCAACATCAACAGCTTGGCTATCAAGAAGTCCCTGGCCAACATTAAATTAACCATCCGGATGTCGACAAATATTATCAAAGTAGCAGAAATCAAGCTGAGGAGAGAATTGAAATCCTTGAAACCCCTCATTGAGGGTTCTCACGGATATCGATCGGGAATCTGGACGGCACTAGCTACGTTGAAGAGAGTCATCCAGGAAGGGGCAGACGACGCCAAAGAGAAGAAGTCGTTGGAGCTGGCTATGAAGAGAGCATTTCGGTGGGCTCTTGCCGGTAAGGTGGAAAACGAGATGCAGCTGTAAGTGGAGCGGGAAGACTGTTGGCTGCACAGCGCAGTGGCTGACCTGGTGGTGACCTTTGAGTGTGTACTGGTGGCTCAGCTTCTTTGGTTTAGGACTATTTGGTATGTGATTAGCGTGTCATGGAGCATGGCGTTTAATGTTAGATGTGTTAGCCTTGCCAATCCGTGTTCTCTCTCTTCTTTATGAAAACCACATGTTCTCGCAGAAGGCCAGTTTGTTCGGTGACTTATTATCTGCCTTGGCGCGGTAGTATTTTCAACCGTCCCAAACAAGACGTGTTTATGCCAATACGCCATAGCACTTAAAACAGCAGCGGTAAATCTATACTGGTTCTGTGTATACCTGCCATCAAAGAGGAGTAGAAATATCCATGTTCCAGTCCTTGGCCATACTCCTCAATGTGACCATGCAGCAACGTTTTATCTGGGCTCAGTATCATTTTTGCTGTGAATAAGCACATTTCTGCGACATGTCAAACCATTGCCGGCCTGCCCTTGGATGCACATGGTATCCCTTGGGGTCAACCATGCATGCACCAAGAGGCCTCGCTGTTGTTCGTCATATTCCATCGCACACGTCATCTGCCGGAGCCTCCGAATAAGTTGTCTAACGATGGCGTTGGCATTGGTCGTTACTAGTTGTATCACAAAATAGATGCCGCTATCGGAGCTGCGTTGGGTCTGTCAGCAGCGGCAATGTTGCGGCGTAATCTGCGGCAAAAAGAGCTTGTGAAGGCATCGCGTTAAACCCGTGAATGACGACAGATATGCCATCCAGTAAGAGCCAGAAAATGCAGCGCCAAATAAAACGTTTATGCTCAAAGACTAATCTATTACAAACTCTTCCCACCATCTACCAGTACCTATGAAGAATTGCCGCTGGTATACAAGGGCTCCAGGACCTTGTTCTGAGTCCAACGTCAACTCTAAAAACGACGGCCTGAGGTTGATAGTCGCCTGCATTTACCCCTCAAACGACGGCCTCAGGTTGAGACTTATAAGCACAAAAGTTCCTTAAATTATTAATCATTACGGTTCCGTTCAGTAGAAGTCTTTGATTGCTAATCGTTGCCGAGGTATAAATGAGCAATTCACCTCCCTCTTCAGAACTCCAACTCAACTCCTTTACTTCTCTATCATATACGTCATAAAACACTACTTCTCGCGGTTTAATACCCATCAAAATGGAAGCCTCGGACATCGCCCAGAATGGATGGACAGCCGTCCCCGTTGACGCCAGCAGGATCTTCCAGACCGGGCCCTACCTCAATACACCCCATTACATTGATCTCGAGACTATCAAGTTCCCCTTGCATGACCCCATCGTCTTAAAGACTCAGGAACATGCCAAGACACACCTCTTAAAGCAGACTTACAATCACTCAATGAGGGTCTACTATTGGTGTAAGCCATCTCTTTACAGTTCAAGAGTCCCTTCTTGACTAACTCAACTCGCCACCAATGCCTAAAGCGACCGTTATTCTCCGCCAACAGTTCCCCGAGCAGGCAGCCACACTTTCACCTTCGACTCTTGCATTGGCATGTCTGCTGCACGACATTGGCACCACCAAACACAACATGAATTCCACCCGTCTCTCGTTCGAGTTTCAGGGTGGCTTTCAAGCTCTCAACCTCCTGGGGGAGTACGGTTCAACCAAGGACCAGGCCGAGGCCGTCTGCGAAACCATCATTCGTCATCAAGACCTTGGTACAGAAGGTAACATTACTTTCCTGGGGCAGCTGATTCAGTTGGCAACAATCTACGACAACGTGGGTGACCATCCTTCGGTCCAGAAGTTTGATGAGATCATCCACCAGAAAACAAGGGAGGAGGTCAACAAGACGTTCCCCCGTGACGGCTGGCTGGGGTGCTTTGCCGACACTATTCGCAAAGAAGAGGGTTTGAAGCCTTGGTGCCATACAACTCATATCCCAGACTTTGCTCAAAAGGTCGAGGGGAACAAGCTCATGAGGCAGTATGAGTAGAGTAACAAGGGTGGATCACGCCTTGAAGGTTGAGGCCTAATCCAGCGACGTGCATTCAGCCTCTTTGCCGGGTTAAACAGCCATGTTGGCAAAATGTTGCATAGCTAAGCTACACTCGGTTTATATCCATGATCTATGAGAATAGGGTCAATTGTCGATACATTTCAAAGCCAGAATAGCCAATAATGCAGGCCTAACCTCGAACGTGACCAGGGAGGAGCAATAAACAAATATACCTCTCAAAACCCACTGAGCTCTTTAATACTAAGGCTTCCCCGCTTTCTCCTCACCGATATTCGCCTGAAGACCTACCTGTGCGCCCTCACGTCGCATCAATGGCCACACAATGTGCACTCCCATCACTCGGGGGCCGAATATGAGCAGATTTTAATTGGACCTTCCTGCAGCCGTAGCTGCACCGGTGAACATGGGTACTCGAGGCCTTATACCACTTATATCCATAGACTCCGTTATATAAGCGGACCCAGATTCTCCGATGTGTTGTGTCACGTTGTACTCGTCCTCAGTGGGTGGGACATTTACTGGGTCTGTGAACGAATGGGTGTGAGAGTAGCTTCCAAGAGTGAGAATAAAAGGCTTCTCCTCCCCGGCTTATCAGTGTAATACAGCAGTTCCAGCAGCTCTTCTTTTTCCCTCGTGTCACGTACCGTTGATAAGCTTCCCATATTGTCCTTTCGTTGCGGCAGGTCTTCCCGAATAGACCAGCATCTCCGGCGATGGCGGGTCTTTCCAAGCTCCCTTCGGTCACCTGGACCCGCATAGCTTCCAGTGTGCGACTCTACCGATCATCTCAGGCCGTTTCAGTGGTTGGCGAGAAGATGTACATCTTTGGTGGGGAGCTTGTGCCTCGGCAGCCCGTTGACAACAAAATCGATGTTGTCAAGGTCGGAGGGCAGCTAGGTAAGCCAAGAGCCAATGATATGTCAATCAAGTCTCAATTTCTAACCCTTCAACAGAATATGGCGTCCGAACACTCCCTCCCAAACAGGATGGTCCTCCACCGCGAGTTGGCAGTCCCAGCACAGCCATTGATGGTGACATCTACCTTTTCTCAGGACGTGGGGGCTTGGAGATGAAGCCTATCGAGGAAGATGGTGGTCTCTGGCGCTACGAGGTATCAAAAGCTCAGTGGACTCTCGTGCACCCCTCCGATGCTTCTGCTCCGTTCCCATCTGGGAGGAGCTACCATTGCATCACTTCTGATGGTGTCAGCAAGATCTACGTTCACTCGGGTTGTCCCCAGGACGGCAGACTCTGTGACCTATGGGCTTTTGACGTCGTCGATAGCACCTGGGCAGAGCTACCTCAAGCTCCAGGCCCGGCACGTGGAGGTGCTTCAATCACCTTCGCGGACGGGAAGCTCTACCGCATGAATGGCTTTGATGGCAAGAAGGAGCAAGGTGGCTCCCTCGACGTGTTCAACATCGGGACCTCTACTTGGAAAACCATTTACTACAAAGCAGACGGCATCAGAGGCCCAGAGGCCCGAAGTGTCTCAATTCTGTTGCCCGTCAGGGTCCAGGGCAAGACCTTCTTGGTCACAGTGTTTGGCGAAGGAAACCCCAGTCCGCTTGGGCACGCTGGTGCGGGCAACATGTTTGCCGATGGATGGGCCTATGAGATTGAGCAGAACATCTGGCACAAGCTTGATACAACAACTGAAGGCCCTGCTCCAAGAGGATGGTTTGATGCTGATGTGGCCAAGAATGAGGCTGGACAGGAGACCATCGTCGTTCATGGAGGTCTCGGTGAGGATAACCAGAGACTTGGAGATGTTTGGTCCCTGCATTTTTCGGAGTAACTGGGCATTGTCAGCTGTCTCGTTGATTCAAAATTGTCAAGTAATTGTGTTTGATGGGGCAGAAGGAAGAAAAAGAACAACCCCTTTTGACCACAAGACTCTCCAACTTTGCTTGTTTCAAAAGCAAATAAACTGCTTTTACCTTACATAATGCCTTATGTAAGCGGACTCCAGACCTCCGAGACCTTTACACTTGACCTGGTTTGGCTAGACCAAGCTGCTTTGCTCCACTAGAGTTCCGCAGGTTAAAACCGTCACGGAGTCCGATGCTCCGATGGAACTCATTCCCAACTTGCTTGATAACAACAGGCAGGTCTCGAGCGTTTCTTACTATCAAAGCTAGCGTATAACCCGATTTATTGATATCCATCCTTCATGCGACCTAAGCGAGCCTGCGATGTTTGCTATAAGAGAAAGGTACCTTGAGAGTCTCCCCGCAAAGATGCAGACCAACCTTTTTCTAACACTATCTATTAAGATCCAATGCGTGATAGAAAACCCCGATGAGCTTTGCGAATGGTGCAGTCATCACGGCCTTGCTTGCACTTTTGATAGGGAGACTCAGAAAAAGTCCAACAATGTGTAAGCTATTTGACTTGGAACAGCTTCATTAGTTCTGACTGAGAGGTTTCATGAAACATAGACAAGCCATAGCCAGCGATGTGCAAGAACTTCTTCGCCGAGTTGCAGATCTTGAGAAGTCTCTCTCTCAGGTTCAATCTCAGCAGCAGTTGTCGAACCAGACCTCTCCAAGTTCAGTACCATCGACGACACCCGGGGCAACACAATATACCTCAATCCAAGGCATAACACCACCTAGTATTGGCCGGGACACTACCTCTCAAACTCTTCCATCTTCTCCTACCTCTCCCTCAAAGAGCTTAGCCCCCTGCGAATCCCAGTCAAGGGAAATTAGCCATGTTGCACGATACCTGGGACAGAACTGGTATCACAAGGGAATACCCATTCTATCCGAGAAGGGTCGGGATTGGATTCGATTGAAGACTAGACAAGACGCCCACTTTGAACTCTTTCATCTATTTGGTTCAAAATGCAGCCTTCCGACTCTACCATTAGCCAACTTTTCGGATGACCAGCTTCACAAGCTGCCTGACCGGCATCATACTCAGAGGTGCCTTGACGCCTTCTTCGCGTCTTCATTTCGCCTCTTCTACCCGGTTCTTGACCAATTTCTTGTCAATGAGACTTTGGAGGCGGCTTATCAAGATACTGACGGTATGTCCTCCACATGCTCTCAAGTATCAGCTAAGGCCTGTATCATTGCTGCCCTTTCCATGATAACGAAGACGGTAAGGCCCAAGGATCCTTCAAAACCCCACCATGTGTACGCGAACCAAGCACAGTCTCTCCTTGGTCTTGTCTCTGGGGAGGAAAGCCTGGAGACTCTCCAGGCAATTCTCATGTTGGTAAGAATTCCCACAACCCATGGAGCCTCTCGCAGGTGAGGTTGGCTGACCGTCGGACAGCAAATCTATCGAACATCAGTTGGGGAATGGGAAAGCGCTTCTACACTCCACTCTATTGCCTGCCATATGATCTATAGTCTCGGCGGGCATTTGTATCAGCGGCCGACACGCGATTCCTCAAGCTTGGCTGCCGAACGAAAACGCCAGCATATTAGAACACTCTTTTGGGTGTCTTATGTCTTTGACAAGGAAACATCCCTCCGATCTGGACAGCCTCCTCTACTCACCGAAGACTACTGTGATTTGACCGCCCCGGAAGGATACGCCAGTCGGTATGATTATCAGTCGTCCCCAGACAAAGACGACAGCTCCTTTGAGAGACTTGTGCCATATCTCCCAGGAGACCTTGGCTTAAGTCACGTCAAGGAGAAAGCATGTCGTCTACTCTACTCGCCCAAGTCATTCGACAGCGAGGATACCCAGATTCTTCTCCACATTCGCCGCCTCGATATCGATCTTGAAAGCTGGCGATCGTCTATTCCCGCCATATATCGGCCCAAACTCTCTATCACGCCTGGAGGCCCTCTATTTGATTCCGGCATGAACCCATTGCAACGGATGAGATGTTTGCATCTGCAACTGGACTATCACTATCTAGTAACAGCCATTCACACAGCTGTCAGGAGATGCGGTGCTGCATACGCTGAAGCACCGAATCTCCCCGATGACCTTCACAGCGTATTCCACTCAAGCAGCGACCTATCTTTAGAAGCCAGTCGCTCAACACTGACACTGCTGAAGAGCCATATCGACATCCTAGAAGAAGAGGCATTCTGGTACGACTGATCATTGATCTTCCCATCCCATGCGAGTCCTAGACACACTAACAGTGACTACAGGCGTGTCGCTTTCTATCCTCCTGTAGCGGCCATGTCTTTGTTCATGAATATCCTAATCCACCCTGTTGACCCACGAGTACAGGTAGATCTCGGTGTCCTGGCATCGACCATCTCAATGTTCCACAGTGCCTCTGTGGAAAGTCTGACCAAGGATGAGATTGAGTATATGCAGGAGATGAGCAACTTTGTAGCAGAGCTCGTACGGCTTGGAAATTGTGCCATATGGCAGGCAAGAAAAGACGGAAATGAGGAATGAAGGCAGTTGTAATTGGACTGTACTAGATCGGAAGTTATATGTAGAGAAAGGGCAACACATGCACAAAATGTGCACGAAAGTGTTGGACGGGTTGATTGCAAATTCAGAGACCTACCATACAATTACCCAAGACGAGACGAATATTCCCAGGTTTCATCTTAAAATAATTCAGCTTGAAAACACTCTTCTTTCTTGCCGTCAATGTCGCCCCCATGTGTTAGATGTGGCTGGCCGTAGTTCAGATAGTCTACATAAATTTCATAGCCCATGTTGCGGGACCTAGCAACCGGGATCAGCTGACAACTCAGGGACAGGGGCTTGCATCTCAGCCCACCTTTCTCTGTGTTTGAAGACCTGATCTTGTCCTGTCTTCTCTGTTATCCAAGACGATAGACATCGCCAGTCTCCCACACGCACGCCTTTCTCGCTCGCAGCACCACTTATCAGTTGTTAACAACTGGTCCTTTCCGCCTGACCTAGCCTCACACCACTCCACCACCCTGCCCCCACGATGTCTTCTCCTGGTTGGATGCAAAAGCATCGCCATATCATTGGGGATCGCACCCTCTCTCAAATTTGCCTCCCATCCGCCCACGATGCCGGCACCTATCACCTTAGGTTCGGCACGCTGGGGGGTGGTAAGAACGTCGTCTTAACACAGACAAAGTCCATGCTAGACCAGCTCCATCTTGGCGTTAGGCATCTGGATATCCGAGCAACATATGCAGTGTTGCCAGATTCTTTCTACAACCCGCTCACCAACACCCAGACTGGCTGGTACTGTGGCCATTACACACCTGAGGGTCAAAAGTTTGGAGTTGGCTGGCAGGGCGGCAGCGGTGCTTCGATCACTGAACTTGTTGAGCAAGTCAACGAGTACACGCGTGATCATGCCGAGCTGATTATTCTCAAAATCTCACACATTGCCGTTCTCCGACACTCGAAACTTTGGGCTGCAGAAGATCCCTTGGCACCGGACCATGTAGCCGGCTTGATGAAATCTCTTGGCCAACTGAACCACTTGTTCACAGTGAAAAATGCTCCAGGGGACAAAGAGAAGCCCCTCCACAACTACACGCTCAACGAATTTGTCGGCAATGACCAAGCTGCTGTGGTTGTCGTCATTGAGGACCTCGACAAGGTTTCAACCGATATCGCTTTTGAACATGGATTCTGGCCCAGGACTTCTCTCTCGTTCAATCAAGAGTCCGTTACACATACTCAAGGTGCGAAAGAGGCCATCCTTTCGCTTTTGATACCAAGGAACAACTTCACCGTGCTCAAGCTAGCCGAGGCGATACAGGAGAAGCGCTTCCCGTGGCTACTACAAGAATTGGCCAACCATGAACTCACCAAGTCCCTGATTGAGATGGACAAGATTGAGAACGTCGATCTTCTCACTTTCTGTCTTGCTTGCACCATCTTTCGACTCTATCGGGACAACGGAAAAGGGAACCAACTTGTGATTGTTTACGGCGGCACTCTCATCACAGACCCAGCTGTTCAAGCAAGAGTGCAAGCCGCGATCGACCAAGGGGAGAGCCTTGCAGCAGACGACGAAAATTTGATCGATACATGGCACGGTATGCCCAAGTCCTGTGCCGTCTTGTACTCCCAGAACGGCCTAATCAAGGGTCGCTGGGCAAGACAATTTTCACTTCTTCACTTCGAGCACGACATTCTCTACCTCGAGTATGGCGGAGAGGAGATTCTCACCCAACGTCGTTATTCCGACTTGTTAATGAGGAGTGCTGAAGAACCAAAGCTCAATCTTTCGAACAAGAACGTCGTTAGGGACGGTCACGATAACCCCGAGGCCGGAGTCCGTAAAACTTGTGTTATCCGGTATCGGCTCTTAAATGGCCGAGAAGTCCGTGAAAATAGAGTTCTCGAGCATGATGATTTGGTCTGGTAGAGGCTTCCGCGCTGAAACCATGATATTTCGTGGCTGGTTTGAGAATAGGTACTCCTCATATCAAGGTCCTTGATTATCAGGTTAAGGGCCACAAGCGAAATGGCAGGGCCAGTTTATGGATGTTGGTTAGAAGAGACTGCAATGTGACATACTCATGTTGGCCCTGTCCCTTACACTCATCCTCTCCTTTTCGGCGCACCCTGACTCCTAATTCGGAGTATTATCTTCAAATGCACAGTTAAAGCTTATTTTGTGTTCTTTTAGTTATTGAGATTCTTCTAGTGCATTCAAGACGCTTCTGCGACACGGCAACCCAATCAAGTTCAACGGCCATGACTCGACGTCTGAACCTCTGATGAACGACACAATCTAACCAATTATTTTATCTGAACAGCTCTAGATCCATTGTCATTTGCCCTATGTGGATACTCCCAAAGCGAAGCGCCGACACAATGGGTCCACGTCCACACAACTCCAGTTTGCACATCGTCGTCCCATCAATTCGAGCCACGCCCGGTTAGCTCAATCGGTAGAGCGTGAGACTCTTAAGAGTACACACTTCTAAAAACATAATCTCAAGGCTGCGGGTTCGACCCCCGCATCGGGCTGTTCCTATATTCGATTGCGAGCGCATGCGAGGCTTTCTTTTTTTGCTGCTGTGAGGTCTTGTCAGGGTGCTCACGTGACTTGGCGATGACATGGGAGGCCACCCCTTTTGCTTTATATCTTTTTCAATATCGGCGTAATAAACTTCACTCGCAAACTCTTTCCCCAGAATACTTGATGGAACCTGCAGAACGACTCGGTCCTTTCGCCTCAACCTTCCAGGTGACCTTGGAAAGCCTCAGAACTCGTGGCTCTCTGAACTCAACTCGAAGTGAAATGATGCTCTCATTAGGCACTCCGCTTAATATTCATATACACTCAAGAGGCCAGCTTGTGGTATTTCCGTCTCTTCCATCGTGTGAAGCGCAAACATTTCACCGAGACATTACAAAGAAGCTTTGGCGACATGCAAGGGAAAAGCATCGAGTGCAGATTCACCCAAGGCAATACAGTTGGCAATGCTCAAACCACAAAAGAAATAGCACAATACGGCCAGAAAAATTGCAGTTGAGTTTGTCACTGCTACCGCAGAGCCAGCCGGCATGTCATGTCCCCAGCCTTGCACCAAAGTATCCTCACAACGGGATGATACCACGAGTCTATCAGGGTTCAATCTCGCGCTGTTGGTGCTCAAGGCTCTGTGTATAAATAACCCCTTAGCCCTACCATGAGCCACCATGATCCAGCTCTGTCCAACAACGCCGCCAACCAAAATGATTGAAGAAAACACCCAAGATGTGGAGCTCGACGTCGGCCTATGCCTGGCTCTCTTGGGGCAATACTCCCAACAACGCAACACCAAAAAAGAGGCAGCCATGGAAGCATCAAGGACTCTCAAATCAGAAAGGCGCCGGTTCAAAACAGCTAGAGAACTTCAAAGGACGGCTAGCAACCGCATCAACACCCTACAACAAGAACAGAAGCTGCTTCTCTCCCTGAAACAAAACTTCATGCATCTGCACGGCGGCGGCGTGTCCCTCGACTGGAGCTTCGATGCCGCAACAGACTGCGACTCCTCCCTGGCCAAGATACACCGTCAGATAAACATCGCCACCTTGGCCAAGCTAGCTGCGGACCTAGAATTCCAGGATGCACAGGAGGCCGCGCAGAAGGCTGAGGAGAGGCTCTGCAAGATTGCCGAAGAGCGAGGTGACTTGGGTGCCAACGTGCAGAGGTTAGAGCAGAAAATTGCTCTCCACCAGGAGGACATGGAAGAGGCGATAAGTCAATCGCAGCGATGGACCACTCCCGACCTTCTGCTGGATGATGATCCTGAGTGGCCTGTCGAGGAGGATTGTTCCAGCCCTGAGGATATTATCTTTGATTGGCAAGGGGAGTCTTATCGCAAGCAACAACAGCAGCAGCAGCAGCAGCAAAAAACAGCGGGGTGGTGCTGGGACGATGTCAGGAGCGAAGACGGAAGATGGGACTGATGATTTGTGAGCAAGAAAGATTTGGTGTTTCACAGCATTGGGGTTTTTAATGCTGTCATGCGTTTATAAATGTGTTCTTTTATGTTGTGCCCGATGAGTCCTCTTAGAGGTGTCATTGATATCAACAAAAAATATTTGTAGTCGTAACGAAATGATTCTGGCGCAGGAGCATGATATTTTACAGTTATTGATCAATGCAGGAACAAGCACTCCAAGCGTTAGTTTGTCCCTTTTCAACGACTTGAAATATTGAAATGAACGGTGGTCTCGAGTGTTCAGGGTAGGGGCTCGCAAAGAGAAGGGCATTATTGTTGACGTTGATGACGCCTCCAAGAGGATTTATCGGGCACAATATAAAAAAACACAGTTATGAACACATGATAGCATTAAAACCCAATGCTGTAAAACACCGTAACCTTGAAGAGAAAGGCATGTATGCCTTGTCTCTCTGTCAAAGGATCATGTGTCTCTTTTGCAGGTTTGGATGTCAACCAATCACAAGACGTTCCGGGCGAATGGTTTAGTGGTATAATACTCCCTTAGCATGTTCTTTCCAAAGATCTTGCCTCTGGGAGTGGTCCAGGGTTCGATTCCCTGTTCGTCCAACACGGGTGGTTTGAGTCCGCCATTATCCACTCTTTTTGACTTTTTCTGTCTTCTTTTTGCCTGCTTGAGCTTGAAGCAATTATGAATCAAGGAGACAAACTTGTGTCAAATACTAAACTAAGACCATGACTCCCAAGAGACCCTGGTTTGCGTTGAGTGTCTCCTCTCAAACCTCCGTAGGCTTCCTCCCCCAAACTACCTTCTGCTTGAAATACGAGTGAATCTCCCTGTTTCGAATCTCCCGGCGAAAGTGCGTGAGGAAGACGGCTACCTCCTCCTTTGTCCACCCCAAAGACGTGGCCATGAACAGAACGCTCCCCTCGGCGTCTTGCTCAAACGCGAGCTGCATGTACGACCCAATGTCGCGGAGTTGCTGGTCCTTGGGCCAACGTCCAATGGGGTTCTGACATTGAGTTAGCCCTATGTCGTGTCTATGGCTTTGGGACTGACCTTGAAATCTCTCTCATCGATATCAATAAAACCCGCTTCTTGCATGGCCTTGACTTGCGTCCCATCCTCAAAAATGGTAAATGGACGACCGAGCTTTCGTCCACCTTCAACAAAGAACTTGCCCCATTGATTCAGAGCGCTATCTTCTCGGACAGTGCCGTCGTCGCTTTCAATGCACGATGATGGCTCATAGCTCTCTATGTAGCCTCCAGGCTTTAGAGATCGATGCGCCTGTTTGAAGAGAGCTGTCCAGTCGGTGATGCTGCCAACCAGCCAGCGCATGTGGACGTAATCGAGACTGTTGTCCTGGAACGTCCACTCCTGTGTACAATCGTCGATTTGGCTGTCCTTTGTGTTATGAAATGCTGGTACTAGAGAAGGTTTGTTCTTACAACTCAAGATTTGGCGGAATCCAGCGAGGTTGAATGGGAGCAACGTCAGTTCCAATGACAGAAGCGCCCGGAAACTCATCTGCAAAGTCACTGGTTCGGTGTCAGCGCATTCGAATACGAAGGTGGAACAGTGTTTAGTACATTGCCCAAATACCTGTGTTTTATGTCAACGTCGTTATCACGCACGCCAGAGGTGTGCACACCTGTTCCGGTTCCAATATCTACGGCTTTCTGCCCCCACCAGTCATTAGTGAGCCCAGGTGAAAAAGAACGGGCCATACTTGTAGATCTTTAGGTAGTGGTGCCAGGTAAAGCCTGTTGTCAGATAACAAAGTGAGGACATGATGGCTTGGATGCAAACCGTGAGTTGGGTGATCCGTCTGGAACTTGGCGACACTCACTTGATGTCCATGGCCTCCTTCTGGGCATCATCAATTGGGCCCCTGTTGGTGGTTAACTTGAGTAGAAAGGCTGAAACGGCTCCGAGTACCAGTATTCGGCATTCCCGCGCTCACTCTGATACGTTCTGCCGTTGATTGTTCTGTAGTGAAGGATGCTCGAAGTCAGCGACTCAGTCGATGCGGCATTACCACCCAAAGCCGA
Source organism: Fusarium protoensiforme (assembly GCA_011320165.1). Taxonomy (NCBI): domain Eukaryota; kingdom Fungi; phylum Ascomycota; class Sordariomycetes; order Hypocreales; family Nectriaceae; genus Fusarium; species Fusarium protoensiforme. Next base: position 8,886 of record JAANQP010000581.1, on the reverse strand, counting down.
ATCGCCGTCTTGTTCATTCTCAAGCTGCCGGATTGGATCATGCGTTAATTATACATCTACCATGGCTTCTGAGACTGACCTCGGTCAATTGTGCCCAATGCTGGGGAGGAAGAATGCCCGTGGCTGAGGTCGGACTGGCCTGCTCTGCAGCAGCCTCACCGGAGAGATCGTCCTTGCACATGGTGATAAGAAAAGGAGTATTGAAAGGACACAGGAAACGGCCAACGAAGCGAAGTGGAATGACCACTATATATGAAGAGGAGCGGGGTCGCCATCCCGTCCGAGTTGCATGACGTTGCAGTGCAACAAACGAGCATATTCTGCTGCATGTTGGTCGTGTTCAGCACACGAGAGGACCAACTGGCCAATGTTGTTGAGCCATGGTAGCTAGGTTCTCCACGCCAAGTGGTGATATGCGCTCAATATCACGTACGTCCACGTAGCGGTCGGGTGATGGAGTTGTTTGTCCCACGAATCACATAAAGCCACTGTACTGAGTCCCCAAGTCGATACTAATTCAACTATCCTACTTGCTGACAAGAACATACTCTCGAGCCTCAAGAACCGCACTGGCCAGCGACAATCTGGCTCGAAAGCTCATTCGGTGGGATGTTCAGCCCACATCGCCCTGTATCATTGCAGACGCCGTCGAATGTGCCATCGGTACATGCCTGACCTTCAAAATCGGCCGGATTTCCATTTCCCCCGTTGTTATTGTTATTGTTGTTACCGTTGTTCCCGCCAAAGAAATCCCTAAAGGCCTCCTCCGCCTCAGAGTTGTCGAAGCCACACTGGCCCGAGACACGCTGACGCGATAATTCATTGGGTGGGATTTCTAGACCGCATCGGCCGGTGTCATCGCAGGTTCCGTCGAATGTGCCATCGGTGCAAGCCTGGCCTTCGAATGAGGCAAAGTTGGCGTCGTTGTTGTTGCCTGAGTTATTGGGATTGGCGCCGCGGAATCTGGTTTGGGGGACTTTATTGACAGGTTAGTTTGTGTCGGGTATTATACCAAGCAGTGTTGATTACTCACGGGCAAATGAGCTGTGGGCAGCGATGGCCAGAGCGAGGATAGCAGACCACTTCATTGTTGACTGGTTTTGGTAGAGATGATGTTGAGAGGATAGAAGAATTAGACAACTGAATCGCCAGGATTCGAGCTAATGAAAGTTGATTGGAATAGAAAGATGTGACCGGCACGAGAATAGAAGGCGACTGGTGAACTGATTGTGAGTATCGAGAAGGTGGGCAACAAGGCTTATATACAGCAGGCTACACTATACCAGGCTTGATATTGTATTGGTTGAGACAAGCCAAGGTCTCATCTACACACTCAAGAAACGGTGTCAAGTGCGAAACGAGTCTGGAAGTTCCAAAAGTCTCCATTACTACCCTCGCTTGAGAAAGGGAAAAGCGAAAAATCTGAGACCGAGACGCAGAAACTTGCATCTTCTAGGGCAAAGCGTTTTAGCAAGCGCTAAAATATGGAGGCGAGCGCTTTGCAACGGCCCCCTGTATCATTCAGCTGACTAGCTCAAAATTCTGACACTCGGCCAGTATCAGCCAAGCGCAAGATGATGCTCAGGCGAACACGAGGTAGCACTGTTTCAAGTACGTATCGTGATGCCTCAAAACATCGAATACCACCCAATCAGACATTCTTTGGTAGAATAAAGGCCAAGTCATATTGCATGCCCCCTAATAGGCTTAATGTTAAGCGTATACGCACCAAGACCTTGACTACCAGTCAAACATCAACCTTCTCTCAGGTAGCTCTGGGATTGGCTGGGCCGTAGGATGGGAGTGAAAGTCGCTAAAGCTTAGAAAGTCCCCTCTTGGTTGCTTCTTCCAACTCCTTGTCAACATTGTACCCATACAACCAACGTTGGACCTCCGGGCAAGTCCAACGGCTCGGGAATGGTGCTTTTATTTCCTTCCCCAGTTGTGAAAGAAACAACTCATCTCGAGCCTCTTGCTCAGGGCCATCCTTCATGTGAAACGCGTCTCGCTGCTATTTATTAGTCACAAGTAAACCTGTAGAGGGAATGTGCCTGCCTGTCTGAAAGCTTCCTTCACAATGGCCTCCCCTCGAGTTTTCCGAAGTTTCTCGTACGTCCTCAGAGCGTTCGGCAGTTGCTTTTTGCTCTTGATCTTTCCGAGGAGTCGTCCAAGAACTGCGCCGTCTTCAATAGCGGAATTGGCGCCTTGTGCAAGATAGGGCAGCATTGGGTGGCACGAATCTCCTCTGCGGGAAGTTAGCATGCAAGGAGGCTTAATGCCGTCTGTTGCTTACACAAAGACCAGGTTTGACTCATGGTTGACCCAGTTTTGAAGCTCGCTTCCTGGTAGCCAGCCTGTCAGAGCAAAGGGCCTGGGAATGTAACACAGGAAAACATACTGTGCATCAGTTTCCACTTGTCTACCTTCTTCACCATATCCAAGAACCTTCCTAGAATAGGGTCCCAGCCTTTGAAGAGAGTTCTCATCTCGTCGACGGACCCAGTCTGTCGTCTGACTCCTTCGGGCAAGTCGTCGGGAACCAAGAGCACAATATTGTACATATTACCGGCCCGAAGGGAGTAGCCCACAGCGTGAGCTTCTGGTCCGATCCAGAAATGAACCGCTGGATTACTCACCCATTCTCTGAGCTGCGGGTCGTCGATTTCGTCCAGATGTAAGAGTATTCTGTATGCTAGATCGCCAGTTGGCAGGGGGGGTTCTTCAACACCAAGGAAACACTGTCGACAGTTTGACCAAAGACCGTCGGCAGCCACGATGAGGTCCGCTTTGGCTCTCAGGCCACATTCTGTGAAGATCATGGTCTCCTCGAAATCGATCTGCACAACCTTTTGCCCGAGCTGGATCTCTATCCCCAGCTCGTGTGACCGTTCGTACAAGGCCTTGTGGAGATCGGCCCGGTGTAGTGCGATGAAGGGAGCTCCGTATTTGGATCTTATCTTTTCACCAAAGTCCTTCTCCATCGCAAGGATCTTCCCATCAGAGTAACGATGTACGGCGAGACATGTGGGCTCTGCGGCCAGCTTCCACAGCCGGCCTGGGACGTTCCATTCTTTGAGGATCCAAGAGGCATTCGGAGTGATCTGCAAACCTGCACCAACCTAGACGTATTTAAATAAGTAAGGAAGTCCAGTTTGGAGGAAGTGACTCCTCGAAACTCACCTCGCCAAGCTCATTTGTAGCTTCGAATATTGTGACGCGATGCCCCGACAATGAGCATGAGATTGCGGTAGCCAGCCCGCTGATACCAGCACCAACCACGATGATGTCGAGTGCCGCAGGGTGTCTAGGCCTAGCTTCCATTGTGACTTATTTTGCATGTAGAGCCAAGATTAGATGGCTTCACCAGGCAAGTTCTACTCATGGTCTCTCGAAACCCTCGACGTGCTCAACATTCAGGGAGGGGTGATGACGGTGACTCAACAAATGCCGTGCCGAGTGTGAAACATTCTTGTACAACGCAATATCGCCATTCCCCGCACCCAAGATGGTGATGATCAGCCATTCATTGAATGTTATTGGTGTTGGCAGAGTGGGTGCCGTAGTGATTCATTATGCCTATTTCCAAGGGAGGCGAGGCTTAAGACATTCTGATGGAATTCATATGGTTACTGTGGACATTTGAGGATATTTGTTGTTCAAGAATGATATCTGGAATTCTGGGTCTCGGCAGTTGAATCTTCATCATCGGCAACTCTACAAGCTCTGCTTGAAGACGTGGCCTCCATCAAGGCACGGTAGCCTCATGGGCGAGTATCTACCGCACATCGTTATCCTTTCAGGTGCATTGGACAATGCTAGACCAAGACCTGAGTGCGGGATTCCATGGGTGGCATAGTATGCGGCTTTTCTCGGCGAGGTCTTGTTGAGATGAGCATCTTGGGCTTGGGGTTTGATATGGAAATCGCCCGCAACGTCAAAAGCTACAACAGAAACTAGGAGGTAAGCAATACAACGAAGGACGGCGGTGGTAATAAACGGCAGGGCTTTGAATGGAAGGTTGCCGCACTGGCAATTGTTGCGCCCAGCCAAATCTCGCTAGCCGCTGTGAAGCTGAAATGGGCCATGATGACTCGATGTCCGGCCAAACGATGCATCTCCCAGGAGATTTGAGTGGACTCGCGTGTGAGATGCGCGATAGCCATGGAAAATGTTCTCACCACATCGCGAGGTCGGCAAGTCGGCACCTCATCGGAGGAAGAAAAATCTCAGTAGAAATGAAGGGGTAGTAAGAAATAATGCAGGAAAGGAGAAGGGTGCGTCTAAGCCATCAGACGCGTCATGCCATCGCACAACATCCAGAATTCAGGAGGACAATCCTTGGGACTGCGTTGATCCTCATAGCAGATGAGCAGATGCAGCCCCTTTATCTGAAAACTAGGGCTACAGGGTTTAAACGCTATAGGTGGAAACGAACCAGAATGCCTGCGTCTAGGGATAATTGCTGCCTCTTGTAGGCGGCTGTGGGAGCCATTCGGTGTTTCAAATGCTTCCGAGATAACCGAAGCGCCCTTTGCAGGTCAACTGCCGACGATGATGGGTGGCTTTGTTTGGTTGACGATCACTGTCAAGCTAGTCCCCAGATCAGCTTAGCTCTTGCGTGTCACGTCCAAAAACTGCCTGTTTCGAGAAGCCACTTCATCGAGGCGGCAACTGGTTGAAAGTGTCAGAGTCAGTGGCCGCGCGCTAAGAAGCTGGTGGTGGCGGCATCCATGGAAAAGACGGCAAGTGGAGTGTCACTGTTTGTATGCAGCCTTACGCGTCCTGTCAGCCATCCTTGATATGACCTTGAACATGTTGCTTGGGACTGGAGGGGCATGCAAGAAGCATCTCGGGCCTCCAATCACGCTCTTCTGTGCGAATGTTGCTTCTGTGAGTGAACGTAAGCCTTCAAGTGCATGCTCCTGAATCAGCCTCAAGTACGATATAACCAATACCATTGCACCTTACCGCCCACAGAACCTATCATGTAAACGCCCCAAGATCAACCCCAGACGTCACCGTTCAACCTCCGTTTCAGACCGTTTCCAAAACGCCCCAGGATCTCGGTCCAATAAGCCCAACACCATTATTAGCCTGGCTCCATACCACACGCTTGCTGTGCTATACGAGGCCCCACGGCCCCGGCTAGATCGGATGGTGGCATGATGCAAGGACCAAGAAACTTGGCGAAAGCTTGAACAAGGGTCCCTGCTGAGAATATAAGTGGCATTCGGGCCTTGTTGCTCGTGACAGAACGCTCTGTCATATCCATGGCTGTCTACTCTTTTGACCATCACGGTTTGGTTGTGACACCATGTGGTCCTACAACGGCCGAATGCGCATAGTAATTGCGGCTGCTGCGATTACGACGTGCATATTCATTCTATTAACTGTGTTTCGGGTCACATTTGACGGTGATGGCTTGTCCATCGCCCCAGCTCCAGAACATCCCTTATTCTACGATAATGAGTCGCAATCCACGACTACCAGACATGGCGTGGGAGATGATGATGACAAGGGGGAGGACGAGGAGGAATTGAACGCTTATCGCAAACGACCCGGCTACGAGAACGACTATCGCCTATTGACGAGTCAAAGGAACAGTATGGGCTTCTACAACAAAATCGACGTCAAGAAGACGGGCTATCAGATCATGAACCCCACACTCCTCGAGCTGCCGCGCGGTAGCAACAGCGCCCACGACTTCCTCGTTATTGCGCGGACACTACACGTCGACAAGGTCATCAACGGCACCAAGTACAGACTCGCTCGTCAAGTCGCCACCTTTGCCAACCTCACATACAACAACCTTGGGCGGCCGGTATTACAGTCGCGCAACAGATGGGCCAAGCTCCTTGTGCAAGATTTTGCTGGGCCGGAGCATCATTGCCAACATCAGCCCGATATGGACAAGTACATCGGTCCAGAAGATATGAAGTTATTCTGGACGCGGAAGGGCGAGCCCCTTCTCATTTTTACCTATCAAGTCAACGACGAGGTGCTGTGTCAGGGGCAATTTATCGTCGACGTACGAGCAGCCGTCCCAGAGCTCGAGCGTGTATTGGGAGAAGAATACGCCAAGAAGATGCCCCCGATCCAATTCAAGACACCCGTCGGACTTCGTCGCCAGCCACCATCCGGACAAGAATCCCACCCTCAATATCAACGCGAGAAGAACTGGGCACCTGCCCAATCACCCTTCAACGACGAAGATGAGCTCCTCTTCATGGTGGAACCAGGTCAATTATTCCGCTGGACGGAAGACAACAAACCCGTCGAAGAGGTCGTGGCCGAGAAGGATCAAGTCTCGGCGGTCGAGGCGCCGTATCCAATTGGCGTCAAGCCTGAAGACACATGGCACAGCGACAAGAAGATGACGTGTATGCATGACGTTATGCTCTCGGATAAGAACGTCCACCAGTCGAGTCCCATGCTCAGCCTCACGCTTTGTAATAGAGGCGACTGCGAACCGAACGAGCAGAACACGGTCATGCTGGGCATGGTTCAACGTCGACGCGACACATGGGAGGCGGGCTATCTGTGGTACGATCGACGGATTGCGGCGTATTCAGCTGCGCCACCGTACAATATGGTGAGCGTGAGCAGAAAGCTCTCGTATCACGGGGAAGTGGACGGGCAGTACATCTGGACAGGGAGCATGGTGTATTTTGCGAACAAGACGGACAAGTTCCCAGGGAATCACGGGTTTTTGGATGACGAGATTTGGCTGAGCTTCGGCATCAAGGATTCTGCGGCGGGATGGATAGACATTAAGGCGAGGGACCTCATTACGGATCATTATTTATGTCAGGGCGCATCGGATGGGTATAGGCAGCATAGACTTAATCTGGAAGAGTAGCAGTAAAAGAAGCTGCACTCTTTGTTTCTGTTTCAACATGATTGTTCGACTGCAAACCAGTGTCTTGGTGATGATACGACTCAGCCAACCATGTCCCTCGAAGAGTGAGACGGCAGCGTGTGGAGCACAGATCGACAAGGCAATTCCCGGGCCCTGCCGAGTTATCGCTGACGATAGAATGGGGCGTGTTTGAGATTGAAAGCTTTTGACAGCATCAAAGAGCCAAGAGATAAGCATGCTTTAGCTCGAGTCTTGGCTTTCGTAAATGACATGGCATGCCACCCATCAACGCTCCCTTCAGCAAGGGTTAAATGCTGCGCTCGTCTAGCCTGCACTGACACCTCGGCTACTTAGGCGCTATTACCACGCTAGAAGCGGGTGTGGAATCCCCTCAGATCATCCTAATGTAATCTCAGACAAGCCTTTTGTCGGCGGAGGGGCCCCTTAGCGGGCCAGAGGTCTCTAGCACGGAGTGGAATCTCCGATTGATCACAATGAATGAATAATCACTTGGTCGTTGACTGAGACCAGGAACCAACTGTCAACTTCCTCATCTGGTGCATTCAACCTTAAGCGACCACTTCCATTCCCTGCAAACGACCTCATTAAGGCTGCAGATGTCATGGGACTTTTCTCCGTATACGAGCAATCCCCAGGCCTCGCCTCATCCCTTCAAATCCAATGTCGCAGTCCATCCTCCATTGGTCTCGCGTGGGCCAAGAACCGACAGGGGTCCCATCAGTCCACCGCCTTGCTATACGAGTGTGGCTTGAAATCATCAGCACCAAGTGGGAAGACAAATTTTTTGCAGCCGAGTTTTTTCGCTACGGACAAGCCTATCGAATCATTCTCGGTGTCATCGGGCTCCGTATTTAGTCTCCATCGCGAAGGGCTATCAAAGAAGCACGTTATTACGAGGATCCGTCACCAGACGAGATCGAGCAAGCGGGGCTGTTCATCTCTTACTCAAGAGGTCATGTGAGATATTTCCATTCTTGTTTTAACTCTGCGCTACGGAGATGAGATAGTCCCTGAGCCCCTGATGGATCCCGCCCTGGATCCCGTTTGCGGATGCGTGTTGGTTACGGCCAGATCTTGACCAGCGAGCCCTAAACTAAGCTTGATTGTGCGCACGTTTCCAAAAGAGGGCATCATTTGCGCTCGTGACGGTTTAATTACTCGTCATATCATGACCGACGGCACAGCTGTCGAGGTTTCATCAAGTTGAGTAACATGACTAGTACCCCGGGGTGATTGATGCATTGCATCAAGTGCTTTCACTGACGAATCCATGTCAAAACGTACGGGCTGGGGTCCCTGCTCCGTTACGAGCCCGTCGCCAATACCGTTATTCATGATCGTCAATAGCAAACCGTATTCTCCGTTATGTCCGGTTAACCTTGTTTCAAATTCGGATCTTCTGCTGTGGCATAGGAAAAGATATTACTAGATGGCAACATGTGCAAGTCTCCCTTGCTATTTTCTCAGGATTGGGCTACTTTTACTGAAACCTGTACCTCAAGAAGTGATACCTTACCTACCTGTAGTGACAGTAAGACTAGGGAGTTGAGTAATATCCCTATCCGTACATTCATAGCCGCCTGGCTAGGTAACAAAGACGCCCTGATAGTAGAATTGTTAAACATTTTGTACTCGAAAAGGTTTCCGGTGTACTATGGGACTTTATCTTCATCACTCGTAGCGAGTTTTGACATAGAAATATGCGGTCAAACAAACAGTCCATCTACTTTAAGCTGGTCTTTGTTCCAATGCTCATACCTGCTCATCACTCTGCGTAGAATGCTCATGCTGATGCGACTACCCTGTATCACCATGCTTGAGATGCCGCGCGACACTATTTCCCGAGTAACATGGGCAACACAATGTTCAACTCATCAATTAGGGTTATCAGCTATATACTAACTGTGAAACACTATAATGCTACAGAGAACTCGCTATGCTTCTTCTCAAATGGCTCGCCATTGATGTCAGCATTAGAGGCTTCGGCAAGTAAAGACCTACCCCCC